>RCWM02000832.1:0-344040 GCA_003667255.2 Euschistus heros
CACTCCAAAAATTTAATGCCGATCCGACACTTCATTTTTCAAATCCTGATAGCTAATTACACTTTACTATGTAGATCCTACAAGTAATTTTTTGAATTACATGTTCGCCGGAACTGACTCCCGGTGACAGAATGACTAGATATTTAGTGTTGCATTATTCATGGTTAGGTTAAGAACTACCTAGGGCGTAGGTAGAACTTATAGAAAAAATATATACGCGATGTAGAGCCTTTTTAACCCATACCCCTTGACTAAATACCTAACAGTTTAGGTCAAAAAACCACTAAAATTGGTAGTACCTTTTGTCACAACCTTTGATTACAGACAATGCACTCTAATAAGCCTTTTTTGCCTGGTACTCTTAGTGCAATTAATGATCCTTCCGTGTACGCTATATAGAATAAAAAAACACAATTATCATTACATCAAAATCATCATAACTATGAGCACAAATTTCAATATATTGTAAGTTGAACACTAAATTACCTTATATTACAATAAATAATCAATGCTACCTTGAAATCATATTTAAAAAATAATCCATACTCCTTTGATATAAAAGCTTTTTGTTGTTTTTTCACACCATTTTTTTTTTTTTGATTAATGATTGTTGTCTATTTATTTAATTCAATGACTAATAAACTATTAAGAGTCCGACTTGGGGTTTATTAAATTTTAATAATATGGTTGTAGTTACTATTGAACACAATAAATAACCATGTAACATCCGCTTTTTGATGAGTTGCATCATACTCTCCAGGTTAAAATCCAATTTATCATCAATGATTCTGTTTTTAAATTAAAAATAACATAAATATAACCTATTATTTTGGTTGGAGGTACAAGGTACAGCTGGGAAGAATGTAGCATGCATGAGCAAAAATACCTTTATTTCTATAGGCGGTCTAATGTATTTCAACTTTGAACTTCTTAATCCTCTCCTGGATTCTTTTCCACCACTTTTTGATTCGTTGGCTTGAAATGGTTTAAGAGTTTATATATTGATGTTTTCCTATTTAGTTTGATCAATTTCCATATTTCAATGTTAGCATGTCTTCAAAATATAACGAAAAATCAAGAATGTACTAAGGCTGTTAATATGCTCTAACAAATTATTGAGGTCCAACTGGTTTTAAATATAGCTATCCATACCTACTCTCAACACCAAACACTCCCTTCCTGCTTTATCTAGAGGTCTGGGATCACCCAGGGGCATCTTGCAAGATATTGACCCTTAGCAATTAGGCACAGAAAACGTGTTAGCGGGGTCTATCTGGGACAGTGCAATAATGTTTTAGCTTTTGATATCTCACCACCACTGTCCCATTTTATTCAGTGACAGGTATGTAATATGATTGGGTCGCTAATTTTAAAATGATTGGTGTGGTGGGCTATTCAAAAATTCTGAAAATTAACCAGTTTTTTTTCCACTTTTGTATCCTTTTTACAGAGTACAATATACTGTAGGTACAAATAAATTTTTTTAAACAAAAAAATTGTATTTAATTTTTTCACGACGCGACTTGCCAAAGCTAAAAAAAATCATTTTCTTTGAAATCATATTAAGTGTTGTTCATCATTATGTTGGTTTCGGTTTTGTGATTCTGCCAAGTTGAAGTTTGCTGTCTTCCTTCTTTAAACTCATTTTTCATGAAGAAATTGAAGAACTATGAAGAGATGCAATTAAAAAGAAAATTAAAAGAAGAAAGAGCAAAAACAAAAAGGTAGTAGTTTTGTTTTGTAGTTTCTCTTTTATTTGTTAATACAGTATTTTTATAGTCCAGATTCAAATGTCAGTTATAAAATAGTACTTTTTCTAATTTCTATTAATATTATACTCAATGTTTATATATTTAAAAAATGTTATTTATATTTACATTATAAATATTTAATTGTATTATTATATTGTACATTCACTGTTGTTAATTGATATTCATTATTTTCATTTTTTTTTATTTATTTTTTTTTTTTTACCTTTCTTTTCATTCTCTTCTCTATGTAATTCAATATGTAAATAGTAGACTATGAAGCATATCTTTTTTGTTCATTTTAACCTCTTAACCAATAGTTGTGCATCAGTTGTCCACAACAATGATGAATATTGGTTAAGAATGTTGTATACAGGTAATGTCGGGGAAACAAAAATTAATTAATTAAAAAACAAATAATACAACATAGGTAAACCATATTTTTTATAGATTTTGAAGAATGCAGGATTTCATTAAATCGCCTTTTTAGATAATAAACTGAGTTTATATTAGGGGGATTATTTCTTTGTATGTGGTGTCTTTATTTTATTAACCCTCTTCCAAATAAATAAATTAAAATGTTTAATTGAATTAAACAACACAGTAGAAACAAGGCCTAAACGGCCAGGTATAGGCCTAAACATTAAAAAAATTATACAAGGTGAATGCAATGTGAGTATAATGCATTGTTTAACAGTGGTTTCAAAAACTTTTGAGAGGGAGATTTCTGCATTGAAGACCAGGAGGGACCTTCTTTACTTGATGCTGAAGAAGAATTTTTTGTCGAACATGGAAAAGCCCCAGAGGAGCAACTTGTGCATAACTTGAAGAGAATTTTTCAGTTCATCTCAGCTTTCGAGCCATCACTGCAGCTACCTCCAGGAATCGATAAGGTAAAAAAAGCTCAAAACTTGGGTATCTTATGCATCAACTAACCGCCAAAAAAATCACCCATTATGAATTTTGCACTGCATTTCTTTGCCAAAACGAACTTATAATTTAGTCACTTAAGATAAAAGTGGAATTCCAAACTTTCTAGACTGGCAGTACATTTTCCAAAGCACCCAATTCCTCAAAAGAATATATAGTCGTTACTGTTTGTATGGCTTCATTTGGGTGATTCACTAAAGCTTCTTCAATCCTGGTGAGAAAGCAATCAATTTCAAAATATATTGTTCTAAAAGTTTTTGCTATTCTGTTTTACGACAATGCTCAGCCCGATGTCTTTAGTATGACCTCCAGGAAAATTGTTTGAGCTTGGTTTTGAGACCTGCCTATATTCACTATTAGATACCTCGACTGCTTTTTAAGAGATTAACAATTTCATAATCAAAATTCCATAGAGAATGTGATTAACATACCGCAATATAGATCCTTTTCTTAACTTTCGAAATGATCCAATCCGATCTCGAATCTATAGACTGGAACGCCTTCTACTCCATACCGTCCTTAGATCCCATGGTCGAATCCTTAACTTCCAATCTGCTTATCCATCCTAAATAACATACTCCACAAAAAAAAAGTAACAATGCGCCGTCCTCCAACACCATGGATAACTCGAGAAATCAGAGTCGATGAGAACCAGAGATGCTGCCAGAAGAAAATATATCCGAACTAAACATCCCAAAGACCTAATAACCTTTAAATCCCTCCGGAACCAACCCCAATCAACCATCTGTCGATCCAAATTCCTTTATTACCAGAAAACCTTTTCTGAGCACTCAGACTCTTGCCAAAATGGAAAACTCCTCCGCAAATCCCCTCCTTACAATCTAAATCATCTCCCTCCTATCATATTTCTCCAGACGAACTTAACAAGTATTTTACGTCGGACTCGGATTCATCCGATTCACCCTCCTCATTTCCAGCTTACAACCCGAATAATAATGACTTTGATCCTGATAAATTCTTTCCTTTCCTATATCGAGCCCTCCCAGCTAATAGAAGCTTGTGATGAAATAACGTTCTAAATCTTTGGGACCTGATGGAATCCCAGCAAGTTTTATTAAGTTGGCGTCTTCCAATAATCCTAGCACCTCTACTCCACATCTATAACTTCTCCCTGCAGAACACAATATTTCCATCTGCATGGAAAAAAAGCTCGCGTCCTTCCCTTAAATAAGTCCCTAACCCATCCTCCGAAAAAGGCTTCCGACCCATCTCCCAATTATCTAACCTTTCCCAAAGTCCAAGTCCCAGATATACTCTTTCCTTGAGCAACACCTTAATCCTTTTCAGTCCGGGTTTAGGACTGGCTATTCCACTCAATCAGCCCTTGCAAAAATTACCTCAGATATCCACCTTGCCATGGACCAGCACAAAATTACCATTCTTCATTCTCCTTGATTTCAGTAAAGCCTTCAACACCATCGATCACAATCTACTCCTATCTAAACTATCCAACTTTTCCTTTTCCAATAGTGCGATTAGATGGATCCAATCATTTATTCTGACCGCACTCAGGTAGTCCAAATCCCTAATCTTCTACCTTCCTCTCCTATTCCAATCAACTCTGGTGTAGTTCAGGGCTCCTCAATACCACCCTCACTATTTAGCGCATACATTAATGACTTTATCCCCTCATTAAACATTGTTCCTCTCACTTCTACGCCGATGATTCCCAAATTTACCTTTCTTTTTTTCCCCAATGAACTACAAACCGCCATCACAAATATCCAAGCAGATCTCGACACGATAGCCTCTTGGGCCTCTGATAATAAATTGAAATTAAACGCAGATAAATCAAAGGCTATTGTGTTGGGTTCTAAAGTCCTTCTTAGCTCCCTGCCCACAATTCCTAACTTTTCCATCGATTCCTATCCCATAAACATCTATCCGTCTTTACGAACCTTGGCATTGTCCTAGACAAAACCCTTTCTTGGAAAGACCATATTTCCCTTATTACCCGACGATCAATCTCCTCCCTTCGACTCCTAAACCGATCCCGTAATTTCCTTTCACAGTCAATCCGCCAACTGTTAATTACATCCCTCATATTCCCCCATTTTGATTATGGTAGTGTGGTGTATGGAGGTCTCTCGAAATCTCAGATGCAAGATTAAAGAAAATAACTGCTGTCTGAGATTCGTTCTGAGAATACCACGCCACGAACATATTTCCCACCACTACACCAAATTAAAATGGTTACTTCCTTCCTTCCGGCCACAGTAATTTCTTGGTTCGTTCCTCTACAAATCTCTTTCCTCTCAGTCACCTTCCTATATCCTGAAAGCTTTAACATTAAAATCGTCAGTGAGTTCCCGCCAAACCAGAGCCCGCTCCTCAGATCTCTACCTAACTCCTTTCAACACAACATCCTTCAAACGTTCCTTTATATCCAGAGCTTCCAACTTCTGGAATTCCCTCCCTTCCATCATTCGCCATTCCTCCTCTCATAACAGCTTCAAATCCCGACTTTTCATTTACCTGTTAGATATTCAATCTAATAGTCGTATAAATGTAGAAAATATCTTTTAAAATGGGATATGAACATTCAGAATATAATATTGATTTATTACAGTATTAGGCTAGTACTATTGCACTGAATTGGTTTTGGCATAATTTATATTATTTATCAGATAAGACACATTATCTTTCCAGATAATTCATATTTGATTTCATTGAGTTTTTGTTTAATTTTCTCAAGTTTTGTTTTCGTAACTTAAATTAGATTCTAACCTCAAGATATAATTTGTTTTTTGTGTGAAATTTGAAAATATGTAACAACACTTTTATAATTTGAATTTCGTTTAAATTCCTAATTTAATTTTATTATATTTTCCTTACTTTTATCATATTTCTTAATTATATATACGGTATGCTAGGTAACCATTAATTGTTCATTGTAATTATTTTTAAGGGGCAAAGGCCCCAGAATAAAATTATTTTCATTCATTCATTTTAGAATTTTAATTACCAAAGATTCAAAAATCTATCCATTGGACATAAAAAAGTTATAGACTCGGCAAAAAATATTGAGAGTAATTTGTAGTATTTTGATTAATAAAAAATGTTTTAGATCAATTATTTTATTTTTTATATTTTAAAACCATAAACCTGCATTAATTTCTAAACAACCCAATCAAATCTAAATAAAAAGAACTTAAATGTCATTTTCATGACACTCATAGGTCTGTTTCAAAAAAAAAAAAATGTATGTGAACATTTTCTAATTTATTAATATTATGAACAGTTAGTATTAATATGCTATTATAAGAAAACTTTAAAATATTTTAAATATGTCATTGCCCTTTTCTAAGAAAGTGTGATTAATAAAAAATAGTGATTTCAAAACATAACAGAACTTTTTTTTTTTTTAAATTCAAGTACTTATTTATTTAAAAAAAATAATAATAATGCACGGATAGTTAATATATGGATTTAAAATACATATCAAATTAATGTAACCAAAGAGGAATATCTACTTATTTTTCACCACAGTATTTCATTAAATCTTACATCTTCGTTGAGGGATCAGCAGTCAAATTAGTGGGAGGTAGTTGTTTTCAAATATTGTCCCTTTAATTAAACAGTTTTCACTTCTTTACAAACAGATTATTTTTCAGTGGAAAGCGTTAATTTAAAATTCTAATGTATCTAGGAGAAGTGAATTGAAATTTATGCCATGGCTGAAACTTAATAAGGTATGGAAATTCCAGTTGATAATACCTCTCCTGGTGCCTTCATGTAATTCCTGGATCATGGTTCATGGGATATTGTCATTGGAATAAAGACCTGCAGCTACAGCACCGAAAAATAACGAGACTTCCTATAATGTACAAGATGTCGGTGTTTTCAACAATAGGGATCACAGGGAAGCCTATTGTTACGGTTTATAGATGCGTAAGTTGCAGCCTTCAGAATGCCAATTAAACAAGAGGACACTCGCGAAAAGTGCAAATTGTGAAGGGGCTCCTCTTGCTAATTACAGAGGATCCATACATTCAGGAAACTACGAGCTCAATGCAGCAACAGAAGCCGTCCTCGACCGGTGGCTGTAGAATTTTCCACCTCTTCAAAATCGTCCTCTACAACAGAGGCCCTTGCTCCAGCATCGAACACTTAAGAAAATATTTATTCCTACATACAGCTAGTATAAAAAGTATTGGAATACCAACAAAAATTTTGGTTTTAAGGCCGGTCCACACACACCGACTTGTCTGCACAAATGTTTGCGCAAACCAGGTTTGCACTTACAAGTGGATGCGTGTGGACCGGAAAACTGAGGACTGTACAGACATTAGAGTGGTGGTTTGAGGTTTCAGGAAAAGAGCATAAATATTTGCACAAACCACAGACAAGTCGTTGCGTGTGAACTTCGACAGTTCAAACTTCAGTCATTTTCTGTTGTTTTCGTGCATCGCATTGACTACACACACCGTGATGGCAGATCTTCGTCAATGTTCTAATAAGTTTTTAACCGTGTTTATTGAACTGTACAAAAGTTTTCCGTGCTTGTGGCGTGTGAAGTCAAAGGAGTATAGTGACCGGGACAAAAAACAATCTGGGTTATCACGCTTTGGTGCATAAGTATAATGAGATTGATGCTTCGGCCAACAGAGAAACGGTAACTATCACACTCAAAGCTTGTTTAGACATAATGGTTGTAAACTCCATGTCTTTATAGCTTCTTCCAGTTGCCAGATACCGTAAAGTTGCGATCAGTCTTTCATGTGGGCAAACAGCTTTTCTCATGCAAGATTTTTTTTTTTTTTTTGTGTTTTTTTTAATTAGTTACTAATAGCAATAAATTATTGTATGTTTCAATGTCCATGCGCAAGTAATTTTGCCAGTCCTCAGGTACACGAAGTAATTTTACATGAGACAATTGTTCTCTTTTTAGTAACCAATGTCTAGACCAAATTAAACGTTGCTTAGGTTTAATTATTTTACCTTTATTTCGTTTTTTCCTAGCAAGACAATGCAAAAAGCGACCACAACAACACTTCCTCCATGATTACTTTCTGACTGATTAGGAAAAGATTTGTGTTGAAACTTGCGCGTGTAGATACATTTTCATACCACAGTCTTGTCTGCGCAAACATTAGTGCAGACAAGTTGGTGCGTGTGGACCGGCCTTTACACGTTTTTGAACCAGAATAAATTTTACACAGCTGTTATCAATAAAATGGGAAATAGACTCTATGTTAAATATTTACGGAAGAAATCGTAAATTTCAGGAGGTATAGAGTTCCAGAGGGTAGTGGATCGAGCTAGGAAGGAGTGTTGGTATAATGCTGTTCGGTGAAGGGGAGTATATAGGTCAGAGGAACGTGATCTTGTTGCGAGTTGGGAGTGGAGGGAAAACTTGAATTTCAACAGGTTATAGATGTAAGGTGGGCAATGGTTATTAATGACGGTACAGGAAGGTGCCTAGGAAATATTGTCTACGGGAGGATGGATAGAGCCAGTCTAAGGTAGTGTAGAGGTGCGATACATGGGAACGTCTCGGGGTACCGGTAACAAATCTGATAAAACTATTCATGATTCGTTGTAATCTGTCCCGGAGACCCACTGAGAGGCCCCCATACACCACACAACCATAATCAAACTGAGGAAAAAAGGAATGAGGAAACTAGGAGTTTTCGCGTGGATTGAGGAAGGAAATGACGGGAACGATGGAATAATTTGAGGATTCCTATGGATTTTCGGGCTATTTGGGCGATTTGAGGCTTCCAGGAGAGGTTTTGGTCGATAATGATTCCTAAATTTTTGGCAGAGGAACAGAAAGTGATAGGCTGATTATTCAGGTTTAGGGTAGGAAAGTTGGTAATGGATCTGAGGAGGGGACTTGAACCGATTACAATGGCTTGAGTTTTCCCTGCATTTAGCTTTAAATTATGCAAGTTAGCCCAAGAACAGATTCTATCGAGGTCTTCCTGGATCCTAGATAAAGCTTCATGTAATTCGTTAGGAGGGAAGGATAAATAAATTTGAGAGTCGTCTGCATAAAGGTGATGGGAACAATGTAAAATTGACTGGGGAAGATCATTAATGTAGGAGTTGAAGAGGAGGGGTGAAATGCTGGAACCTTGGGCTACTCCCGAAGACAGAGGTAGGAAATCGGATAAGGGTTGATTAGGGATAGATACTGCTTGAGTGCGGTCGGAGAGGAAGGATCGGATCCAGTGGATTGAACTATTGGAAAATTTTAAAGCATTTAATTTGGTAAAAAGGATACGATGGTCAATGGAATCAAATGCTTTAGAAAAATCTAGGAGTATCAAGACGGTCAGTTTTTTTTTCATCTATTGCAGCGTGGATATCGTTTATAATTTTGGTAAGTGCAGATTGTGTAGAATAACCAGGACGGAAACCGGATTGGAAAGGATCGAGTAGATGGGAATCTTCCAGGAAATGGGAAATTTGGGATTGCACCAATCGTTCAAGGGGGTTTTTGGAAGGATGGAGATCGGGCGATAATCTGCAAGACAGTTAGGATTAGGAGTTTTATTGATGGGATGAACAATAGCTTTTTTCCAGGAGGTAGGAAATATAGAGTTTTGTAGGGAGAAATTATAGATAAAGACAAGGACTGGTAAAATTTCTGGGAGGCATAATTTTATAAGTTTAATAGGGATACCATCTGGGCATACGGAATTGGTATGAGATTTCATGATAGAGGAGATCATTTCTGTGGGGGTTATGTCGGAAAAATAAAAGTTACTGTCATTGAAAGGTGTTTCTGAGGGAAAAACTGGAATAATGGGATGGAGAGGTGAGGGATGATGAAACAAAATAGGCGTTCAGGTCATTAGGCGAAACTGGGAAGTTGGTTGAGGTTGAGGATCCGGAGGGTTTATGAAGGGCGAGTTTTCGAAGGATTTGCCATTTTGACTTGGAATCGGGGAGAGGACGATAAGGCTTCGTGGAAGTAGGAAGATTTTGCACTTCGAATTTTTACTTGCACCTGATTACGCAGTATTTTGAACACTTGATAGTCGTCCGTGAGTCTCGTTCGTCTGAATCTTCTTCGTGCAGCCTCACGCTTTCTCTGCAGATCTTTAATTTCTTTTGACATCCAGGGTGCAGGTCGACGACGAAATGTAGAGGTTTTAAGAGGAGCGTAGGTATCAAGGATTCTGAGAAGATTGGATGTGAGGATTTCAACCATGGAGTCTATGGAGGAGGAGGAGTAGATTTCACTCCAATCTAGGGTTTCAAGGAGAGGTAGGATAATATCACGGTCAAGGGCGTCAGGGTTGCGGTAAGTTATGGTTTTTGTAGGAAAAAGATAGGTTTGGAAATCTTAGGATATTTGGATTAGGTCATGGAAAGATAAAAATAAAACGGGGCTTTGTGAGGAGCAAAGGAGATTTTTTTGAGAATCTATAATATATAGATCTAACCATGTGTCGGTCCAGCGGGAATGGTGAGTAGGAGCGAAAGGTACGATGAAAAGGCGGGAGAGAATAGAACAGGTTATCCAGGTAACGTTTATCATTGGAGTCAGAAAGCAAATTTGTATTGAGGTCTCCGGAGATAATAATATTGGAATAGAGAGGAACCAGGTTAAATAAGGAAGATTCGAAGGACTGATCGAACGGAACCAGAGGAGGACGGTATATCACAGCGTATAGTAGGTGATGATTGCCGGCAGAAATTTCTAGGATAAGGTATTCAACGTGAGGATGTATGGATGAGGGGGAAAAATCAAAGATTCTTGTTTTCAGGCTGTCGTGTACATATATATGCCAACACCACCGCCACCGCCGGTCATGGCGGGTAAAGGAGTAATTGGGAATGGAGACAAAAGAGGAAGGAATGTGGGGCTTAAGCCAAGTTTCGGAAATAGATATAATATGATAAAAGTTATGTGAGAAATATTGCTGGAATTCATCAAAATGGGGCAGGTAAGGATTGGGAGTTAACGTGACAGGTAGTTAGGATACTAGACATACTGAAGAGAAGTCAAGGGAAAGACATTTATAGGAAAAAAGACCCTGTAATATGAGTAACAACCTGCAGAGTACATTGTATAATAAAAATTAATAAAACTAAAATTAGAAAAAAAATAAAATGAAAAAAATAAAGTAAAACTATTTATGTGGGAAGAAATTTGAAAGATAAATGTATGAATGAAATAAAATTCAAAAGTATGCATTATAAATAAATAAGCCAAAATGATGCAAGAAAATGACAGTAAGTAGATTATACAGGTAAATGACAGTCATACGAAGACATCCAAATCCTGAGCCCGGTCGACAAAGATAACAGGGTGGCCGTCGTCTTTTCAGCAGCGCACTCTACCGGCTGAGAACCATACATATTTTAGTTTACCAGTTACTTTCTTCTGCCTAGCCAGCCAGTAGAGGTGTCTGTTGGTTGGTGTCATTTCTTCTCCGATGAAAATCCGGTGGGAATCGTTCTCTTGCCAACCGATATCTCTTGTTGTAAATTCCCGTTTAACTTTTCTTTTATGAATTATTTCGTCCCTAAGCGTTTGCCTAACGAAGCGCACGATGAGAGGGCGGCCTGGGATCGTCTTTTCTTGGTCTCCTTCGTTCAACCATGTCCAGGTCTTCAACATTAATCTTGAGACCAAGACCCGCCCCAACGCTGGGAACCAGACCCGCCGGTGTCTCTCCTGGGCGAATAGGAGTGCCTCTGATCTCAACTGATCTGCTCAGAAGACCCTGCTCGGCCTTATTCACTCGTAACTCAAGATTTTCAACCTTAAACTTCAGTGATTTATTTTCTGCAATGACTTCCTCTAAATGTTTAGACTGACTTTCTGAATGTTTTTCAATTTTGTTAAGTCGCTCATACAGTTCGAAAGTCATCTCTCCGTATTTTTCTAGGGCCGATTTTACGTCATTTATATCTTCTTTACATTCTTTTTAAGACTGTTTATAGCGGCTAGTATCTCGGATGTTGATGGTTCTGAGTTGTGGTCCGTGTGTGTTTTCGTAGGACTTACTATTTTAGTAGTGGTTGAAGGGTTTTTTTTTTTTCGATTTGTCACAGTTCATACACATCCATATTTTTTTAAGTGACTTAATCTCTTTTTCCTCCAGCTTACAACACCTCCCGTGAAATATAACTTGGCATTTATTGCCCCATTGCCGATAGAACAGGGAGCCATAATATTTATGTTTACAACTTACGGTAGTAGGTGTGTTTATGAAGGTAGCCTGCAGCCCGCAGTTATAATCCTATCGAGATTAACTTCTATTACCTCAATCTCTTATCTTTCACCAGTAAACTTCACTTTTCCGGAGAAATAAAACAAAAACGAAATAGACAAATCAACTAACGTGAAAAAACTTAAAAAAACTGAATGCACAAAAAAAAAAATGAAGAAAATTGATCAAATAAACTGTTAAACTGTAGAAGTAGTACAGAGATGGTTACAATACCGTGACTCTAACCAGAATGGTGTTCTAATACTTTTTAAACTAGCTGTAAAGGTATACTTGGTAAGGCATGAAACATGCTAGTAACAAGCAGATACCACCAGCTAATTTTGGTCAACGATTACTTATTTTATTTTCTTATTAATCTTAACAACCTTATCCAACCTCTTTTCAGCCTCATAAATCAATTGAATACCACAGACCAAATGGCCCCTATTTCTCTTACTGTGGGCTCCTTATCTATCCTACTATTGACCGTAAAAGTACTTAACCAACGGAAGAATGAATTAACAATATACTTCCATCACAGACGCGCAGACTTATTCTTACTGACGGAAACACATTTGACACCTCGCAATTAACTCAGCATCTATGGATACATTTGATACAGAACAGACTATCCTGACAACACTGCCATGGAGGGACTGCTATAGCAATCAAATTGACAATAAAACCTTTTCCTTTTTCATTTTAAATCGACACAAATCATAGGAAAGCACTTACAGACCAAACACAAGAACGTAACTATAACTGCTCTTTATTACCCCTCAAATCTTGGTACTACCTCTTGGTAGTTGTTTTCTAGCCGGGGGGGGGGGGGGGGGGCTATATAATGCTAAACATCTGTACTGTTTACTCGCAGAGGTAGGATCAGGACCTTAGATCTGGTTTTCATCGACTGTCATTAGACGTACTTGTCCCCAATCAATCAGCTTACCAAATTAGACATAAGAAGTCTGACATATTAGATATATCACACATGTATTTCAAAAGCAACGCAAATGAAAAACCGGCATTAAAAAAATGTGAAATTCTCAGTCTTGTATGAAATATTGAATGTTTACCAGAAATATATTTTAATCTTAACCGTAAATGGGATGTATCAGGTAGATTTGAAGTTGATTCAATGCATTTTTGACATTTTATAGAATACTAATGAACTTAAACATGATGTTAAATCAAAAATATAGACTTTTGAAGTCACTTTTGAAATGCATGTGCGATATTTGTAACAAAAGAACCAGGGCCGTACCAGAGTGGGGCAATATCTAGATAACAATCTATCTAGATACGAATACCTATACGAGGGTGGTCTGAAAAGTATCCGACCTAACAAAGATACAATACATTTTTTTCGGAAATTTTTTTTTATTTTTCAACATAGTCTCCTTGTAACTCTACACACTTCTCCCAGCGATGCACTCATCTTTCTAACCCGTCCAAATAGTACTCGGCGATTTTCTCTGCAAAATAATTGTTTACGAAGGTGACTGCCTCTTCATTTGATGAAAATCTCTGTCCTCTGAGCGCAATTTTGAGATGAAGGAAGCCAAGCAGTTCAAACCGTAATTCGTGGATTTTCGCAATTGCAACCGCTGAGGTGTGAGACGGCGAGTTGTCTTGGTGAAACAGGATTTTTTTTTTTTCAGCAAATGTGGCCGTTTTTCCCGAAAGTTATGCCTTCAGCTTGTTAAGTAATGATGCGTAGTATGCTCCTGTAATGGTTATTCCTTTTTGAAGACAATTTTCTTTATTTACATGGTGGAAATCTCAATAGACACCTGAAGCCTTTTGGCTAACAGATAGTGTGGGACTCCAACCCACTAAAACCACCTTCTAGTGCAACAACTGAGTTATGCTCAACAAGTTGCTCTTCTTTCATGTTAAGTGACGCGGTGTAAAGGATTTTACAGCCCACTGGCTATTCTCCCAATTATAATGTTTCTCGCTTTTGGAGTTTTAACTATCACATATTATGTGGTTCCCTTGGTCACCAGGTCATGGGGTTTCAATCTTTTAAGCCGCCTTATGGTGCTTCATTGACTGTACTTATCATTTCAGGGTTAGCGTGAACTTGTACTTTCCTATCATGGTTAACCGCATATTTCGATATAGCCCAGTCAATAAAGGTTTCGTGTCGCAACTAATTAGGGGAAAGCTGAATTTTTGCAGGCTGTTAGTACATAAAGTGTACACTAAAAAAAATAACACCAAGTCCCGACACCCACCCCTCTTACATTTACTGATTTCATATAAAAGTGATTACAAAAAGTTATTGAATTTTTCAATTGAATGAGTGTAATAAAATAACACCAATATGGAACACCAACGCACAGAGAGGTAACTTGTAGGTCTAGCCGGCCAAAAAATATCATCTTTTCCTATATATTTTGTGTTGCTGATTTCGAAAAAATATTGTATGAAAAATAAAGGACATTTGGTTTTTTAAATAGGATAACCTTACAAATAATAACCAATACTATGAAGTTTATCTGGGCTTTGCAGCCCAGATTAATTAATTAAATGACTTTAACAAGTTTGACTTTCAAAACAGGTCGCGGTTTTTAGTGTGCTGGTATGGTTATTTTACGAAACTTGATCATAACTTTATATATATTAAATTTAATGAGCATTCAGATGAAAAAAAGAAATTTCGGATCGAACAATTAGTTTCGGAACTGTAGCCAAAACGAGTGGTGATATAAGTGTTTTCGCAGAAAAGTGCGACCCTAGTCAAAGAGTGTTAAAATGAGGGGTGTAGATTGCATGAAATATGCGATAATTCTTTATGTCACAGCTTCGCGGGAGTAATTAGAAGGTATACCTACTAAAAGTCACCGACACTGGAGGTTGAGCTAAGGGTGGGGGGAGAGGAGAGATCCCAATTTCGTATTTTTCGATCATATCCTGAAAACGGTGGGCTCAAGAAAAAAATGCTACAAATCGAAATTAAAGCTAATTGAATTTACTATAAAATTAATTATATACATATTTGTCGAAATTCCAATGGTTTTCGAGATATATGTTATTAAAAATCAACAATTTTAGAAATAAAAAATATATTTACCTCACTTTTTGTTAAACATTTGCTTCAAATACCAAAAGCTTATATATGAAATGAAATTAAATTCAATGCTCTACAATTTGGTTATTTATTTTTTTCTGTGGAACGATCGGGGAAGGTACTAGAAGCAAAAGTATTACAAAAAGTGAGGTAACATTTGTTTTTTTTTTTTTCCCGAAAATCATCGATTTTCAATAACGTATATCTCGAAAACCATTAGAATTTCGACAAATTTATACACAATCAATTTTATAGGAAATGTAATCAACTTCAATTTAGATTTGTAACATATTTTTTTAGAGTCGACCATTTCGAGATCAAAAACAAAGTACGAATTTTCTCGGAATCAAACGTTTCAATAATGTTTTTAATAAATTTATTCATACACCTAGCCGTTTTCTGATTGTAAGCTTGTAAATATCAATATATATCCTTTCAACAATTTAGTCACCCAAACAGAAAAAAATGAATAAAATGGAATCATAAGTGGCAAAATATACTTATTTCGCAGTAAAGGGGTTTTAAAACGCACACACTCCCTTTTGCGATCAAATAAATACCTTATTAGATCCATTGTAATATATTTATAAATATTTTCTTTGTCTTTGTACCCTTCCGTGTTTGTTGACCGAAACAGGGACCCGAATAGACTAGAGAAAAGAGCGTATGCGGAAGTTCAAAAAATGTTTTATTTTTTTAAAAATAAATAAAAATAGTATTTACGAAATCAAATTTATCCCAAAATTACTTCTTATTCAAATCAAAAGGTTTGTAATGAATTACTTCTTATGTCTAACCGTTTTCTAATTTTAAGCTGTAAAAAAAAACATATTTTTTTCTACAATTTAGCGGGGTAAAAAAAAAAACGTGGGTAGTTTCTCATACAAAAAAGCTTACAATTATTTATTATTACCTTTACTTTGAGATTAGGGTTTCGAAGGAGGAAAATAGTCAAATAAGCCTATACTGTGTGTGATATGTCGAATAAATGAGAAATGAAACTACTCTTGTGAAACAATTAAAAGGATTGATCAAAATGAAAAAAAAAAAAAAAAAAAAAAAAAAAAAAAAAAAAAAAAAAAAAAAAAAAAAAAAAAAAAACCAGACCATTGTTGTTTGAACCTACGATAGTATTGGAAATGTTGATATTTGTTGATATACAGGAAGGGAAAGAAGGAAACTGCCTATTTAAACTCATTCAATTGAAAAATTCAATAACTTTTTGTACTTATCACTTTTATATGAAATCAGTAAAAGTACTAAAGCTTTTTGATTTGCGTATTAAAAAAGTAAATAATTTTAATGAATACAGCTCATAATATAATTATTCCTTATTAAGAATAAGCAACATTTATGCAAAAATAATATATCATATTTGTTCATAATATATATATATTTTTTAATGTGCAGTAATATAGCATAAGTAATTTTAATTTTTTAATTAGTAATAGGAATAGATAATACTTTATTGTTTGTGGATTCCTTTTTTTTTTTTTTTTTTTTTTCAACTAGTTTTATATAAATTAATAATAAAATAATGTTTTTATGTATATCCTTTTCCCGTTATATATGAACAATGTTATAATTCTAGTCAATAAAATCATCATTGGGGAAGTGAAATAGAACAAAAGTTATAGGACCTCCAAAATAAGGCTTCATAGATAAGGTGACCAGACGTCCCGTTTTGAACGGACATATATGCTCGGGACGCATATTTGTCCCGTTTTACAAATATTTGGTCCCATAAGTACT
This sequence comes from Euschistus heros, assembly GCA_003667255.2. NCBI lineage: Eukaryota > Metazoa > Arthropoda > Insecta > Hemiptera > Pentatomidae > Euschistus > Euschistus heros. The sequence continues at coordinate 16,701 of RCWM02000832.1, forward strand.
TTTGACAGCATCGAGTTTTTTTTCCTGAATTCTATTCATTGGTGATGAATGAATCAACTGAAATTAATCTTTAAAAAATGAATCGAAATTCACCACTAATAAGTAATAACTAATAAGGTAGAGGTCACCTGTGGTGTGTAGTGGTTAGCATAGCAACTTACTAAACCCAAGATCGCGGGTTCGCAGCCCGGCAGATGATCTTAGGATTTTTTAAAGAGAGTAAAAATCCTTAGCTATGCCGTCCTTCGGAAGGGACGTAAAATGGGGGTCCCGAGCCTGTGCGATGTCTGGTACTCGTTAAAGATCCCTATCCTAATTATACCTGGATAGGCAAAATTTAGAACTCCCCCACCGTAGCATCGTCGAATTAGCCATAGCAGCATAAAGTGACGTTAAACGAAATAAACAAACAAACTAATAAGGCATGAGAGATTAATAGCATCGGCCGTTCCCGGCGTTACTCGGGCGAGATCGTTTAACTCTGTGATGTCTCGCGCATGGTCAAACATCCCACTTCCCCTACCCCCAGAAAATACAATTCACAATAGTCACAACTTAACCTCTACTAGTAGTGGTGCCCAGGCGTAATTTGTGTTTGTGAGTGTGTCAATTTTATTCAGTTTTAGTTTACATTTTTAGTTTACAGTCTCCCTATGGATATTGAGGCTATTGTTGTTAAGATTTACAGCCACTTTTACATTTACACGGTAAGAGTCGAGTCATTTAAAGAATTCTGTGAGGAAGCTGCTGTGGAGTACAAGAAACTCTTGGGCTACAGCAAAACAAGATGGCTAGCACTTGTGCCCGCTGTAGAGCGCCTTTTGAAATTTTTTCAGCCTCTAAAAACCTACTTTCTTACCAATGACAAAAGTCCTAAACTCATCAAAGACTTTTTCAACGACCCATGTGCTGAATTATGGCTTTATTTTGTACATAGTCAAGCTGCTGTTTTTCACTCTTCCGTGTTACAAGTTGAAGGTCAGAGTGTGCGTGCTGCTCAAGTTGCTTCAGTTTTGTCTGATCTGCGTCAGAAGTGTGAAGAAAGGTTGGCAAACAAATTCATGCCTTTAGTTGTCCGTAACTTCATTAAACAGATCGAAGAAACAGTTGACAAGGAGTACATTGTTAATACTATTTGTACTTTCTATGAGAATGGTATCGAGTATTTAAACATGTGGTCTTGGCATTTTGATGACATGAAGAAATACCAATGGATAATTCCAGAGGAAGTTCCTGAGTGGGAAAGGATCGAGGAGGGGATTGACGTGATTGATAGTAAATTTACCATGCTGAAGATTTCGGATAGTGAGCTTTTTGACGAAGTGACTTATCTAAAGAAGTACGTGACAAAGGACAAGATTTTCAAGTGGACCGAAGAGAAAACTTCTCTGGATCAGAGATGGGTAGAAATATTTCTACATTTTGCAAATCAAAATGTCCCTATCAAGAATATTGCACTGGTGGTTTCATTTTTCTTGTCCTTACCAGGAACAAACGCTCCTGTGGAACGAGTTTTCTCAATTATTAACGACATTTGGTCATTAGAAAAAATCTCAAATGAAAATGTCGACCCTTAAAGCAGTGATGCTAGTAAAATGTAACTTTGCAATGGGTTGTGTTCAGTTTTTTAGATTTTATCAAACAAAAGCCTGATATTTTGAAAAAAATTCACTCATCTCAAAAATATGAAAAATAAACTTTGAAGTCAGTTTTTTCGACAATATTTTTTCAAGTGATATCAAGTTTATTTCTAAATGTAGTCTGATAATAATATTGAATAAAATAGTATTTCATATAGATATTGGTAAATAGTATTTTTTTAAAAGTGTCTCTAACTTCCCCGATATTGAGGGTCCCGTTTTGAGAATCTCATAATCTGGCCACCTTACTCATAGAGCAAAGTCTTTATAGGAAGGTAGGGGATTAGTGTTTATAATCGCCTATCCTCTGCCATACTTCTAACGTGATTTTTCCTAATTCCTTCTTATATTTTGATGCACCCCCCATTTTTAAATATATTTACAATAAGTATGCAGTGTTTTTGGCTATATAGTTTTAATTATTGTTTACTTTTATAATTTTTCCAAATTTTCATTTCGGATCGTGAAAATTTTATTTTGAGTTCCGAAACAACCTTTCGATTTAAATCTTATTTTACATTTGTAGTTTGAGGCTGCTCTAGTCATGATAGATGTAGATGCTACCTGAAAAACAAAACAAAAACATTTGCATAGAAATTCGTATTTATGGGTTTCCGCCGATGTTGTTCGTATAATTAAAAAATTGTTTTCGCCAATATTTATATTTTATTATTCTACACTTGCCAATTAGTTGACTTTTCTTTAAAAAATACTAGAAAGCAGTTTTTTTGAACCTAAAATTGTAAATATCTCATATATGGCCTTATAAAATAGATACATCAAATTCTACGGAAACATGGAACAAAATTAACTTTACTGAATCAAAATCGGATGATCTGTTGAGATTTGAGAAGGAATCTAAATTTTGTTTATTTTGGCACGCTACGTGGTGGCAACATTTGGTACTACAGAGGGGACATGTAGCCTTAATGTTATGTGTTATGGGACACATCATTTTAAAGCTAATTATATTATCTATAAGTTTTGTTTACACTTTTCTTCTCAAAACGTAATGATAAAAGTATATAATTTGTTGAAGTTACTTTATGTTTTTTGTAGCGGCAGTTTTCTGTATATGATTAAGTATTACGGCGAAACTAAGCTATCTATATAAAACGTGTATATAACATAATTTGTTTGTAATATTATTAGGAGTAAAATAAAAAAAGAACGCTCCGATAGCATAATTAGTTTTCGAGCTGTCGGCATATAACCAGAGTTCTGTACTTGTAATGTTGCTGAATGGGTGGGGGGGAAGCAAGAGGGGTGAGGGTCGGGACTTTGTGTTTTTTTTAGTGTATACTTTATATACTAACACTCTACAAAATTGAAAGCTTCAATTCAGCTTTCCCCTAATTAGTTGCGAGAAAGGCTAATTTCTTGCTTTCATTGACTGGGCTAATATTTTAGGTATATAGGGCTAATATATAATCCACATACTCAACTCTAAGATCTTTATGCAGATGGTCATTCCTAATGTACCTTGGTGCATCAACTATGCAACTTTGTTTTGAAATGTTTGGATAATTTGTCTATTACATTTCTTGGTGCAACCCCAGAGCTGAATCCCATACCCACGCAGGTTTTAGAACTTGCTTTTACAGCAGTAGTTTATTCTCGACTGTTAGTTGTGAGTTTTCTGCCCAGAAGCCAGTACATTTTTGGTATTTTATATTGAGTTCCTCTTTCTTCCTTTTCAGCTATTCTTTCCAATTAAGTTTACTATCCAGGGTCATTCCTTGATACTTGTTGTTGAGATAAATTGTTTTATAACGTTTTGTTTATTATTATATTCATTGAAAGATTTGTGTGTGTTAGACTTTTTTTCTCTTTTTAATTCGGTTGATACTGGCAACACTGTTTTATTGTAACCTACCCCTATGTTGTTTTTTTTACCAAGTTTGTGCCTCATGGTGTTTTGTTAAGTGTTTATAATGTAATGAGTCTTTTTATAATTATATTCAACTTTTGTCGACTCTGCTAGTTTTTATTTAACCCATTTACCTCAATAGGTTATGGGTCTAGCAACTTCTGCGCGTAATTTCGGAGATAAAAGACGGTTCGGTTATTGAAGTGATAGCGTCCCCTTATATTGTTTTCGTAACGAAGTTTTTCGGAAAACGAGATGGATCTAAAGATTAACATTGGTAATCTTGAAGGAAAAAGCAACTGGGCGACGTGGAAATTTAAGATTCTGATACTTCTAAGGAGTTTTCCTAGTGGAGATGAAGTTGTCACAGGAAAGTTAACATGCCCTAAGCCTGTATCTACCGGAGCATCAGAACAGGAGGTAAAAGATTACAATAATAAAAATGAACAGTTTAAAACTGCGGATACCAAGGCCATGCTGGTTTTGACTTCTAATATGACGGAGGAAACATTAACCAAAGTGATGAGATTTAACTCCTCTAGAGAAATCTGGCTTGAGTTACACAGATTGTACGATGGTGTATCCGAAGATAAAACATTTGACTTGTGCATGCAATTCTTTAATTTAAAATATTCGTCTGATGATGATATGGCAAGTCATCTTTCTAAAGTCAAAAAATATTTGGAATAATCTCAACATTGAATTAAATACTGAAAGTAAATTGCCAGAGATACTTCTGATTTGTAAAATCCTTGACACCTTGCCGTCAGGATATTTTTCTTTTAGGTCAAGTTGGCAATTAATGCCTAAGTCAGAACGAACTGTTGAAAATTTGACAAGTCAACTGTGTGCTCACGAAAGGGCTCTTGGAGAAATTAATTCAAATAGAAATGTCTCCAAGGCTGACGAGGAGGCGCTTGCTCTTTCTAAGAGAGATTTGTCCATTAAAAAAGTTCCTAAAAAGAAATTTACTTGCCATTATTGTAAAAAAGAGGGCCACTTAATAAAGAATTGTATAAAATGGAAAAGAGATGGGCGTCCGCCAAAGCCTGAGGCAACTCAAAGTAACACCCTTACTCTCTTTGTTTCTCACATTTTTCACGCTGAAAGTGATGATATAAATTGGTATGTGGATAATGGTGCCACTCATCATACATGCAATAATAAAAAATTATTTAAATGTATTAGAGACTTTGACAGACCACACCAGGTTGTAACAGCCAATGGTCAAAAAGCTGGCGCATTAGGCTTTGGAGATGTGGAATTACATACATCTGTGGGGTAAAGTTATTACGTTGCGGGATGTATGGTTAGTGCCTTCCATTCACAAAAATTTGTTTTCAGTTTTGGCAGCCCACGATAGATGTCCTCAGAGTAAATTTATTTCATCAGCAGGAACGTGCAAATTTATTGTCAAAAATGAAGTCTTTATGACTGGACAACGGAACATTAATGACGGTTTATATAAACTTAATTTACATAATTTCTTACTCTCAACTAATAATGTTGTAGCTAGTGATCACGAGGGACTCATGCAACTCTATCATGAAAGACTTGCACATCAAGATAAGAGACATACAAAGAAGTGATTAAGAGAGAATTAGGTATTGAATTAAAACTGTCCCTAGCATTTGTGAATGATGTGTCTATGGTAAGGCCCATAAATTAAAAACATGGAACTCGAAAGAGGGCAACGGTACCAGGAGAGGTCATACATGCTGACGTGTGTGGACCTTTCGAAAAGTCTTTTTCTGGGTACAAATATTATGTTCTCTTCAAAGACGATTTTTTCCCGATTCCGACATATTTTCTTCCTAAAAGAGAAATCTGATGTTTTTAATAAATTTTTAATTTTTCTTAAAGAGTGCCAAAAAGCTGGACACACTGTCAAAGCGCTCCAAAGTGAAAATGGAGGAGAATTGATTGTCTCAAAATGAAGGAGGTTCTGAGAAGTAACAGTATTGAACACTTGTTAATTATGCCCTACTCCAGCGAAATTAACGGTTTTATTGAGCGGGATAACTGTACAGTCGTAGAGGCAGCCAGGGCTATCTTACATTCCCACGGTAATTTACCACAATCACTATGGGCTGAATTAATTAATTCTGTTGTACATATTTTAAACAGAACTTCTAAGTCTGGCGTTCCTGGAAAGTCTCCTTTTGAACTGTGGACAGGGAAGAAACCTAGCATAAGACATTTAAAAATTATTGGTTGTGAATGTTTTGTTCACATTCCCAAGCAGTTCAGGAAAAAGATGGACAAAAAGGCAACAAAAGGAACATTAGTCGGTTACGACTTTGGAGGCTATCGAGTATGGACCGGAGGAAAAACAATCATAAGGTCAAGAAATGTAACGTTCAATGAAAAGCCACTAATTCCGTCAATGACAATTCGTCTTCGAGATGATGAAGAAAAGAAGACTGAAGAAGATGACGAAAGCAAGAAAGAAGAGAGGTATACCGAAGAGGAAGAACAATCAGAGAGTGAAGAAGAAGATGCCATTCGATTCCCAGATGGAGACTATTTTAGTTCAGAAAAAGAAAAAGAACAACCGAATCTTGGACTTAGAGATCGGAGCAAAATCCAACCACCCCAGCGGTTCAATGATTTTGTCACCACCTTAATTATGGCTGATCAGGAAACCCCCGAAACTTATGAAGAAGCGGTCAAGTCTGAAGATCATCAAAATTGGCTGAAGGCTATGGAAACCGAAATGACAGCACATAATTCCAACAAAACATGGACGTTGGTGAATCCTCCGATGGATGCAAAAGTTTTGCCTTGCAGATGGATTTACAAGATCAAGCGAAACCCTGATGAAAGTATTGAAAAATTCAAAGCTAGACTCGTAGTGAAGGGATTTAATCAGGAAAAAGGAATTAATTTCAATGAAACCTTTAGTCCTGTGACTCGTATGAGTTCCATTAGGACTATATTAAGCGTTGCAGCTCATAAAAGGATGAATCTGGCTCAATTCGACACATCTACTGCATTCCTGTATGGCACACTTAATGAGAAGGAAATCATTTATATGCAACAACCAAAAGGCTTTAATGATGGCTCCAAGAAAGTCTGTAAACTAAATAAAAGTCTGTATGGACTCAAACAGGCCGCCAGATGCTGGTATGAAAGATTTAATAACTTTATGACTAAATTAAATTTGTTCCTCTTCATGCAGACCCCTGTATATTCATCAAAAATGAAGATGGGAATCAGTTAATTGTTGCATTATACGTTGATGATGGATTAGTTGCATCCACTTGTAAGAAATTCTTAAAAAAGTTCTTAAATAATTTGAAATCTGAATTCAAAGTTAACTCTAAAGAACTCAATCATTATCTTGGTCTTGAAATAAGTAAAGATGAAGATGGAATTATAGTCCACCAAAAATCATACACTAAGAAAATACTGAACAAATTTGGGATGATTGATTGCAAGGAAGTGTCCACTCCGATTTTGGATAATCAAGACTATAACAATTACAAGAATGAGACAACAAATTACCCTTACAGGGAGGCTGTAGGTGCCTTAATGTATCTTGCGACCTCTACTAGGCCTGATATAGCATATGCCGTTAGTGTTGTATCAAGATGTCTTGAAAAGCCAACGGGTGAGGATGTAATGAAGGTAAAAAGGATCTTCCGCTATCTGAAGGGGACACAAGACAAAAAGATAAGATATAATTTTAATTCTATTAATGAAATTTTAGCATACAGTGACGCAGATTTGGTTGGAGATATCACCACTGGTAGATCAACCACTGGGGTCATTGTTATATATTCTGGAGGACCTGTGTCATGGACAAGCCAAAGACAGACCAGTGTAGCTTGTTCCACAACGGAAGCAGAACTGGTGGCCGCCAGTGAAGCCACTAGAGAGATTGTTTGGCTGAAATCTCTAATTGAATCTCTCTCACCATCCGATGCGATCAACATTCCTACCCTGTTTGTGGACAACGAGGCCGCGATCAAGCTTGCAAAGAATCCGGAGTTTCACCGTCGGACGAAGCACATTCGTATCCGACACTTCTACGTGCGGGAAGTCTTGCAACTTGAAATCAAGTCAATCGCAACCCAGGACCAACTGGCGGATTTCCTAACGAAGCCTCTTCATGGACCACGACTGAAAACATTATTGGAAAAGGTTGGACTAAAATGAAATACTTAATTCAAAATCTTTTCAATGAGGGGAGTGTTGAGATAAATTGTTTTATAACGTTTTGTTTATTATTATATTCATTGAAAGATTTGTGTGTGTTAGACTTTTTTTCTCTTTTTAATTTGGTTGATACTGGCAACACTGTTTTATTGTAACCTACCCCTATGTTGTTTTTTTTACCAAGTTTCTGCCTCATGGTGTTTTGTTAAGTGTTTATAATGTAATGAGTCTTTTTATAATTATATTCAACTTTTGTCGACTCTGCTAGTTTTTATTTAACCCATTTACCTCAATACTTGTCAGTATTGACAGAATTTTATCCTCCAGCATTTGGTCCAGTTGCATACTTCTGAGACTGATTCTTGGAGTTTTTCTATTGATTCATTGGCCTCATCACCTACTGCCAGTATAGCAGTATCATCGAAAAAAAGTCGCCTCAGTAGTTTCTTTCCTGTTTGGCGAATCTCTAGTGTAGAGTAAATATAAGATTGGGCCCAGCACGCTCCCTTGCCGTGTTTTACCCTGAAGTATCTTTCGGTCATATATGACTTTATTAACAGGTAAAATTCTTCTGGGAGGTCTCCATGCAGTTTGAATTCAAGTCCTTCATGCCATACTTTATCAAATGCTTGTGCCACATCCAGGAAGACTGCTGAGCATATTTTCTACTCTTCAAGGGCCTTCTCAATCACATGTGCGATTCTATGTACCTGTTCGATAGTAGAGTGCTTCTGTCTACACCCGAACTTGTGGTTCGGAAGAAGATCTCTCTCTTCTAATAAAGGCTTTAGTCTTTTCAAAAACAGCTTTTCGAAAAGCTTAGATATCACTGGCAACAATTAAATCGGTCTATATGACATTGTTTCAGTCTGTACTTTGCCAGGCTTAAGTATCATTATTACCTCAACTGACATCCAAAGAACAGGCACATATTTCAATCTGAAAGCCGCATTTATAAGTTACAGTAACTTTCTAAGTGCTTTATCTGGTAGTTCTTTTATTGTGTTACCAGTAATTAAGTCATAACCCGGGGCTTTTCTTGGACTAAGGTTCCTTTTTATCTCTTCTTCCAGTTCTTGAAGAGTTACCTTTTTTATATCTCTTTTATCTATTTTTAAAAAATTTTGCTATGTCCTCTACATCTTGTTGCGGCAAGGGCTTGAAGGTTTCCTCAAGATATGCAGCTTAAACAGCTGCTTTCTCCTTAGCACCTTTTACCCAAGATCCATCTGACATTCGAATTGGTGATGATTGTATTTTAGGCCTCTTCAATCGTACATTTCCATAGGGAATAATCAGTGTCTTTCTGGGACGTTAAATTATTCAGAAAAATGCCAAGATCTTCATTTTTATCTTTTTTAATTTTATCTTTCAGATCATTGCAAACCTTTTTCAGGATCGTTTTATTTTCGTGAGTGCGAACTCTCTGCCAAACCTTCCGAGCTTTTCTCTTTCCCTGATTAGTTCATTCGCCTCTGTTGAAAACCGATCGTCCAGTTTTCCCGTGTATTTGCTTCACAGTCAATTAATTCGTATACGTCGCTTTTTTAGAAAGGTTCTATTTTGTCTTTCGGTAAAGGGAAGTATGATGACAATGGTTTATCCATTTTAAATGCAGGGTTTATACCTAATTTTTTTAATTCTTTTCCAAATTTAGTGGATATTGGGCCGTAGTATGGTATCAAAATATATTTTTTAGGGGTAGCTTTATCCTCTGGGGGTGTTTTGTATATATTATTCGTAGTTTTTTTATGTATTTGTTTTCTTACAATATTATCGATTGTGGTTTTATTGTATCCGTTGTTGTTAGCTATAGTGTGAATTGTTTGTATTTCTTTGTTATAATTTCGTTCATTTTGCGGTCGGTATATTTAAAAGGCGGTATGTCATGCTATGAAATGCTGCGAGTTTGTGTGTTAGTGGTCTCCTGGCATTTGTCTATAACTACATCTGTGTGTGTCGGTTTCCTGTATATATTAAATTCGTGTTGTGTTTATTGTTTATGGAGATTTGAATGTCTAAAAAATTTAAAGTTTTATTGTTCTCTAAGTCCAGTGTGAATTTAATTGAAGGGTGGATTTCGTTTTGTCTGGTCGTCCCAGACCATAGGCAAATTATGTCATCAACATACCGATACCAGTATATGATGTGTTGAGCTAATTTTGAATGAAGGATTTTCCGTTCTAATTTGTCCATAAAAAGATCTGCCAGAAGGGGTGAAAGAGGGTACTCCATAGGTAATCCTTCTTCCTGTTTATAGAATGTATTGTTAAATTGAAAATAATTATGTTTTATGCAAACTGTCATTAAATTGTAAAGTCTAATTTTTCTAGTGGTTGAAGATTAGACCGGAAGATTAGTTCTTCTAAAATTTCTATTGTTTCTGAAGGTATGATACTGGTAACAAGATTTGTGACATCGAATGATATTAACTTTGCATTGTCTGGAACATTTACGTTTTTAATTTTGTTGACTAATTTAATTGAGTTTTTTATTGTATTTCGTGGAAAAAAAAGAAATTTTTGTTTTGAAGAAGTTGTTTAAATAATGAGCAAGTTTGTATATGGAGCTATTAATGTAGCTAACTAATGGTCTCATTGGAATGTCTGCTTTATGTATTTTGGGTAGCCGTAGAGTCGGGGCGGCAAAGGACTCATTTCTATCAGGTTGTATTTTATATTATCAGATATTAAAATACTATTATTTATTAACTCCCGAACTTGACTATTAATTGTTTTAACGGTTTTTTTTATATTGGGGACGCTGTTTTTCGATGAAGTCATAGATTTTATTTTTATATAACTCTTTTTCTATCATTACTGCGGTGTTCCCTTTGTACGCTTTTATGATTATATGGTGTTTTTTAAATATTTTAGTTGATAATGCGCGTGCTATCTTGTATCCGGATGATGTCTTTATCTTAAAGTTCTGGGCTTTTCTATTTCTGTTTTAGTATGTTTGCGCATATTGATTTCGAAAGTGGGTTTTTGTTGTATTTTTCCAAACCGGATTCAATGTGGACAGCAAGGTTTTCAAATGTTTGTATGGTCACCTGTGAATTTATAGAATGTTTTAAGCCTTTGTTGAGCAAATTATTTTCATTTTTAGTTAATGTTATGTTGCTGAAGTTGAGGATACGTGGGTAAAATTGGTTATCGGATATGGGTTTTGTTACACTGTTAGATGGGCGATTAACGGGGTTATTCTTGCTAGACCGCAAGTTATAAATTTTCTTTTCTAATTTTTTTTTTTTGGTTACGAGATATTCAACTCGCGTCCGGATTTGATTGTCTAATGAGTCAAACTCAAGTGGGTGGAGTACAGAAGTAACTTTACTGTGGAGGATATAAATATATAATTTTAAATTATCTCTCACTGAGTACCAATGGTTAATTTCAAATCTTACCCATTGTCATCTAGCATGGTGAGTGGCTTTCGACGCTCCCCTTGTTTGTGCTCCGCTTCTTAGTTGCACGTATCTGGGAATGAGGTCTTCTCTTGAGCACGTCTGGTTAAACCAAATATTTTTGTTAGCGATGGCGTATTTCAGTCTTAAGTTTGGAAAACCAATAAGCTGCATCCTTCCGGCTTGTAGTCTTCAGTTCTGCAACAACTTTTATCTGATAATGTGTTGAATCTTGATGTGCTGTTTTGATCGATTATATGTAGTAGCCTGGCTAGCTTCAGAATCATTCGAGGTACGCATGGTGGTATAGAAGGATCAATACAATTAGGATTGATGAATTAATTACCACTTCTATCGAGATTATTTTATCAGAAAACTAGTTTCGAATGCTAAAAATTCATCTTCAGTTCTAAAAACATACAAAATTTTTTCAACACATCAGTACTATGTTACATAGATTATATATACTAAAGTTTTCAAAAAGGTAAGACAAGAACTCAAACATGGGCACTCACCTTCGAGGTAACTAAGACACTGAATTCGTGAGAAGTAAAAGGGGAGCAGGTAGGTTAAATTTTTGATTTACTATGGGGTTTCCCTTATGACTCATTGGATTTTCCGGTTCCTTTGGGAAACAAATTTAAAATGGGGCTATTGGATATGTTAATCTGAGCATTTAAACAAAAATCTGGATCGGTTTTAAACGATTGTATTATTTCTAGTGATTCAAAAGTATTTAATTTTAGGCTATTTTCTACTTGATGTAATATTTTACCCTCGAGTCTTTATTAAATTTGTGGTTTTATTCATTTAGATAGATAGCGAAATTGGAATTTTGGGTCTTATTAGCGTATGCTCTTATATGTTTATTTACTCTTTGATTTACTGATCGTCCAGTTTTTCCCGTGTATTTTGCTTCACAGTCATTACATTTTAATTCGTATACGCCGCTTTTTTTTGGAAAGGTTCTATTTTGTCTTTCAGTGAAGGGAAGTATGATGACAATGGTTTATCTATTTTAAATGCAGAGTTAAAACCTAATTGTTTTAATTCTTTATCGATTTTATGATTTTAGAACAATTTAATCCACTTTTACAATTTAATGACAGTTTGCATAAAAACATAGTTATTTTCAGTTTAACAATACATTCTATAAACAGGAAGAAGGATTACCTATGGGGTACCCTCTTTTACCCCTTCTGGCAGATCTTTTTATGGACAAATTAGAACGGAAAATCCTTCATTCAAGATTAGCTCAACACATCATATATTGGTATCGGTATATTGATGACATAATATGCCTATGGTCTGGGACGACCAGACAAATCAATAGTTTCTTAAACGAAATCCACCCTTCAATTAGATTCACTCTGAGTTAAAGAACATTAAAACTTTAAATTTTTTAGACATTGAAATTTCCATAAACAATAAACAACACGAATTTAATATATATAAGAAAACGACACACACAGATGTAGTTATAGACAACAATGCCAGGAGACCACTAACACACAAACTCGCAGCATTTCATAGCATGAATACCGCCTTTTAAATATACCGACCGCTAAATGAACGAAATTATAACAAAGAAATACAAACAAATCACACTATAGCTAACAACAACGGATACAGTAAAACCAAAATCGATAATATTTTTAGAAAACAAATACATAAAAAAACTATGAATAATATATACAAAACTCCCCCAGAGGATAAAGCTACTCCTAAAAAATATATTTTGATACCATACTACGGCCCAATATCCACTAAAGTCGGGAAAGAATTAAAAAAAAATTAGGTTTAAACCCTGCATTTAAAATAGATAAACCATTGTCATCATACTTCCCTTCACCGAAAGACAAAATAGACCCTTTCCAAAAAAGCGGCGTATACGAATTAAAATGTAATGACTGTGAAGCAAAATACACAGGAAAAAACTGGACGATCGGTAAATCGAAGATTAAATGAACATATAAGAGCATACACTAATAAGACCCCAAAATTCCAATATCGCTATCCATCTAAATGAAAATAACCACAAATTTAATAAAGACTCAGGAGTAAAAATATTACATCAACTTGATGTCATCAAGTAGAAAATAGCCTAAAATTAAATACTTTTGAATCACTAGAAATAATACAATCGTTTAAAACCGATCCAGGTTTTTTGTTTAAATGATCAGATTAACATATCCAATAGCCCCATTTTAAATTTGTTTCCATAGGAACGAAAAAAATCCAATGAGTCATAAGGGAAACTCCAATGTAAATCAAAAATTTAACCTACCTGGTCCCCTTTTACTTCTCACGAATTCAGTGTGTTTTAGTTACCTCGAAGGTGAGTGCCCTTGTTTGATTTCTTGTCTTACCTTTTTAAAAACTCTAGTATATATAATCTATGTAATATAGTACTGATGTGTTGAAAAAATTTGTATGTTTTAGAATTACAGATGAATGTTTAGCATTCGAAACTAGTTTTCTAATAAAATAATCTCAATAGAAGTGGCAATTAATTCATCAATCCTAATTGTATTGATCCTTCTATACCATCATGCATACCTCAAGTGAGGAAGATTATTCTTTGCTTTGGCTTTCTGTAAGATTGTGGCGTGCTCTCCCATGCTGCTTGCTGGATGTTAGAGTTGAACCTTTCAAGTTCTTCATCGAATCTGATAACAATCCCTTAGAGGCACTTTTTAAGGTCAATTCTTTCCTCCAGAATCTGTCTAAAAAGGGCCCAGTTTGTCTTGTTGTTTGTCAGACGGGCCGGTTTTGTCTGGGCAATCACCCCATCATTTATAATCATGAGCACTGGTCCGATGAAAGGTCATCACAATTCTTTATTTCGATGTAACTGCAAGATATTCCTTTTCCCACAATGAAGTCAATCAGGTCAGGTGTTTTATTTCTGTCAGTGGGCCAATAAGTTGGACTGGCACTATGCATCAAAAGGCAACTACTGCATCTCCCATTAGGATGAGGGGGTTGAACTTTATCTCGCAATTTTCTACAAACATAGAGCATGTTGACAGCAAGGACAACCAGGTTGGCGGATGCATTATCTCGTGTGGAAGCTCTCCATCTTATAAATGATTTGGAGATGCTGGCAGCTTTACAGAAGGAAGATCCAGAGGTTGAATCGGTGAAGAAGCAAAATAACTTACAGATAATGTTAATGGATCTACCTGGTACAGCCGAGCCTATACTTTGTGAGACATCCCAGAAACAAGTGCGTGTATATGTTCCGGCAACCCTTCGTCGTGAGATCTTCGAACTCTCTCTGCATAATTTGAGTCATCCTGGTGTGCGTTCCTCACGAAGGTTGATAGCTCAAAAATTTTTGGCCGAATCTGAACAAGGACGGCAACGAATGGGCAAGGGCTTGCATTCAATGTAACGAGCAAAGGGGGGAGACATACCGTAACAGCTCCTGGTAACTTTGTATTCTCGGAGCGATTCGACCATGTCAAGAGGGAAACCGATACTTGGTAACAATGATTGATCGTTTCACACGTTGGCCAAAGGCAGTACCAGTTAAAGATATCACGGCTGAAACTATCGCTGATGTTTTTTATCAAGGATGGATTGCTAGATTTGGAGTGCCATCGAAGTTGATGAAAGATCAAGGCAGGCAATTCGAAAGCGAGCTGTTTAGTTGCCTTACTCGTTTTTCTTGGGATAAACAGGATTAGGACATCCCCATACCACCCGCATTCCATGGGTATATGGAGAGATGGCACAGATCCCTGAAAGCAGCCTTGATTGCCCACTTAGACGCAGACAACTCTTATTCCTACTGTGCTTCTTGGATTAAGGACAGTCATCAGAGAGTATACAGACACACCAGTGTTGCAGAATCGGTGTATGGACAGAATCCCGGCTACCCGACGAATTAAGCCTGAACGGACAGTTTTTCCTTATGGCCAGTTTTTAATGATTGAGTGAGTCATCATTAAAGTTAACTAAGCTAGATCTAAATGCAGCATTGGTGTTACTTGCAGAGATGAGTTCCTTTAATATGTTCTGTATTTATCACTATTTGTCTTTAACAGTATATTCTGCTTGCCAATAATATTTAATATGGATGAATTCATGGTGCTTATAAATGAGAGTTTAGAAATTTAACATTCACAACGAACCCCTAGCCGCAGCAGCACTGAGCAAGGCAAACAATTCAGATGATTAACAATTAGACGGTATTCTCATACTCAAGGAATCATTTTTCTACCACCTCTACGCCGATGATTCACAAATGTACCTTTTCTTTTCTCCAGCCGAGTTATCAACAGAGAAATCTGTGCCTGGGCATTCCTGAATAAATTGACTTTAAATGCAGCTAATACTCAAGGCATTGCAATAGGATCCCATTCCCTCCTTCGATTGAATACCAAGTTCCCCACTTTATTCCTAAATGGTCACCCTATAGCTTTCTTCTCCTCTGTTAAGAACCTAGGTTTAACCAACCATAGATGAAACCGTTTCCTGGGAAACCCAAAATTGCTCAAATCTCCCGACAATCGATTGGCATCCTAAAATTATTCCACCGTCCCCGACACCTACTTCCTCTATCAACACGTAAACTCTTAGTATCCTCCCTCATATTCACCCAATTTTGACTATGGATGTGTGATTTATGGTGGGCTCTCAATCGTTCTTGAACATATATTAAAGCGTATCATGAACGGCTTCATATGATTTTGTTTTTGAAAACCTCGAGACGCTCTCATTTGTCCCATCTTTACACCGAGTTAAACTGCCTTTCCCCTTCCTTCCGTAAAGATTAATTCCTTGGCACATTCCTCTTCCAGGTTATTAACACACACCACCCTCCGTTTATTATTCACAATATCCTGCATTTCAAGTCCTTAATCCAATTACTGCATACAAGGTCCCGTCTCTCCGATCTTTACACTCCATCCTACAGAACTACTGCTTTCCAACGTTCCTTTTTTGCCCGCTCCGCTATTCTTTGGAATTCTTTTCCTCCTTCTAATCGTAATGCGCCTTCCCTCGGAACATTTAAACCACTCCTCTTCCACCACCTTTCTTCCCTCCTGTCGGATGCTATCTAATTATATAGATGCTTGATTCACCCAAGCATATCCGATATAAAAGTTTAGCCTGTTTCAACAATCTTCATATGATAATGTTTTCTCTATTATTAAAATAACATTCATTTTTATTTTTCATCATCATTTTTTTTTTATGTACCTCTGAACAAATATTATTTACCTTCATCCTTTACTACATTTAACATTAGAAATCTATTGCTTAGTCAATTTCTTATATAATTTTTTTTTTTCTTTTCTGATTGTACATATGGTCTATGCATGTATGTGTTTATATAGATATTACAAGTGTATATTCTTGTATAGATTTTTTTTTTCATTTTATTACCTATTTTGTTATAAAATTGTATTTACTTTTAATTATCTTATTTTATTATCTAATTTAAAACCTCTAGGCCAGAAATAATGAGTTACACAAAACATTTTTTTTTTTGTTCGATATTTAAAAAAAAATCATTTGATTTCAGCGTAATATTGACCTTCTAAATTCAGTAAAAATAAAACAAATAAAAAAATCTCTAATATTTTTTTTATGGTGAAAATGGGAGATGCCATATGGCATCAATGGGAGGTTTCACTTACTGTTTTGTTTTTTTAGATTTTTAAGGAAGTACAATAAAGTCCATTACATAAATTATATTAGAAATAAAATACAGTCAAGTCCTAAATATAAATGAATAATACAAAATATATAACAGTCCAAATATCTTAAATTGAATAATTCAATAATATTATAAATAGAATATTATAAATAGAAATAATGAAAACAAATTTTAAAATGCATGGCAATTTCACATTTTTAAAACAATAGGGAACATTTAGAACATAATATATAGAATAATTATACATGGAATTCATAATATGAATATTACTTATGTGGGATATTCCCTGAAGCAATCTACACACAATTCGACTTTACATTTGATGCACATTGTTCTTATTTGAGATGGGCGTATTTTAAAAGCACATCGCCATCTAGCATTGTTTGGAGTTTTGCAGACAAAACGTCCAATGTTATCAAATCGTATGCCAGCAGGCACCCGTTCTGAAAGTAGGCAATGTCCTGAAGGGCCAGGTCGAACCTTAGAAGCTCTGTACCGTATGAGCTATGTCTGGGTGATTTCTCTCCTAAAGTCTAGTTGGCTTATTGGCTTAAATGTCTTGTACAGGATCCAAGCATTCTGGATTGCAGCGTAGATCACCCATGTAAAAATTGGCGACCACCACTTCTTAGAACGACTCCCTATTCTATAGATACCAATATTACTGTCCATTAAGTCGGTTCCACCCCATACCGGCATTATATGTTGTTATAGCATAAGAGCGGCTAACTGATATATTGCTATTAAGATTTTCCTTTTTTAAGTATCGACATACTGTGATTCATGTGCTGTATGCCAAAATCAGTCGAGACCACTGTGACAACCCCCATTGTCTCTCCAACGAATAAAAATTAGTCCGACTTCCTTTTCTATTACATATTCACATTGGCCTCATGGTTTCTTGGTGCTCACAAGGAGCAAGCAACTGTTTACCTGGTAAATTTCTTATTTTCACCTTCCTCATCCTCGTTCCCATACTCTTCGTCGGTGAAGATACCAGCTTCTGGAGGCTAGAGACAAACTTTGTCAGGCTTAAGAGGATCTGGAATATCATTATCTTGCAATATTTCTATAGCTTATTGAAGAGAAAGACCTGGCCTATAAAAAACAACAACAAAAAAAAAACACATGTGGCCAAAGTTCCCATTGTATCTATATGGAATCATTAAACTTTTACATCAATTAATTTTTTTTTAGGGTAATGTATTTGCATAAATTTTTGTGCCAAATGAAAGTTTATAGACTCAATAATGAATTCCCACACTAACAGATAATAATTATAAATAAATATGATAACTTACCCTAATGAAAAACTCAAGAGGTCAAGGTCCAAACACTTTTCCATATTTAACCTGCTCTGACAAAGGATAGAAAGCAACTGAAAAGCTGTGGATTTTCGGGGTGTGTTCAAGCCTTGCAGTAACATGTGCTGACATGCAGTGATTCGTTTGGTTTTGAAGTTTTTTTTTAATGACGCCAGCCACCACAGAAAGGAAGCATTTTTAGTGATGCCGTATGCTTAATTGGCGGTAATGGGTTAATCTAATTTACACATCCTAATATAGATATATCGAGGTTATATCTGGATAATATCCAGTGGATATCACGGCACTCAGTGTTGCCTCGTTCTTCCAAAAAAAATTATCAAATATTTTTTTTAACTTCATCATATTTTATTTAACTTTTTAAAAATTATTCTAATTAACAAAAAGAAAAGAAGTGATTTTAACACATTTCAGTGTGTGGTGCCCCCACAAAACAAACTAGTACGAGGGTGGTCTGAAAAGTTTCTGACCTCAACGTGAAGACGGCAGCGCAGCAATCGTAAATAAAGCCTAGTGAATTCGTTGTTCATCTGTTGATAGTTACTCACCAAAGTTTCAACCATTTTGTACGCGCAGTTGTTATGTAACAGTCGTTTGAGTGAGTTGATATGATGTGTTTTTGTGAAAATGGGCAAAATCTGTCATTAAATATTTGTTTTTGAAAGGCAATACGCCTACGCAAATCAAAGATGAGTTGAATTCTGTGTATGGGGACTCGGCACCATCATTTACCACAGTGAAATTTTGGGCAGCTGAATTTAAACGTGGCCGTAAGAGCTTAGGAGACGATGAACCGTTCGGGACGTTCCAAAAACTGCAACTACTGACGAAAAACATCGCCAAAGTTCACCAAATGGTGCTAGACGACTGCCGAAATAAAACTTAGAGAGATAGTACGAGGTTATGAACATCTATAATTTTTTGTAAGAAGCTGGCAACACTGAGTGCCGTGATATCCACTGGATATTATCCAGATATAACCTCGATATATCTATATTAGGATGTGTTAATTAGATTAACCCATTACCGCCAATTAAGCCATACGGCATCACTAAAAATGCTTCCTTTCTGTGGTGGCTGGCGTCATTAAAAAAAAACACTTCAAAACCAAACGAATCACTGCATGTCAGCACATGTTACTGCAAGGCTTGAACCACACCCCGAAAAATCCACAGCTTTCAGTTGCTTTCTATCCTTTGTCAGAGCAGGTTAAATATGGAAAAGTGTTTGGACCTTGACCTCTTGAGTTTATTAGGGTAAGTTATCATATTTATTTATAATTATTATCTGTTAGTGTGGGAATTCATTATTGATCTATAAACTTTCATTTGGCACAAAAATTTATGCAAATATATTGCCCTAAAAGCAACTTAATTGATAAAAGTTTAATGATGCTATATGGATACAATGGGAGCTTGACCACATGTGTTTTTTTTTTTTTTTTTTTTTTTTTTTTTTTTTTTTTATTTTTTTGTTTTTTTTTTTTTATAGGCCAGGTCTTTCTCTTCAATAAGCTATAGAAATATTGCAAGATAATGATATTCCAGATCCTCTTAAGCCTGACAAAGTTGTCTCTAGCCTCCAGAAGCTGGTATCTTCACCGACGAAGAGTATGGGAACGAGGATGAGGAAGGTGAAATAAGAAATTTACCAGGTAAACAGTTGCTTGCTCCTTGTGAGCACCAAGAAACCATGAGGCCAATGTGAATATGTAATAGAAAAGGAACAAAGTCGGACTAATTTTTATTCGTTGGAGAGACAATGGGGGTTGTCACAGTGGTCTCGACTGATTTTGGCATACAGCACATGATCACAGTATGTCGATACTTAAAAAAAAGGAAAATCTTAATAGCAATATATCAGTTAGCCGCTCTTATGCTATAACAACATATAATGCCGGTATGGGTGGAACCGACTTAATGGACATTAATATTGGTATCTATAGAATAGGGAGTCGTTCTAAGAAGTGGTGGTCGCCAATTTTTACATGGGGTGATCTACGCTGCAATCCAGAATGCTTGGATCCTGTACAAGACATTTAAGCCATATAAGCCAACTAGACTTTAGGAGAGAAATCACCCAGACATAGCTCATACGGTACAGAGCTTCTAAGGTTCGACCTGGCCCTTCAGGGACATTGCCTACTTTCAGAACGGGTGCCTGCTGGCATACGATTTGATAACATTGGACGTTTTGTCTGCAAAACTCCAAACAATGCTAGATGGCGATGTGCTTTTAAAATACGCCCATCTCAAATAAGAACAATGTTGCATCAAATGTAAAGTCGAATTGTGTGTAGATTGCTTCAGGGAATATCCCACTAAGTAATATTCATATTATGAATTCCATGTATAATTATTCTATATATTATGTTCTAAATGTTCCTATTGTTTTAAAAATGTGAAATTGCCATGCATTTTAAAATTTGTTTTTTTATTATTTCTATTTATAATATTCTATTTATAAATATTATTGAAGTATCAATTTAAGATATTTGGACTGTTATATATTTTGTATTATTCATTTATATTTAGGACTTGACTGTATTTTATTTCTAATATAATTTATGTAATGGACTTTATTGTACTTCCTTAAAAATCTAAAAAAACAAAACAGTAAGTGAAACCTCCCATTGATGCCATATGGCATCTCCCATTTTCACCATAAAAAAAATATTAGAGATTTTTTATTTGTTTGTTTATTTTTACTGAATTTAGAAGGTCAATATTACGCTGAAATCAAATGATTTTTTTTTAAATATCGAACAAAAAAAAATTGTTTTGTTTGTAACTCATTATTTCTGGCCTAGAGGTTTTAAATTAGATAATAAAATAAGATAATTAAAGTAAATACAATTTTATAACAAAATAGGTAATAAAATGAAAAAAAAATCTATACAAGAATATACACTTGTAATATCTATATAAACACATACATGCATAGACCATATGTACAATCAGAAAAAGAAAAAAAATTATATAAGAAATTGACTAAGCAATAGATTTCTAATGTTAAATGTAGTAAAGGATGAAGGTAAATAATATTTGTTCAGAGGTAACATAAAAAAAAAATGATGATGAAAAATAAAAATGAATGTTATTTTAATAATAGAGAAAACATTATCATATGAAGATTGTTGAAACAGGCTAAACTTTTATATCGGATATGCTTGGGTGAATCAAGCATCTATATAATTAGATAGCATCCGACAGGAGGGAAGAAAGGTGGTGGAAGAGGAGTGGTTTAAATGTTCCGAGGGAAGGTGCATTACGATTAGAAGGAGGAAAAGAATTCCAAAGAATAGCGGAGCGGGCAAAAAAGGAACGTTGGAAAGCAGTAGTTCTGTAGGATGGAGTGTAAAGATCGGAGAGACGGGACCTTGTATGCAGTAATTGGATTAAGGACTTGAAATGCAGGATATTGTGAATAATAAACGGAGGGTGGTGTGTGTTAATAACCTGGAAGAGGAATGTACCAAGGAATTAATCTTTACGGAAGGAAGGGGAAAGGCAGTTTAACTCGGTGTAAAGATGGGACAAATGAGAGCGTCTCGAGGTTTCAAAAACAAATCATATGAAGCCGTTCATGATACGCTTTAATATATGTTCAAGAACGATTGAGAGCCCACCATAAATCACACATCCATAGTCAATTGGGTGAATATGAGGGAGGATACTAAGAGTTTACGTGTTGATAGAGGAAGTAGGTGTCGGGGACGGTGGAATAATTTTAGGATGCCAATCGATTGTCGGGAGATTTGAGCAATTTTGGGTTTCCAGGAAACGGTTTCATCTATGGTTAAACCTAGGTTCTTAACAGAGGAGAAGAAAGCTATAGGGTGACCATTTAGGAATAAAGTGGGGAACTTGGTATTCAATCGAAGGAGGGAATGGGATCCTATTGCAATGCCTTGAGTATTAGCTGCATTTAAAGTCAATTTATTCAGGAATGCCCAGGCACAGATTTCTCTGTTGATAACTCGGCTGGAGAAAAGAAAAGGTAAATTTGTGAATCATCGGCGTAGAGGTGGTAGAAAAATGATTCCTTGAGTATGAGAATACCGTCTAATTGTTAATCATCTGAATTGTTTGCCTTGCTCAGTGCTGCTGCGGCTAGGGGTTCGTTGTGAATGTTAAATTTCTAAACTCTCATTTATAAGCACCATGAATTCATCCATATTAAATATTATTGGCAAGCAGAATATACTGTTAAAGACAAATAGTGATAAATACAGAACATATTAAAGGAACTCATCTCTGCAAGTAACACCAATGCTGCATTTAGATCTAGCTTAGTTAACTTTAATGATGACTCACTCAATCATTAAAACTGGCCATAAGGAAAACTGTCCGTTCAGGCTTAATTCGTCGGGTAGCCGTGGATTCTGTCCATACACCGATTCTGCAACACTGGTGTCTGTATACTCTCTGATGACTGTCCTTAATCCAAGAAGCACAGTAGGAATAAGAGGTTGTTGTCTGCGTCTAAGTGGGCAATCAAGGCTGCTTTCAGGGATCTGTGCCATCTCTCCATATACCCATTGGAATGCGGGTGGTATGGGGATGTCCTAATCCTGTTTATCCCAAGAAAACGAGTAAGGCAACTAAACAGCTCGCTTTCGAATTGCCTGCCTTGATCTTTCATCAACTTCGATGGCACTCCAAATCTAGCAATCCATCCTTGATAAAAAACATCAGCGATAGTTTCAGCCGTGATATCTTTAACTGGTACTGCCTTTGGCCAACGTGTGAAACGATCAATCATTGTTACCAAGTATCGGTTTCCTCTTGACATGGTCGAATCGCTCCGAGAATACAAAGTTACCAGGAGCTGTTACGGTATGTCTCCCGACCTTTGCTCGTTGACATTGAATGCAAGCCCTTGCCCATTCGTTGCCGTCCTTGTTCAGATTCGGCCAAAAATATTTTTGAGCTATCAACCTTCGTGAGGAACGCACACCAGGATGACTCAAATTATGCAGAGATTCGAAGATCTCACGACGAAGGGTTGCCGGAACATATACACGCACTTGTTTCTGGGATGTCTCACAAAGTATAGGCTCGGCTGTACCAGGTAGATCCATTAACATTATCTGTAAGTTATTTTGCTTCTTCACCGATTCAACCTCTGGATCTTCCTTCTGTAAAGCTGCCAGCATCTCCAAATCATTTATAAGATGGAGAGCTTCCACACGAGATAATGCATCCGCAACCTGGTTGTCCTTGCTGTCAACATGCTCTATGTTTGTAGAAAATTGCGAGATAAAGTTCAACCACCTCATCCTAATGGGAGATGCAGTAGTTGCCTTTTGATGCATAGCATAGACCAGTGGTCTGTGATCTGTTAAAATCACGACACTCCTCCCCTCGATAATATTCCTGAAATATCGCACTGCGGAATAAATTGCCAGAAGCTCGCGATCATAGGCTGAATAGGTAGCTTGTGCGTCTGATAATGTTTTCGAATAAAAACCAAGAGGCACCCAGTGATTTTCATCCCATTGCTAAAGAACTGTCCCCATACAACTGTTGGATGCGTCACAGGCCAAAGATAGGACCTTAAGACGAAATTGACACTTCTCAGAATTCAGCGTGATACCATTATCATTGAGTCTTTTAAACACTTCTTGGAGATGTTCCACATGTTCCTTATGATGAGTACATCATCCAATAGTACAAAACAGAAGCTCAAATCCCGAAGAATGTTATCCATGAAACGTTGAAATGTTTGGGCAGCATTTTTCAACCCAAAACACATTCGCCTAAATTTAAATAACCCAAAAGGGGTAATTATAGCAGTTTTCGGGACATCCTCATCCCTGATGGGAATATGATAATACGCCCTTACCAGATCCAGCCGCGAAAAGTGAGTCTTGCCATACAGGTTGTTACGGAAGTCCATTATGTTTGGAACACCATATCGGTCAGGCACCGTCTGCGAATTAAGTTGGCGGAAGTCTCCACAAGGTCGAACTTTTCCATCCTTGTCAACTACGTGTAATGCACTCGACCATTGGCTCTTCGATGGACGACATATACCCATTTCCACCATATTGTTAAACTCTTCTTTCACTTTCTGGTAATTTTCTGGAGGTAATCTTCTTGCCTTCGCTTTAACAGGATGACCAGTAGTTTCAATGAAGTGAACAGTATCATGCTTCACAGGTTCTTTCATAGAAGTTGGTCTGGTGATATTTGGAAATTCTCTTAGTAGGGATGCGTAGGGATGTCCTTCAGGAATTGCTGAAATCGATGAAGGAATCTCCTTAATGATCCTGCCTCTGGAAGTTAGTCCAGTAGTTTTACCTACCAATTGTTGGCCCTTAAGGTCAACCATTAAATTATAATGATACATAAAGTCTGCTCCTATTATATGTCTAGAGATATCCGCAATCAAGAAAGACCATCTGAAGGAACGGCGAAGTCCTAGATCCAGTTTCAAAACTTCCTCACCGTAAGTCTTAATCTTCGTTCCGTTGGCGGCGTAGAGCACAAAATCTTTCTGGATAGGCTTCATAGATTTTTAGGAGGTATAACAGATATTGCTGCACCAGCATGTATCAAAAGGGAAAGCTCTGTCCACTTATCTCTTACGAACAGGCGGCGTTGGGCAATATCATTGGTACCGGTACACGCCACTTCCGGGCCATCAGCTAGTTTTCCGACTTCAGATGCAACCTTTTCCAGGCGCATGGCTTAATGCATTTGTTGGCCTTTTCCTTAAACCTGAAGTGGTAAAAGCATAACCAATCAGGGTTATTTGATTGACTATTAGATCGGCTACGACTCCACTGTCTCCGATCACGGTTACAAGATGCATCCCTTCGGTTATCTTGGCGGCCTCGAGATGACAGTGATGCGATTTGCGCGGTATGTTGCTCTATCTTAGCTTCCAGGTGAGATGTAGCACTCTGTCATGACGTTGAAGGATCCACTGAGCATACTTCTTCCGGTCGTTATCAGCAACCTCGGCCAATTTTTCGGCCTCGGTGTGGCCCGTCGTAACTAGAATCGGCTGTGTATTTGCTGGAAGTGAACGGAGCCATAAAGTTTTAACGACATTTTATTAACAGACTCTCCAGCCAATAATTGCATATGTCTCAATAACTGAGATGGTTTTTCGTCTCCAAGTTGTTTTCCTTCCAGCAACTGCTGAATTCGTCGGCTTTCGGACTCTGCATAACAGCTTATTAACTCCTTAATGCATAAGCTTTTTTTTAAATCCTCATAAGGGCTAGAACCAGGATTTCTAACAATATCGGAAACTTGCCGCATAACATCTAAATCGAGCATAGGTATCACGATTTGAAATTTAGTGAGGCTATTAGTAATTGCTGATCTTGCAAAACAGCTTCCGTTTGGCAAAACCATAAATCAGGGTCAGTTTTCCAAAAAGGTGGTGTCTTGTAGCAGTAGTATACTCAGCGAAGACATCAGACTTATTTTCTTTTTCATCAACCATTTTAGATGATTAAACAGAAATAAAAATAATAGGCACAAGTTCTGAATTGAGAAAACAAGGAACAAAATAAATTACAAATCAAAAATTCCTTGCTTTGGTCTCTACACCTGATATTGAAAAGTTTACAAGAGATACGGCTGAGATATTTGTGGATTTATGTGGCTGGTATTACATACCAGTACCAGTTCACAAACTGTTAATACATGGCCGGTAAATAGTCAAACATGCTATTGTACCAATTTGTATGCTGTCAGAAGATGCTCAGAAGGCTAATATTATTAATTCAGACCCTTTGATATCACATATAAGGCCAACACTTAACAACGAATTGTAAAGTGTTAAACAACGCATTGTTTAAAAAACAAACTCTTCAGAAGTAAAAGAAAGAACTACCTAATTGAAAAATAAAAAACACTTGACATTTTTGAAATATATATTCTTCCAGCTAAGAATTCTCATTATTAAATTACATCGAATTTTTTTAATTTTTCTTTTAGATATATTTTTGTTAACAGTTTTTAGTTTTTTTTTGTTTTTGTTTTTTGCGTTTATGAAGTTCAATTTATTAAAAAATAAAAATTTACAAAACATATGTTATTATGTGTTCACAAATTATTACAAACCACAATGCTCTATTTAGCAACAGATACATAATATGTTTGTACACATTTAAAAGTCATCCTACCCGTTATACCGCAATTGGCAAAATTCCTTAAATCGGTGATCATATAGGTCAATAGAGCATTCGATATGCTTTAAAATGACACCAGAAGAAGTAGTCTAGGACCAGTAGAAACGGAGATATTAAAGAATGTCCGGCAAACCCTATCACTCGCCCCACTGTGCGACGGATCGAAAACTGACATTTCTGCATCTCCAGCAAACATTACACCTCATTCCACCCACAAATTCAAGCTCCACCGACAGTGCAATATATAAACTGCAGAACTAAATGCAATAGCCCAAGCACTCCACCATTCAATGGCCTCCCCCTCCAAAAATATAACAGACGCGCTAAGCATGGACTTAAAAATATGTACTCTTAAAACCATTAAATAGCACGTATACAGGGGTATATTAGAATTCTGGGAGAAATAGAGAAAAAATGTCCATCTCATATGGGCCCCCGGACATATAGTCATTACGGGCAACGAAATGGCTGACAGAGAAGCGAAAGAAGCATTGAGACAACCCGGTCCCGGAAATGCCTTAATAAGTCCTTCAGACTAGCACTACCGCTGCACAATAAGATATAAGAGGAATGGCAGTCAATGTGGGATAAGAGTCCGCCGAGAAAATTGAAATCAATTAAAAAAAGTGTCGAACCGTTTCGATCTTCCAGCCGAAGCAACCACCACGAGGAGGTGATCCTGACGCGCCTGCGGATAGGCCACACAAGACTGACTCACCAACATGTGATTAGAAGAGATCCACCGCCTAGATGTCCAGAATGCAACAGAAAATTGTCAATAAGACATATCTTTGAAGACTGTCCTGTTTACGGAAACATCCTCCATCGCAACAAAGTTCCGACAGACTTGGCCCAAGCATTAGGGGATGACGAACAAATGATCAAGCGCCTCCTCAAATTCCTAAATGAAGCGAAGATAGATTACCGAATTTAATTTTTTTTCTTTATATAGGGTGAGTATCTCCTAGTGTAAAAAAAATAATTGGGTTTAAACTAGATCAAAAATGTAGCTAAATGCCGCAAATCTCACCTTTCTATTCCTATCCGTTGCAGATATACGATAAATCAAAGACTTTTTTGAGGAAATCACGTTTTTACCCATAAAAAACTGTAATATCTCCATTTTGTCTAAATATTTTTCAAATTTTGGCCACATTTTCAGATTTAGCATTAAATTTCCTATAAGAACAGAGTACACGTAACCTTGAATTTTACAAACTTGGTATCTAAAGAACAGCTTGATCTTCACCTTATTTGGGGAAGTCGCAATGTCTTATTTACTTCGACGCTCACCGTCTTTCGTAAAAACTATCCACAAAACATGGTGAAACCGAAAAAACATGGTGTTCTCATTTTGTATACAAATCAGTTACTAGGGTAAATAAAACATTATGACAATCCCTTAATGGAAATGTGCATTTTAAACATAATAAACTCTTCATTGGAATAAAAAGCAAAGGAAAAAATGATTGTTTAATAGAAAATAAAGGAAAACTGTCAATAAAGCGACACTACATCAGAGGATATGATATTATTACATTTATTTATTTATTATTATTATTATTTAGGATTTATTTTATTAGATTTTCAATGTAATGTTTAAAACCCAGTGATAATGAACATAGACCTTAACTTTGCCGTTAGCTTCTGAATGCAGATTGTGTCTAAGAATACTACTTTTTGAAGTGAATTTTATGGGCAGATGAGTCTGTTTTTACAGGGGATGGCATTTCTACCAATCCATGTATATCGTCATTATGAATGGTCGAAATGCCTTCCCCTGTAAAAAATGAGACTCATCTAGCCATAAATCACATAATAAATAAATAAATGTAATAACATAAGATCCTCTGATCTGGTGTCGCTTTATTGACAGTTTTCCTTTATTTTCTATTAAACAATAATTTTTTTTCTTTGCTTTTTATTCCAATGAAGAGTTTATAATGTTTAAAATGAACATTTCCATTTAGGGATTGTCATAATGTTTTATTTACCCAAGTAACTGATTTGTATACAAAATAAGAACACCATGTTTTTTTCGGTTTCAAAAGTAAATATCTCCATGAAATTGAAACAAAATCATTACGTATAACATATCATTCGAAAGCTGATTAAATTTGCAAGTTTTTGTGAGATTTGACGTTTTGTGGATAGTTTTTTTAAGAAAAACGGTGAGCGTTGATGTAAATAGGACATTGTGACTTCTCCAAATAAGGTGAAGATCAAGCTATTCTTTAGATACCAAGTTTGTAAAATTCAAGGTTACGTGTACTCTGTTCTTATAGGAAATTTAATGCTAAATCTGAAAATGTGGCCAAAATTTGAAAAATATTTAGACAAAATGGAGATTTTACAGTTTTTATGGGAAAAAAACGTGATTTCCTCAAAAAAGTCTTTGATTTATCGTATATCTGCAACGGATTGGAATAGAAAGGTGAGATTTGCGGCATTTAGCTACATTTTTGACCTAGTTTAACCCAATTTTTATTTTTACACTAAGAGATACTCACCCTGTATATATATATATATATATATATATATATATATATATATATATATATATATATATATATATATATATATATATATATACCAAAATTATAGTAATTAGCGGGCGTTGATGACCACCCATGGTTTTTACACCCTTAAACAATACCAACCAACCAAGATCCTTTACTCGCCTTTTTTTCTGGTTTCATTGGAAGATTCTTCGAGGTTTCCGTTCTTCCGTGTGTTCGGCTTGGTCCTGGTTTGACTGCACTGATTTCGGGAATGT
Source organism: Euschistus heros (assembly GCA_003667255.2). Lineage (NCBI taxonomy): Eukaryota > Metazoa > Arthropoda > Insecta > Hemiptera > Pentatomidae > Euschistus > Euschistus heros. The sequence goes on from RCWM02000832.1 coordinate 45,702, forward strand.
TTGGCAATTGAAGTTCTGCTAAAGTCAAGGTATCCCTGACGAAATATATTACGACTCCTGTCTACCTCATTCAATTTTTAATTGAATTTGAAGCAAAATAACCGACTAATTGTGGTTAGACTCTTCCACGTCCTTAAACGAATGAAGTTTATAAGTGACTACTGCTATTTGATGTTATTTTTTTTAGGAAAAACTTATTTCAGCAAACTGGCCATTGGCCTAATTTTTTCTTTCTCGACAAAAAATAAATAAATAAATAAAACAGTCCAGGCGCAGTTAAAATTCATAGCAAATCAAAGCCTATATACCAAGCAACAAGAATATGCAAAAACTACAAAAGGATATTTGAGGATTTTTTTAAAAGCCTCTTCAAAGTTTGAATAATTTTCAAACCGGCCAAAGAAACTTAACACGCATGCAACGAATATAACAAGTGCTCAGCTTACCAATTAAATTAGTATATTTTAAAATGGATACCTTGATCTGTATTTTGCATCGTTAACAATGGTTATTTGTTATCCAATGAGATGTGAATGGAACAAAATATAATTTGCGGCTAATATGATATAAATCGAAAAACGAAAATACTCCTAAAGTTTTTCGATTGTGTTGACTTTAACGAATATGTAAACAATGAGATAATCATACTAAACATTTGTCTATGGTATATTTAAGAATATCAAAAGGTAAACAGCTCGATAAAAAATACTTCGACTTTTGATTTTTGTCTATTGACGAAGCACTGTGCGTCGTAGGGATCTTCTTCCGTAACTGCCAATAGGTCAGCGACCTGGGTTAAGACAAGTTTCAGCCCCGCAACTACAGTCTGGAATTTGATCTTCGAAGAGGCTATACGTGAAGTAGCGAACTCAGCCTCTGCTAGTAAAAATCACAATTCCGGGTTGGATTTGTATAAGGCTGGTAGTCTTGCAGTCGGCCCACCAAAGGCTTCTATTTGGTAGTCTAGTATAGATTTTGAGGTGATAGGAGACTCGGAGAACCCAGGGCTTGTAGGCATTGCCCCCACTTGGATTGCTCTTTATTTCCGTTTCTAGTGGCATCTCGGTGAAAAAATCACGTCGGAATCACTAGTTGTCGAGAATGATTAGTTTTAATGTAAAAGTGAAACAGTATCTATGTGTTCAAAGCTTTAAAAATACACTCTATTTTTCTAACGATAACAATCAACTGAGGAGGTCACAATTCAATTCTCAATCAGAACAAAACTCGTTGCTATCGCAACACATAAAAGTATTCTTAGGCAAACAGACACACAAATAAATAAATATTTACACTGTTCAAAAATAAGGTATCCTCCTTGGAGAGCTACTGCTAAGTTCTAGTCGAGGATACCGCTACAAAGTACAAATTTAGAACTCACCCCACCAAATTAAAACATAACTGTAAGCGTCCTTTCAAAATGTTGTTAGTAATTATGAAAGAAATATAATCATTAAATTTCATTAAAATCGGCTGAGTCGTTCTTAAAGTCAAATTTAGAACCCCCACCACACCCCTCTAAATTAAAGCGAATCAACTCCTATGTAGCAGAATTGTTGGTAACGGTTCGGATCGGCGACACCACCAAACTAGGTTGACCCGCGCTACACCGACCAGTTCGATCCTTACGCTTCACTTCATGTTTACATTTTTCGATAGTTCATTCCTATAACCTTACATGTAAACAATCACTTCTACAGTTTCAACTTGGATTGTGTTGTTTAGTTTGTTATATTGATATTTAGACTTCTTATGTGTAAATAAGTGAAACAGAACTTCACAAAATGAGTTTCATAAAGGATTAAGTGTTTTATGAATTCATGTTTTCTTGTTTCATCTAATCTTATGTGTAAAAGTGTTATAAAACTTAAGAAGATTAATTTGTACATGGATTTGGTGTTTTACATATTTATATTTGTTCTATCAATTTAGGTGATAAAATTTACAACTTGTAAAAGTGTTATGAAACTTAACAAGATTTATTTGTACATGGATTTGGTGTTTTATATATTTGTATTTGTTGTTTCAATTTCAGTGATAAAATTTCAGTATACATATTTTGTGAATGGATTCTTTGTCATCCATATTACTTTTTGTGCTAAAGTTAGACAGATTGTATAATTAATTCAGTAAAACATATCAGTTTATAAATAAATTTGAGAAAGTATATCACAGGTTTTTTATGTTTTCTTATTTCCACTTCCCATTAGAAAATATAGCAGAAATTAACATCTTCACTTTCAACTAGGATTCTGTCTTATATTATATAATGGTTTATAACATGGAGAATTGATAATGTGAAAATAATCACAGATTAAGAGGTAAATGACACATCACTATATAATTGTAGAACTATTGGTATAATGTTATAGATTAATGTGTTTTTAAAAAAAATTAAAAGCCTGATGATGAAACATTATCTCCGAAACATGTAGCTACAAATGTTAAATAAATAGGAGTTATGCCAAATAAATACTTAAGGATTTTGTCTTTTTTATATTTATAATTTGTTATTTTCACTTCTCTGAGAGAAAGTTCATCAGGAATTAACTTTACTGGTGGTTCAGTAGTATATTAATTGTTGATTAAATTAATATTAATTAAAAATTGATTTAGTGTCTTATATTTCGATATTTCCTTATTTCCACTTTGATATTTCCTCATTTCTCATTTTAATATTAGAAGGTAAACAGAAGTTAATATTACTTTGAACAGGGATTTAGAGTTTCTCAGTTAATGTAGGAGAATAACCTTCCCCCTTTAAAAGCAGCGACTAGAACAGCGAAATAAATCGGAACAAGGTTAGAATCGATAAAAGGTATTCTGAGCGGGTTTAGGGGTTGGTGTCGCCGATCCGAACCGTTACCGAATTGTTCAACAAGGATCAGTGTAATATCATTAAAGGCTACTGTAGGACAGGAAGTTCTAGTTTTATGACGAAGGGAAAAGGTTATTTGGTGAGATTTGTTTGGATTTATTTTGATTCGCCATTTTTGACACCATTCTTAAGGATTTAGGATATAGGATTGGAGTGTTTAGGAGGCAATGAAGGGATCATTGTTAACTGATAACCACACATGTCATCAGTGTAAGTGGTAGGCTGAGTTGGGATGTCAGATTTTGAGGAAAACCGGCAGATTGGATATAGAGAGGTGAATAGGATATGGGATGTAAATAGGTCATGTCCAGGGGCTTTGTTTGAAGGTAATCTGTGAATGATGTTAGATATTTCTGAAGGATGGAATGCTTTAGGGGGAGGAGACGTTAGGAGTGGGATATTTAGTTCTGCTTCAATATATTTTTGATGAGTAGAATTAACGATGTCAGAATGTGGGTTTGGAAAAGTTGCTATCCAAAAATAAATGATTTTTCTTTGTTAGATTTCAACCAGGTTTGGGCTTCGGTTAGTAGAGGAAGCTTATAATTTTTATAGTTCAGAAGTTTTTTCGTGGTATTCCATAAAGGTTTGTCGGTGGTATTAAGGTTTTCTGTGTAGTATGTAATTTTTTTATTTCTGTCTTAAGTTTATTTGTTAGTTTAAATTATTTTTATCTGACCGATGTCTTGTCCTACACCACACTTCTCCTCTTGCTCTATATTTTTCACTTAGTAAGTCGCAGATATGATGTGGCAAGTTAGTCTGTTAAGAATTCAAATTCGTTCTGTGTGAGGTGTCATCTTTAATGCTGATGAATATTGATGTGGTAAATTTATCGATGTCAATATCATGTTTTGTTTTGAGCGGAATTTTCAAGACTAATTTGTTATGTAAGTCGTAACAAAATTTGTACCAGTCTACTCATCCTGTAGTCAGTCTAGAAGGAGAGGCTATAGCAACAGGATTTAAATGCAAGAGAAGCAGAACAGGACATTGGTTTGAGATGTGTAAATTTGGGAAGAAATAATTATATCTAGTTTATCAGTATGTTTTTTGAGTATAGCTTCAGGGTGAGAGGACAGAATAACACATGGATTTTGAAATGGCAGATAAGATACTGCCACAGGGATTGGATATTCTACAGCCCCATGGCTTGGCGTTGTCGTCTCCTCCAGCAATAAAGCGTGGTCTGAGGGGAAAAAAATATTTCAAAATTACTTTATTATCTTGATGGGGTATTTTTGATTGTAAAGTATTTAAAGATGTACAAGGTTTTTGGGGTATGCAGACATAGATACACAGCAATCAAAAATAAATTAATTTATAATGCCAACGTTTCATCTTGCATTCCAGCCTTCATCAGGGCTAGATGAAAAAGAAAACAAACAAAAAGTTATGACAAAATTGCAGAGTGTATGAGAAAGGTATGAAAAGAATAACCTTTTCATACCTATTATTCTGTATGAGAATAAATAAAATTCATAAAGACAATAACATAAAGGCAAATATATAAAGACCATGAAGACAATACATAAAGACTACTGAATTAAAAATTAAATTGAATATTTTGTTGATATAAAATATAGATTAAAAAATATTACGATAAATGACTGGTGGTTAAGTTAATGAGTAAATACAAATAATAAATAACAATACTAGGAAGTTGAAAATATAGTTGATAATAAATATATCAATGAGAAGTACATAGCAGTAAAGGAATGATGAATGTTGGTGCATAAGTATTAAAATAATCATAAAAGTACATAGTGGAAAAGAAAAATGAAAAGAGTTAGGGGCAGATGTGAGGAAAGTGAAAGTAAGCATGAACTGTACATAACAATTAAATATAAAATAAAATACAAAAAAATGTTGTTTTTTACTCTATCGCTCGTCTTCCCAAAATTCACAAACCTAATAACCCACTTTGTCCTATTACTTCCAACATCAATTCCCCTTCTTTAAAACTCAGAAAATTCCTCCTTTCCTCTCTTCAAACCCTTAGCCACAAGACCTATGATATCCACAACTCCTTTCACTTACATGAGATCCCAAAGTCCCGATAATTTTATCCTAGCTTCCTTTGACGTAGAAAGCCTCTTTACCAATATTCTTATCTACAAAGGTAATATTCTTATCTTTTGTTATTACCATTTCAAATAATACCTGGCGTACCATGTACCACTTCTCTTAACCAAACATCCTATGTTGAACTCCTTAAACTCTGTTTAAAACATTGTCCTCAAGGATCTCCTCAATTCCATTTTTCTTTTGTTTCCTAATGAAATTTGCTTGATTAAAAAATATGTAGATGGCCTCATACTTATCCTAAATCTCAATAGCATTCCCGTCATCCTAGCTGCATTTAATTATCCTAAATCTCAATAGCATTCCCTTCATCCTAGCTGCATTTAACTCCTACCATCCATGCCTCCGTTTCACTGTAGAACTTGATGCAAATAATTCCTTACCGTTCTTGGAACTCATTATTAGAAATCCCTATAACACCATATTCACTAACTGGTATAATAAAACTACTTCCTCAGGCAGACTCTTAAATTACTACTTCCAACACCATTATCCTCAAAAATTTAATACAGCCAAAAACCTTATCCACTGCAGCCTCTCTCTTTCCGATTCTGAATAACGCACTTCTAACACTGACCGCATAAAACAAATACTCCTCTCTAACAAATTTTCCCCCTAACATTATCAATAATCTCTTTTATAATTACAATAATCACTCGTCTATCACCCCATCCTTATCCAACTCTCTGTTACCTCCACCTGTATACCTATACAACCCTCCCCTATATACTAAGCATCAGATAACAAAAATGTTATTTTTGAGAGCAATATATTGAAATACAACTAAAAAAGAGAGAAAATATATTCATAACAGATAATTAATACAATTGGCCATGCTTTTAAGAAGCTGAATACTGCATAAGAAGTCATAGTGGCATGGCAATAAGATTCCCCAGATTCTATTGAAGATTCATTTAGTTATGAACCAATGCTATGAAACATACATTATACCTTCTTTTAGGACTAACATAAATAATTTTCCATGAAAAAATTACATTTTAACTCTAAATTAGGGTACAAAAATAATTTTGACAGCCAATTAAAATGCTACTTACCATCCTGAATCACATTGTAATTAAATTTTTCTAGCTTAGATTAAAAAGTCAAAGATGAAAGATATGAAATACTGGTGCATAATCATATAAATTTTTAATACCTCAAAAGCCTTATTGTCACTTTCAACCAATTTTTTGGTTCAGTTTATTCCATGATTATTAGATTGATTAATAGGCATCATAAATAATGACAATTGATAAAAATCTAAACACAATATAATTTATTCAATTTTAACAAAAATTGTCACAGATAACAATATTTTAGATTTAACAAAAATCAGGCGGAAAAAATAATCAAGAAAAACACTTAAATGACTATTTACACTTATGTATCAGCTAGACTTTTTCAGCTAGGTTAGAAGTAGTTGAAAGAACTACACTGTTCTCGGACAGTAATAGATAGAATAGTGTGCGCTGAAAAAAAATTGTAAGAATCATATTGGAAATTTGAAAATAAATCTTTATCATTATGTTATACAAATATTCTAAAAGCTAATAATAAATTAGAAAATTATAATAATACAGTGATAAATCATCTAAGTAACATTCATATCTAGTTACATTAGTCAATATATTACTATTGCAACCAATAATTATATTCTTAATATAAATCCATAAATTAAAAAGTTCATACTAATACACCTGTACTAGTTTTTATTTATTTATCAAAGATAATAGTAATTGAAAAACTAGTCAAGAACTTTCAATGAACATTAAACGTGTTTTGAATAATTTAAATTAGTTCAGAAACTCAATATATATTAGTTTAATATGTAATATAGAAAATCAATAAACTGAAAGGCTATAGAACTGCACAAGTTTAAGTACCCTAAAAATTTAAAACTAATTTCTGATTAATATACCTTAAGGAACATATATGTAAAGGTTATTACAACTATGAAAAAAAAATAAGTTCAAAAAGTACAGTTTTTATTAACATTTTCAATATAACCTTCCCACAATTACATCTTTCATTTGAATTAACTCTTTTAATCAGTTTACCTATAAAGAGATAGAAAGTGTATGGGCGAATTTTGAGTAATATCCGTGTTATAAATGAAATCAATTTTGGTTTATTATTTATATTTATATGGTGCTACTTTTAACTATCATATAAAATTTTGACCTAATTTCATAAAATTGCAGTACTTTTGATTTAAAAAAATAAATAAATAAATGAAAGGAAAAGTGGATTATTAATTGAACTCAAATCTTACAGGAAAAATTATTTGAAGCTGATTAAAAATTTAAAATGAACATAAAACAATTATTTAATAATTATTAATCTGAGGTAAAATTTTTATTTTTTTTATTTTATTTATTTTTTACTGTTTGTGGTATTCATGGATTGTCATTATATATTAGATGAATGGAAATACTTGTAATTGATAGCTTAAAAGATCTTGATTAGTCATAAACAGCATATTTACTGAAATCGTTATTAGGTAATAATTATTATAAAAAAGGTTTTTATACTAACTACTAAGCATTCTACTAAATTTTATTATCGATACACACACATATCAGAATCTATACCAAAAGTTAACAAACTTTTTGATCCCTCCTTCATTTACTTACTTACTCCTTTCCTTACTTAGCAGAATAATGTAATGAAATTATATATTATATTGCCATAAGCCAAGAATATGCTTTATACAAAAACAGCAGTCCATCCAGTAATAAAGAATGACAATAAGGAAAATACTTACTATGTAACAAACAAAAAAAGTTTGTTATGAATGATGAAAGAAAGTTTGAGAGAAGAAATATGAATAAGATACATTGATACCCAAAAATAAAAGGTTCAAATATCTTTAGTAATGCCACAGGAGAACAAAACAAAGCTACAATGCAATGGAATTTGAGTGTGGATTGTGGATTCCTGAGAAAATAAACCACCATATATATGTTGAACAAGATTAACTTAAAATACAATCCATACTCTAAAGGCAATATTAAATGCATTTTATTTGGTCTCACTTTTTAGTACACTGCTCTTCCACAATTAGGTTCAAATAAAATGGCATTTAAAGTAAAATTGTCATTAATACTGAACATAAAGACTAAACTATGGATTGATGTGTTATTCTAACTTGGAAAAACTGTACATTTAATGACAAAATAACAGGAAAATTATTCTGTAGATAAATGTCTTGCTATTTTCTATTAACATTTATCTTATAACTTAGCTATATATCAAAAAAATAATATATAAAGTAAACGAAAATAAAAGCACGGACTAGCAAATTTATGGCAAAAAACAAACAAACATTATTTCTAATTTCCCAATATGATTCTTAAACAAATTTTGAGTATGTGGTGATTGTATATGACAAAACCTGTAATTGTAATTTACTAAATACAGTATAATTTCATTCACTCATTCATATGTGTCTCAGTCATTAATAAACAAAGGTTCAACAAAATGAGTATTCTATTTTATTATCAAATTCGTTAACGTTAGTTAAAATAAAACTTTATGTACATTCTAATTTGATCAATTCAACATTATTCATAAAAATAAAAACTTTCATTAAAGGTAGTACTTGTACTAATCTGAGACACTGACCATATATTACAGAAACTTTGTACCAAAATATCAAACAACCATCCTATTAAATCATAAAACTAAATATAAGTTTAATTAAAAAATATAAACAAATTCTAGCTTAGCTATTGAAGGCTACACACAAACAAACACACACACACACGCACACGCACACAATGAATTATAAATATGATTAGGATGCAACCAGTTGATAAAAATGTCTTTTTGTAAATGTAAAATTTGACAAACCACCATCTTACCAGTAAGTGAAAACCTTATTTTTTTTTTTTTTTTTAATAGCAAAGTAAAAAGTAAATTCAAAGGTGAGAATTATGTAAAAGGAGCAATGTGTCATTTATTTATGTAGAAAAAAGTTTGAAATGAGGAATGAGTCCAAACCTAAGTCAACATACATCAAAAACTCGTAACATGCAAGCAGTTACATAAAACAATGTGTACATAGGAAATTTTAAATCATCCTGAACGACCTTACTAAACTCCTGATAGGTCCATGATTGAAGATGTAAAATTTTTAATCATATCAAGAAAAAGTTTGATGTCAGTACATAGGTAAAATAATACATTTAAAAATATACGAAGATTAATTAACTTCCTTTGCATATGGTTTGTCAAATCTAAAAGTTTACAATTAGCCAACTAATTACTTATTGTTTTTAATTTTGTATAAGTACTAGAAAAAATAATTTTTAATATAATTTCTACAAATACAAATATTCAAAACAGCAATTTTCAATAACAGTCAAGTTATTAACCAATAAATTCTTTGCAATTGAGTTAGGATAGCAGATTTGTTAGTCTATATTATTACAAATACTTGAATCTTATAAGAGACTATTCTGGAACATCAGTATATGTATATGTATGTATGTATGTAATCTATTCAATATATAGACACGCACATACATATAAAACCAAAAGTTAAGGTAATTCTTCTCTTCTGTCATTCAACATACAGAGTTTCAGTCTTATAACAATCTTCTCTCGAAATCCTTTTAACTGAAACTAAAAGGATAAAAACTCTGATCTAACATACATTCCCTGCCATCAAAATATGTTAAACCATATTTCAAACCATCAATCTATATCATCTAGATTTTAAAGCAACACACATTTTTATTTCTTTTCAGAATTTTACTTTTTTTTTTCTTTTTCTTTTTTTTTTTTTTTTTTTTTTTTTCTTGTTTAGCCGAAAGAAACAGATTAGAATTAAAAGTAGTTAATTTGAAAAGGCTAACCAAAATGCCATATTTTAAAAATAACGGAATGAAACTGTTGCAGGGAGAGGATGGTTCAGTAAGAAGAAACCTTTCACCTAAATTCATAGATTTGGGTGCTATGCTCAGGGACATGATTCAACGTCAATGATTGATACCTGTAAGAAAAATATTAAAAGGGATATAAGTAAATTTAATCTGATACTTAGATGCTTAAAAAAATATTATTTAACTAGATTAGAATAATAATAAGAGTTATTAAACCTAACTTTTTAACAGAACTAAAATCATTAAAGATTTAAAACTAAAACTAAAACATATCTGACAAAATTAAAATTTGAAACATGAAGGTAAAGTAGAGCCCCTCTTAACCAGCCTCAGAACTATTCTTATTCTGAATCCTATGGTTATTCTAAGAAAGATCAAATATTTTTATTTAAATTTCTTTTAGTATATTTATTAAACAGATAATATCAAATAATAATATCAAATATACAGATAATATCAAATATAATGGACAGATGTAATGTTAAGTGAGCAAAGTGTTTGTATATTAGGAGTTGGTATTGTGTATGGGAGGCAGTATAGATGAGGGAAAGGGAGTTCATGAGCTGGGTTGATCCATTCTATCTCAACTTTTTTTTTTTTTTATGATTCAATAATAAACCTTTTCTGTTTAAATTTTCTTTTCTCAGAGTGAATTACTAGAAAAGAAGGAAAGTAATAGAGGAAATTACTTTCTCTTTCCGTTTTATTTTTCTTTATTCCCATATCTGAGGCACTGGTAAATACAGTAAGTAAATGGTAAGTAGGTAAAGTGAGAAAATTGTATTTAAGGAGAAATGTAGTTTTTCCACAATGATTCACAAAATAGTATTCATCTCTATAATAGCCTTATAACTAAGTCCATTAACCACAAATAAACAGAGAAAAAAATAATTTTCTGGTGATACCGATAGCCCAAAATTCACACACACTTAACACACAAAATGCACTATTGACAGGTACCACAGATATGATCTGTTAGTTAAAAATGAGTGTGTTCGAAGAAATGAAGCATATTACATTTTTGATAAGTGTCAAAATGGATACACAGACTAAAGCAGCTAATAAGACTTCAGAGAGGATAAAATTGTTGAGGATTCTCGCCATATTTAAAAAATCTTGTTGAAAGAATAAAGAAATAAAAAATCAAGCCATTTTACACAATCTGTTGTCATAACATTATGGAGATAAAATACAGTTTAAGAATGATTATGCAATAACATCTGATTTGCTTGAAATAAAATTTCACAAAATCCTCTAATTAACTTGCTGAACGTGTAATTGATTGACCCTGGTCAGACTGGTTAAGACAGGTTCTACTGTAAATGTGTTTTTTATAATTTTTTTTATGAGTGAAATTACTATTTTGACACCAGCAGTCATCAAGCTGTTTTAAAGAACTATAGGGCTCCATAAAATATTTTAATATCATATGGTATGTTCGACTAATTACATACCAAAAATTTAAATTAATAACAAGAACTTTTATCACCATTTCAGAAATCATAAAAAGCTACAAATAACAAATATCTATAACGGGAAATAGATGATTGAAATATGCAATAAAAAAAAATATGAGAATAAATTAATGCAACTTTATTGTGATACAGTGGTTCAAAAAAGTATTGGCACACCCACATTTTTTCTAATTCTTTAGTTGTATAAAGGTTAATTGTTTGTAACTAAATTAGATTAAAAAGTAGCACACAACTTTCAATTTTTGGTGGCTATTGGTTGAGCTAATTGAAAACAAACTACAATTAAAAAAAAATAAAATATGAATTTCAAGGGTCAAAAAAGTATTGGCACAGCAGACATTTTTACTTTGATAAATGTTATATTAAATTTTATGTATATCTTAATATTTTGTTACCATACCATTTACAACTATTATGACCTGAAGTCTTTCTACTATTAAGGAAACAACTTGGTGGGTTACTTCAGATGGAATTTTATCCCATTCTTGCTGTAAAACAGTTTTAAGCTGTGATTTGGGAGATTTTTATCTTGACAGCCTTAAAAATACCTAAGTTCTCTAGGGATTTAAATCCGGGGACTGGGGAGGAGTTTTGATTTATCTCCGAGAATTATAAAGCAACCATTCCTCTATCCCAAACTTAAATGCTCTTAACTCCATGTTTATTGTTGGCCTAATATTGCTCATTTGAAATTGTTTGGTTTTCTCCATATATATTTATGGCTATCAAAAACTCCAGTGGTCCCTTTATGTCGATTATGACAAACTCAGGACATTTTCTCGATTTAAATTGATTACGAATGGCTTCTTTCTTTGAACTCTCCAACAATAATTAAAACTGGATTACGTCCTTTACTGTTTTCAAGATAAAAGTTGTGATAGAAGCTGATGCAGTCTGTTATGCTATTGTAGAGGCATAAATAGAGAGTGTTTTTGCCATTATATTGTGAACTATTTTTATTTCCTATTCAGAAAACGTTTGTTGCCTCCCTGAATGTCGTTTGTTAACAACTGAACCCATCTCATTATTCTTTTTTATGATGTTCCTGTGTCCTAAAACTGATATCAAGTCTATAAGGAATTTTACTATAGCTAAATTCACGAAAACGCAATTTAGCCAGAAACAAGTACAAAAATAAGGTGTTTAGGTTCACGGAATAGTGTGTGTGAGAGGGGCAATAGAAAGTCCAAGACAAGATCCAGGAGTGGCTGGACGCGGGGTTATAAAAAAAAAAGAAAAATGTGTGATCGGCAACAAAGAACGGTACCTACATACCTGTAATTGGACAAGGAACCTGCAAACGGATCTAAAACACTTTTGCGGGTATGCCGACGTCAGTCTAGTGGAAGGACATGGGAAAAAACGTTGGAGAATGCAGGAACACATTAGCCATAATTTCGCGCGAGAGTCCACTGGTTTTCGAAGATATAAGCGAAAAATGCCCAAAAAATGTGACCTTCTTCCTCCCCCCCCACCTATCCCAGCCAGGGGCGCGGGCTTTTATAAGTTTCCTACTAACTCTCCGAACGAAACCCGGAAAGTCAAAAAGGATTGCTATTTCATCCTCTACTACTTTTCTTTAACGGGACGATAATAGTGTTCGTTAATTCGCACCAGTGCTAGGAGGAGATTAGAACAATGTTATCAAATAATATATTGTTCATTGGTCCTTGACATGTGTGCAATTTTCAAGTAAATCAGATTGGTGAAAATCACGCTGCAAGATTCTAGTACATATTACATCAGTTATTAAAAGCGTTTTAAAAAAAAAGTAATTTTGGATTGAACAAATAGTTTAGGAGTAAAGCCAAAAGAGTACCGACAAACGTGATTACGTGGAGAAGTGATGATTCAGGACAACACTCTTTACATACTATAGTCGTGTACAACTACAACCTTCACAAAAATTTCTTTCTGCTATTTTCCCTATTGTTCACTCATTTGTGTAGTAACTATACGCTTACAGTTATTTTTCACGTGAGTTCTTTTTATGCTGTCACCATGTCCATACGTTTGCGAGAAACAATTATCAAACATTTCATATATATGACTAATACAAGTATGCTATTGGTTAGATTGCTAGCTTTGATTTTAATAATCCTAGTATGTTCTTTATAGTTAACAAAGTGATAAGCTATACTTTCCAAAAAACTATCTTGACACAGTACCTCTCAATTTTAGTTTTCCCTTACCAACCGCTCCAAACAATTAATAATTTTTCATTTTTTTTAATCTGTTGTGTATCCTACAATGGTCTTCTGACACTTTGTGCATGAGCAGGACCTCAAATATAACTGTCCAAGAGAGAAGCTTGAATTTTCCAAAATTTAGTCCGCCAACTTGCAGTGATTGTCCCTGTGCCTTTGTTGATGGTCATTGCAAATGCGAGTCATACTAGAAATTGCTCTCGTTTAAAATTCGAATGGCATATCACGCTGGAATCATTGGGATGCACGCCACCAGTACATCCTCGCTCTTAAATTAACCCTATCAAAATAGTAGAATCAATGAATATTGTTCTTATGTTTTTCCATTATAGTCGGGTATCTTGCAAAGGTCGTGGCGGATTGAGGTTTCATAGAAGAATGATTGGCACATAGCCAAGTGTTAAGAAATGTGCAGAAGCAAAAATTCAGTTGGATTATTGAACGACCTCTGTCTCTTCATTCCTTACAGTACAATAGACATATATGTTGTCGCTTTGCCTGGGTATATGACGTTTTCAATGGTTGTAATTAATGGCCTGTAACATCTTATTTATTGCTGATAATATCCGAAAGTTTCCACTGAGCCACTGATGCATTTTTGTAATTTTCCACGATGTTAATATGATAATATTTGCGGATTTTCACTCCTTCTACAGTTGCTGTGATGTTACCAAAAGTTTTGGGGTGGCAATGTGTAAAATTGTGTGGTATTGATCAATAAGCCCCAATTTTCCTCACGTCTTCCCAATATCTCATAACTGTTTTGAGAAACTTTGGGCGCAGGCGTCTTTGTTACAGTTGTATAAAGCATAATTGTTTTTTAAATCAAATTTTGTCCGTCAACACCACAATGAGGATTTTCAAACCATGATATTAATTCATCAGCAACTGTTAAACGCGGAATGGCTGCTAAAGTTTGATGAAAATTACCAGGACCCATGAAATGAGAGCGCCACCAAAAGCTGTTCATTTGTCTCTTAAATCTTTTAATGTGCGATTAAGTGCATCCATGTGACTTAGTGCCTTCTTCTCTTAATATACCGTTTCAAAGCATATACCGGGAGATTCTCAGTGTAACGCGGCAAATTTTTAGTTGTCCATTACATGTTTTTACTCTATTAAAGTCAAATCCTTTCTTTAATTTAATTTTGCCCCTATGCTATAACAAGAGAAAAAAATATTCTGCATAATAAAATATTAAAAATTACAGTATAAATTACTGAATTGATTGTAACATGATTGTTGAAGCTACCTCAACACTGTCATGACAAGCTACTCATTCCCCACGGTGTTTCCACTCTCCAGTTTTCCTTGTAATACGATGTAATCCATTCTTTCGTTACTAGGCACTGGTTGTGAATTTATTTCCTACACATAAGGACAACTCAACAATCATAAATGTTGTCAGTTAGTTATTTTTAGAATATTAGCTTAATTCAAAATTATGTTTAAATGCTAATATTTTCCCCAGTAAATAAAGTTTAATGTGACATTTTACAGTTTTTGACAAAATATTCAAATTTTCCCTTCCCTATAGCTCCTAAAATATTGATCTGAGCAAAAATATGAATATAACCAATTTGTATTTGCTTTAATAATTTATAGAGCAAAAAATGTGCTAGAAGTAACAATTTCCGAGTTATTTGATCATATAATTTTCAACCCTTTCTCCCCCTCCTCCACTCAAACCACAACACTATTTCAAGGAAGACTTTTTACTACATTTAAAGCTTAGGGTGGTGAACTATGTCCAGCAATCAGACCTTTTTACTTTTTGGAGCTCAAGATTCAAAGCTAATATCTCTGTACTATTTGTGATTTGTATGCAATTTCAGTAACATGGTTTATCCAAAATCAACCAACAATTTTAGATTTTATTAACATATCTCAAAGTTGGAAAGGGCATAACATTTTCTGAATGGATTAGCCATTTTGTGTCATAGACTCTTAAACATGAACAAAACTATTTTTTGAAAAAGTTGGCAAAATTCATTGATTTTTTACTATCACTTGCGTCTGAATGCCTAAATCAAATTCAGCTTAAGGGAAGTCTTTTGACGTACTATTTAATACACTTTAATTTTGTTTGTTTAACATATTTTTCGATTGAAAGGATTTTATATATGTTTTTTGCAACAATCTGAAAAAAGTACAAACATTTTGGATTTTTTTGTCACCCAAAAATTTTCTCCTTATCAAATGTAGGCACATTTTTTATATTTTATTCTCAGGACCGATCTCGACCATATAAAAACGTTAAACCTACTAGTCTATTTTTGCAAGGCAGACCCCCTCCCCCTTTTTGGGGGTAATTTGACTGGACCAAGTGAGAACATTAGAAAAAAGTTTTGCAATTATTTTATTGTCATTGGTCGTTGACATGTGTGCAAATTTTCAAGTTAATCCAGACTGGTGAAAATTACAATAAAAGATGCCATTACATATAGGTCAAGTTAGTGAAGCGTATTAAAAAAAAAAAAAAAAAAAAAAAAAAAAAAAAATCATACAACTTGTAAACAATGGTTTTATATAATATATTACGGTAATATCTACAAGGCAAGGAAAGAACTTAAATAATTTTAACTAATAATTAAAGTTTTATTTTTTATCGATAAAAATCTTGTATTGAAGTATGCAATTGAACATTTTTTCAATGATATTTTCATGTACAGCAGTAATTTTTAACCTGGTTAAAGTTGCACAGATCAAGTGTTTGAAGCTAACGCAAAAGCATAATTGGACATCCAATTTTAAATTTTAATGAATGAGTTAATAATCTAGATGGACAGAAACTATTAATCCTTTGGCTGCTACTGACTACTATATGTGTCCGGTGGTTGCAGTGCCCGGGGTGCTACTGACTACTATATGAGTCCAGCTCGTTTGATGCCAGACTGCTACTAACTCATATTGTAGTTCTTTTACTATCGCCATCTGTGGACTGTTTATAGAAGCTGCAGTGCCTCACGTCGCATAGCGAGCTTAACTCGCACCCGGGGCACAATACCTTTTTAGCGCTCCCCCCATTATTTCTTTTTTATTTAAGGATTAACATTTATTATAAATGTTTGGCACTAAATTTAAAATAAATTTTCCAGAAATCAATTATAAAAAAAATAAAAATAATCCATCAATTTTCAATTTTTTGTTTTGTAGACCATTTGGTGCCTCTTAGTGAGTATAGAAATGTAAAAATTAGAAACTGAATAGAAAATGTAGAATAAAAAAATAAAACAAAAACACTAAGCATAAAAATTATGCCTTAAATAGGGCACTGCAGGTGCCTAGTCTATCATGTACCACTGCATCCTCCCACCACACTAGCATACTGCAGCCAAAGGCATAAGAAAGTCTTGCAGATAATAGACTGTATGCAATGTGTTTACAACTAAATGTCAGAGGCTCGAATGGCCGAGTGAGTTGGGGTGAGGGTCTCAGTGAGCTCGGTACTGAAAGTCGTGGGTTCAAATCCCACCTGGACAGGTTAAAATTTATTTTGTGGCAAACCCACGAATAAATCTTGACCTTCCCACTCTGGCTAGAATAGGTTGGTAACATATTGTAGGATAACCTGTCCTTCCTGCCCTAGTTGGAGTACATAAGGACTTTAAGCCAAAATAAACAAACTAAAGGTCCATGAATCACAATTTTTCACATTAGACACAATATCAAAAAGTAAAGGATCGACACATTTGGATTTGATAATAATTGTTGTTCAGCAGAAATAATTTTTATCTGGTTAAATTTTAATATTTAGCCACAACAGTATATGACAGTGTGGCAAACCTCTTTTCTGCCATTCGACATTTAACATTTAAATTTTTATTGTAAATTTTATTATTGTTAAACCACCCAGGAAATATAATGATCATGTGGTTAAAATTTGGTAAAGATTGGTTCAGTAGTTTTCATGGTTAGTGATCATAAAAGAAAAATGGCTTGTTCTTTTATATAATAGAATAGATTCCACCATTCTTAATCAAGACCCATGACAGTTTTTACTATAAATTACTTCTTTCATGTTGTCAATTGTTAATAAGGTTTTTACAGAAATGCTAAATATATAAAGAGCCATTGCAGTAGCAATGTAAGGGATGACACATCCCTTCAGATTATTTGGTTGGTCTGATGATAGAATTGGAATCACTGTTCATTACAGTTATATGTTTAGAAAAAGAACAACTACAGATTCAAATCCTGTAACTACAAATTTATCAGAGAGATTGTGAGAAAATTCTATTTTGTTTGTGATGACATTTGATGATTTACCAAAGAATACTGTTGTCTTTAAGAGAATTTTAAAATCATTTTAAGCTCAAAATATTTTGAATAATAGATTCTGTGGACAGTATTCATAAAAAATCATTCAACTCTGATTTAAAATTCCTAACAAAATTGAATTTTAGTAATAATTTTATCAGCCAAATACAATGGATGATTGAAACGAGACATACATTACTAAGTAATGTAATTACTATCAAGTAATTATACCATTACATCTAAAACAAATCAAAATCCTATCAAATGATTCATAGGTCATCAATTTGAAACGATAAAAGCATCCAGAAACAGTCAAATTACAATTAAACAGATAGAATTTAACAGTCAATAAATGATAGTAATTTTGTAAATAGATAAAAATTAACTTACATTTCCGAGCTTCTATGATAATAATAACCTTCAATTGTGGCAGTAGATTTTTGGAAACAAATATAATAAAAGCCAGCAAATGAAGCTCCATTTATATCGCGTATTGTGTATGATCTGGGACAAGAAAGTGCTCTTTCCACCTCATGAAAACAAAGTCTGTTTGTTTTATTTCATCATAGTCAAAACAATCAGAATTAAATGTCTTGGAATACTGGCAGAATGATGAAAATTTACTCTGTAAGAATGATTAAAAAGTAGATGTATCTATACAATGGATAAAACAAATCTGTTTTAAACATAATTTCATACCCAATGTTTCTTGTCCACATCTTCATCTGCCTCCCACTTTCGGGTTAAGAATGGATACTTTTTACTAATTATTTCTCCATCAAAAAAGGTGGTAAGGGTAGGGAACTCATCAGTCAATCCTTTTATTTTTAAGTATCCACAAAGGTAAGAATTTTCCTCATCAACATACTAAAACAATATAAAAATAAATGGAGGAAATTGATAACAAATCCAAAAGTCTGATATTACATGTAAGTTGGCGACCATAACTCCTAAATAAAGACTCAACAATGTAACACTATAAAACAAGTAAATTACTTGTAATACAACTTCCACTTCATAACTATTTCCCTTTGACTTCTGGTGCCCTTGAAATCTAGATCCATTATATAGCAAAGAACGGTTGATTCCAGGCTGTTTCGAATTTGCAGGAGGAGGTGGAATTACTTCAACTTTTACTGGCATTTTACATTTGAAACGCTATCAAAAAAAGAAACCTGTTAAAAGACTCTCCTCTTAAATGACCTTAAATATTGTATGGTTATGAATCGATTTATATCGATAAGTACCATTCGTAAAAACAATTTATGCCTGTTAATGGTGTTACCTCTATTCTTCTTAGATACTTATATTTCTTTAAAGCGAAGTAACTTATTCATAAAAAATATACAAAGGTTTTTAAAATAACAGATGTCTTTTACTTGATATATTTAATAAAATGTTTGTTGTTTCGTTTAGATTTTTGACATATGTTAATCTATGATTTAATTAAATGGGTAATTAGAGAAACAATATAAGTCATAGCTATTAACGTAATGACTTATGTTCTTTCTCGAATCAATAATTAAATGTTTCCTTTACTTTTTTAACAATCCGAAGAGAGGCCCTCCCCAACCTCAAAATATTGTCGATAATTATAGAATACAAATTTAATTCATAAAAAATGTTTATTTATATAAATCCTTTATTTTATTAAGCAAACAGTACAAATATAATTTGAAATATTTTATAAGAAATTAAAATATTGGGTTGTTTCACATGAAATGTCCGTTTTCAAGGTAAAGGGATTTTAGTAAAAATACAATATGAAAACAATATAATTTTATTCGAAGTATTTACCTTCTTTTTCTACACATTTTTCCCAACGTGACAACAACTTTTTTATCCCGGATTTGAAAAACTCTAAGCTTTGAAGTGAAACAAAATCTGAAAACGCACTTTTGATTTCAGCATCATTTGCAAAAATTTTTCCTCTGCTGAAGTTGTCTAAATTCCTGAAAAGGTGATAATCTGTTGGAGACAAGTCGGGAGAATATGGTGGGTGCGGAAGAACTTCGTACCCCTGCTCTTTCAATTTATGCATGGTAAGTTTTGAAACGTGGGGTCTAGCGTTGTCGTGTAGGAGTATAGGGCCCTTCCGATTTACCAATCCAGGTTGTTTTTTCAATAATTTTTCGTGCATTTGGCCAATTTCATTGCAGTAGGTTGTAGAGGTAATGGTCTCACCTCTCTAATTACAGTTGGAGGTCTTCCTCGGGGCTGGTTTTCCAAGTTGGTATCCCCAGTCGAAAACTTAGCAAACCAACGGCGAATGGTTCGTTCATTTACACTCCCTTCCCCAAACGCCTTACAAATGTTTCTAGCAGCCTCAGCTGCCGAACGACCTAGTTTTAACTCATAAAAAATATTACAAGAAAATCGCGTGTTTCCATGTTCATATTTGAAGGTATACTAAACAGTGTGTAATTGATTGGGAAGCTAATGTTTATAAATGAAAAGTAGAGGATTAGTAACTGCTTGATTATGATATGTGAACTTTGGAAGTAAACAACAGAGACTCGCAAAATCCTCTATGTATTTCAAATATTATAAAATCGGACATTTCATGTGAAACAACCCAATAACAAGAAAAAGCGCAGAAAAGAAAGGTATAGTGAGAAGCAGATTTCGTAAACCATTAAATTCACTGAAGTATGGTTCCATCAACTTTCATTGTAGAAAAATAATTTTTTGAAGATTTCTTACCCTTCCTAATTCACGTAAGAAACACACCTAATAATTAAACCCCCAAAATATGGATATTATTTAAGTATTTATTCTATTAATACAAAAAAATATTAAACTGTCCCTAGTAAAAGTTTTCAAACAGCATCAAATTATCTTCTTTAATCCCTATTATAGACTTATGGTGGGATTCGCTTGGAGCGTCCAGAAGCGGGAGAGGGTGTTCATCGGCTCATCAGTTCATCAGCTCGTTTCCTGGCTTCCGCGGATTATGTTGAGAAGAAAACTGATGTTGTGGTTGTTGATGGAGAAAGAGGAGTTATGTTATGAACAGGAGATCAATTGACCCCATGTTTTCCCGAAGAAGAAAAAAGGGTTTTCTCTCTTAATTGAACTGCACCTCCAGAACGACGAGGAGAAATTCAGGAAGATTTTACTGCTGAACTTCATTCAATTTGGCTTTATAATTTCCATGAGGTTTTTTGCAATATTAATTTTTTGATGATAGGGGCGTTGGGAGTGGAAATTTAATAGCCTACCTGAGTAGGTAGGTTTAGTATACCAATTGGTGGATATAGAGTTGTCAGGATTTCTAATAATAAGTATAAGATTTAGGATAAGTATAAGGTCATCTACATATTTTTTAATTAAAGTAGATGTCTTTAGGAAACATAGGAACCTCATCCACCGTAGTCTTTCCCTTTCCGATCCCCAATTCCACGCTTCTAATACCATTCGAATAAAAAACATACTCAGCTCTAATAACTTCCCCATAACCATTATCAACAAACTCCTTAATAACTACAATAACCAATCATCTACCACCCCCTCCTTATCCAACTCCCCATTACCCCCGTCCCTATTTCTATATAGATCCAAGTTTTAAACCTTCTCAAAAAACCCTAAATTCCTCCCAGTGTTTATGTATATATTTAAATGTTATTAAGGCTAAATGTCCCCTCACTCTAGTGTGTTTCTGCCTCAAGAGATCGCAGCACCTACGGGGTCAATTTTAGATTCCTCCTAATTAAGAAACCAATAGACATTTTTTAGATCATAAAACGGATTTATTAATAAAATGGACATAGAATCTGATGAATCTATTTTAGAAGGCCATATATGTGATATTTACAATTTTAGGTTCAAAAAAAAACTACTTTTTATTATTTTTTAAAGAAAAGTCAACTAATAGGCAAGTATAGAATAATAAAATATAAATATTGGCGAAAACAAAATTTTAATTATACGAACAACATCGGCCGAAACTCATAAATACGAATTTCTATGCAAATGTTTTTGTTTTGTTTTTCAGGTAGCATCTACATCTATCATGACTATAGCAGCCTCAAACTACAAATCTAAAATAAGATTTCCATCGAAAGGTTGTTTTGGGACTCAAAATAGAATTTACACGATCCGAAATGAAAATTTCAAAAAATTATAAAAGTAAACAATAATTATACTATATAACCAAAAAACACTGCATACTTATTGCAAGTATATTTAAAAATGCGGGGTGCATCAAAATATAAGAAGGAGTTAGGAAAAATCACGTTAGAAGTATGGCAGAGGATAAGCGATTATAAACACTGATCCCCCAACTTCCGCCGCCGGGTATAACGACATGCTCTAGCCCTATTTTGGAGGGCCTACAAATTTTGCTCTATTTCACTTCCCCAATGATGATTTTATTGACTAGAATTATAACATTGTTCATATATAACGGGAAAAGGATATAAATAAAAACATTATTTTATTATCAATTTATATAAAACTAGTTGAAAAAAAAGGAATTCACAAACAATAAAGTATTATCTTTTATTCCTATTACTAATTAAAAAAATTAAAATTACTTATGCTATATTACTGCACATTAAAAAAATATATATTATGAACAAATATGATATATTATTTTTGTATAAATGTTGCTTATTCTTAATAAGGAATAATTATATTATGAGCTGTATTCATTAAAATTATTTACTTTTTTAATACCAAAATCAAAAAGATTTAGTACTTTTACTGATTTCGTATAAAAGTGATGAGTACAAAAAGTTATTGAATTTTTCAATTGAATTTAAGTTTAATAAAATAACACCAATATGGAACACCAACGCACAGAGAGGTAACTTGTAGGTCTAACCGGCCAAAAATATCATCTTTTCCTATATATTTTGTGTTCCTGATTCGAAAAAAAAAAACATTGTATAAAAAATAAAGGACCTTTGGTTTTTTAAATATGATTAACCTTACAAATAACCAATACTATCAAGTTTATCTGGGCTTTGCAGCCCAGATTAAATAATCCATTTACTTTAACAAGTTTGAATTTCAAAACAGGTCGCGGTTTTTAATGTGCTGGTATGGTTATTTTACGAAACTTGATCATAACTTTATATATAGGTTCTTATAGTAAATTTAATGAGCATTCAGATGAAAAAAAAGAAATTTCGGATCGAACAATTAGTTTCGGAACTGTAGCCAAATGAATGGTGATATAGGTGTTTTCGCAGAAAAGTGCGACCCTAGTCAAAGAGTGTTGAAATGAGGGGTGTAGATTGCATGAAATATGCGATAATTTCTGATGTCACAGCTTCGCCAGGAGCAATTAGAAGGCAAACCTACTAAAAGTCTCCGAACCTGGAGGTTGAGCTAAGGTTGGGGGGGGAGAAGAGAGGTCCCAATTTCGTATTTTTCGATCTTATCCCGAAAACAGTGGACTCAAGAAAAATATGCTACAAATCGGAATTAAAGCTAATTGAATTTCCTATAAAATTTATTATATACATATTTGTCGAAATTCCAACGGTTTTCGAGATATATGTTATTTAAAATAGATAATTTTAGAAATAAGCAAAATGTTTACCTCACTTTTTGTTAAACATTTGCTTCAAATACCAGAAACTTATATATGAAATTAAATTAAATTTAATGCTCTACAATTTTGATTATGTAATTTTTTCTGAGGAACGATCGGGGAAGGTACTAGAAATAAAAGTATTACAAAAAGTGAGGTAACATTTGTTTTTTCCCCGAAAATCACCGATTTTCAATAACGTATATCTCGAAAACCATTAGAATTTCGACAAATTTATACATAATCAATTTTATAGGAAATTTAATCAGCTTTAATTTAGATTTGTAATATATTTTTCTAGAGTCGACATTTTCGAGATATAGTCAATGTCAAAAATAAAGTACGATTGTTTTTTCGGAATCAAACGTTTCAATAATGTTTTTAATAAATTTATTCATACAGCTAGCCGTTTTCTGATTGTAAGCTTGTAAATACTCGTATCAATATATATCCTCTCAACAATTAAGTCACCAAACAAAAAAAAATGAATAAAATGGAATCATAAGGGGCAAAATATGCTTATTTCGCAGTAAAGGGGTTTTAAAACGTACACACTCCCTTTTGCGATCAAATACCTTATTAGATCCATTGTAATGTATTTATAAATATTTTCTTTGTCTTTGTAACCTTCCGTGTTTGTTGACCAAAACAGGGGCCCGAATATACTAGAGAAAAGAGGGTATGCGGAAAATAAATAATTTTAAAAAAAAATAAATAAAAATAGTATTTACGAAATCAAATTTTTCCCAAAATTACTTCTTATTTAAATCAAAAGGTTTGTAATGAATTACTTCTTATGTCAAACCGTTTTCAAATGTTAAGCAGTAAAAAAACACATTTTTTCTACAATTTAGACCCCGGGACGTAAAAAAAATGTGGGAAGTTTCTCATACAAAAAAGCTTGCAATTATTTATTATTACCTTTACTTTGAGATTAGGGTTTTGAAGGAGGAGAATAGTCAAACAAGCCTATACTGTGTGTGATATGTCGAATAAATAAGAAATGAAACTACTCTTGTGAAACAATTAAATGGATTGATCAAAATGAAAAAAAAAAAAAATTCAATTTCACAAAGAAATGGTTGTAAACATCTTGTCCTACCAGACCATTGTTGTTTGAACCTACGATAGTATTAGAAATGTTGATATTTCCTTTGATCCTATGCCGTCTAGGGATTTCGCGTCTTTTCTACCTTCTTCTTTTTACCCGAACCTAGCATAATCTTGACTGTGGATCCCTATGGCAAAACGTAAGATAGAAAAATGAGTTTTATATCTCAGGAATACGCGCGGCAGGAAGGGAAAGAAGGAAACTGCCTATTTAAACTCATTCAATTGAAAAATTCAATAACTTTTTGTACTCATCACTTTTATATGAAATAAAAAAAAAAAAGAAGAAAAGTACTAAATCTTTTTGATTTGGGTATTAAAAAAGTAAATAATTTTAATGAATACAGCTCATAATATAATTATTCCTTATTAAGAATAAGCAACATTTATACAAAAATAATATATCATATTTGTTCATAATATAAATATTTTTTAATGTGCAGTAATATAGCATAAGTAATTTTAATTTTTTTAATTATTAATAGGAATAGATAATACTTTATTGTTTGTGGATTCCTTTTTTTTTTTTTTTTTCCAACTAGTTTTTATATAAATTAATAATAAAATAATGTTTTTATTTATATCCTTTTCCCGTTATATATGAACAATGTTAAAATTCTAGTCAATAAAATCATCATTGGGAAAGTGAAATAGAACAAAAGTTGTAGGACCTCCAAAATAATGCTTCATAGAGCGTCTTTATAGTCCAGTAAAATATGACTCCAAAAGGTAGTTTTGTAGAAAAAACTGCGGAACTTTTATTCTCAACGGATCTTTATGTTCTTTGGGGTGCTGAATCCGAATCTGAAGTTTGCTACCACGGCAACCATCGGCTTCATATTCAAAATCGCTAAAAAAACCGCCAAAAAAAAAAAACCATTATTTTTGTTTTTCTATTTATAACAAGATAACGAACCTTTTTTCGAAGGAAGTCTCCATATATTAATTGTAGCTGGAACTAGTACCTACATAATGAAAAAACGAAATCCGAAATCGGACCATTTTTCGCGAAGTTACGTTATTGGGAAAAAATGGAGAAATTGTCCAATTTGCCGTCAGTCCCAAAGCTCCGCGAAAACACGTTTGTCGTACTCTTTTGGCTATAACTCTGAAACTATTTGTCCGATACAACATTACTTTTTTTCATCTTAAAGCTGATTAAATTTACTATAAGAATAAATTTTTAACCAAACTCCGTAAAATGTACATGCCAGCCCGCTAATAAAAACGTACTATTGTAAAATCCTAGTGTTTTTTTTGGCACATTTGTCCCTCTAACTCCTCAAATATTTGTTCGATTCCAAATTTCTTTTATCTATCTCAAAGCTGATTAAATTCGCTATCAGATGCTATATATGTAAATTATATTAAATCCTGTAAACCACCCAAGCTAGCACGCTGAATGTGTATGTTTTGGCAAAATATGTAAATTATGACATGTTCAGTAGACTAGTGTGGGTATTTCCCGGTGTTAATTATAAGTTAGATATATAGGAGCCAATAGTACATTTAACCAGCTTTTAGATAAAAATATTAAATTTTGGATCCGACAAATGGTTTTGGTGATATAGCGATAATGTGCCAAAAAAAACATTTATTTTACAAAAGTAAGTGATTTTCAGCGTGATAGCTTGTGTATTTCAAGAATTTTGATAAAAATTTCATATATAAGATCTAATTGTAAATTTAATCACCTTTCAGATTTCAGATAAAAAAAAAAAACATTTTGAATCGGACAAATACTTTCGGAGCATTTGTTAGAAGACTTTCTTCGAAAAAAGCTTCGTTATGGTGTTATAGATAAGAAAACGAAAATAACGTTTTTTTTTTTTTTTTTTTTTTTTTTGCGATTTTGAATATGAAGCCGATGGTTGCGGTGGTAGCAAACTTCAGATTCGGATTCAGCACCCCAAAAAACATAAAGATCCGTTGAGAATAAAAGTTCCGCAGTTTTTTCTTCGGCAAACCCTTATTTTACTGGACTATTATAGGAGGGTAGGGGATCAGTGTTTATAATCGCTTATCCTCTGCCATACTTCTAACGTGATTTTTCCTAACTCCTTCTTATATTTTGATGCACCCCGCATTTTTAAATATACTTGCAATAAGTATGCAGTGTTTTTGGTTATATAGTATAATTATTGTTTACTTTTATAATTTTTTGAAATTTTCATTTCGGATCGTGTAAATTCTATTTTGAGTCCCAAAACAACCTTTCGATGGAAATCTTATTTTAGATTTGTAGTTTGAGGCTGCTATAGTCATGATAGATGTAGATGCTACCTGAAAAACAAAACAAAAACATTTGCATAGAAATTCGTATTTATGAGTTTCGGCCGATGTTGTTCGTATAATTAAAATTTTGTTTTCGCCAATATTTATATTTTATTATTCTATACTTGCCTATTAGTTGACTTTTCTTTAAAAAATAATAAAAAGTAGTTTTTTTGAACCTAAAATTGTAAATATCACATATATGGCCTTCTAAAATAGATTCATCAGATTCTACGGAAATATGGAACAAAATGAACTTTACAGAACCAAAATCGGATGATCTGTTGAGATTTGAGGAGGAATCTAAATTTTGTTTATTTTGGCACGCTACGTGGTGGTAACATTTGGTACTACAGAGGGGACATTTAGCCTTAATACGGAACTATCTTCCTTACACCACTTTTTCTACTCCCTTCCTCCCTCTCGTTTTATTGATACTTCAACGTGCCAGCTCAATATCACCGTATTGTATTTCATAAACGAATATTTTCCCGCTCCCACCTTGGTCTGTAGTTTAGATACCCGACGCTAGATCACTCCACCCTCCTTTCCTCCCTTGTCAACTGTCATCTACTTCCCCCTGTCTTCAGTTTGTTTGTTTACCATTACCTGAACGTAAGTCTTTATAAAAATATATTTTATTTTTTGTTTTTGTTTTTTGTTCTTTGCCACTCAATATTCATCCTTTAACCATTAATATATCCTCTTCCTTTCTCCAATTTAAATGTTAGTGCACAATTTTTGCTAAATTTCATTTTCCTCACATTTGCCCCTTATTTCATTTCCTTTCTCTTTCCACTGTACACACTTGTAATTGCCCTACTATTTATTTTCTAATATTTATCATATGTATCAATATATTTATCACTACTTAATAGCTGTAATTTGCATAATTTTATTTATTATTAACTTTTTAGTTAACTCCCTACTGTTACTAGTAATTTTATTCTATATTTGTATCAACTCATTAGCTTAACCACTATGTCTCATAAACTGTAGATCTACTATTTTTTATATTTACCTATTATATTGTTATATTTACTCATTCGCTATCACTCCTGAAATATTCTTTTCAATTTTAATTCAATAGCTTACATTTAGTGTCTTGGCTTCAGTGCCTTCAGATATTAATTCAGTTATCTGTCCTCAATATCTCAGTAACTCTGTATCTACTCATTAATTATTAACTCCTTTAAGTATTAACTCAGTAACTTGTCCTCATTATCTCAACAACTTAGCATCTACATTGTTTATGTTCACCAATTATTTTGTTGAAATTACTCATTAGCATTTAAGTAACTATCACTCTTTTTAATTTATCCTCATTTTAACCTCAATTAAATAGTCTTTATTGTCCCTATGGCCTTTAGATATTGCCTTTATGTTACTATTCTTACTCTTATACATTTATTTATTTATCATTTTATGTTTATTTACTTTTTCTCACTCATTCCTGTTTTGTGGTGTGTGTTTATTCATATATTTTTACAATGTAGTCATACATTTTTGCTTGTTTTCTTTTCTTCTAGCCCTGATGAAGACTTGCAATGCAAGTCGAAACGTTGGATTTAACAATTAAAATAAAATAAATATTGTTATGTTCTTTATAATTTGATAAAAGTAAAATTTTAATTAATATAAAGTTATCTTTTTTTGTTTAAATAAATTTTGAGGGAATATCAAGGGTTGAGCTTTTCAAAGATAATGATTCTGACTCAAGAATATATTTTATAAACAAAACAATTAAACACATTTTACACCAGATTATATATAACATTTGACATATTAGTAATTAAGATACCTTCCATCTTCGAAACGATTGTAGATCTTCATAATTCAAATTGTTCCTCAACTTATCCTTCTTGTTTCAAACTTCCTTCTAACCTTCCTTCATCAGTCTATTGAAACACTCATCACATTAAGAATGTTAAAATAATTTATTAATTCTTCACACATGTGACTAACGACTCTATTTACAAAACGTTATTAATGTGTCAAGATGTCAAAACAAAATAATACTTAAATTAGATCAACTTATTAATAATTAGTTATTCTACTACATCTCTATTTGAAATATTCTTCATTTCCATTACAACCATGAATTCTTTAGATGGCTTATAAACACCAAAACTTTAAATTAACAATAATAGTAAAATTGAAAAACAAAAAGGAAGAAACCTTAAATTAAATTTCTACACAATAAAATTTTCTAATAACAGTCAACAATATAACATATACATATACTCCTTATGTATACATATACATACACAGTATATATATACTCCTAATGAAATGAATTCCTTTTTTGCTACCTCATCATCAAACTCCTCATCTCTTTCCGCCAGCTACCCTCCAAGCGGTCCTCCTTTTAACTCCTCCAATTTTTATTTTTCCTATATCACACCCTCAGACCTCATTGATGCCATTTTCCAATGTAAAACGCAAGCTATTGGACATGATGGTATTCCACTAAAATTAATCAAACTCTGCCTTCCTACTATCCTTCCAGTCCTCCTACATATATACAATTATTCTTTGCAAAATTCCACCTTTCCTTCATCCTGGAAGAAAGCTAAAACACAACCCTTACAAAAGAAATCTAACCCATCTTCAGTTAATGATTTCCGTCCCATATCAATACTTTCCAATCTGTCCAAACCCCTTGAAAGACTAGTTCAATCACAAATCTCCAATTTCCTAGAAAACTCTCATCTCCTTAATCCGTTCCAATCTGGGTTCCGACCTGGTAATTCAACTCAGACAGCCTTAACAAAAATTACTAATGACATACATACTGCTCTTGACGAACGAAAAGTAACTAGATTTTACTAAAGCCTTTGACACCCTAGACCATTCTATTCTCCTCACGAAACTAAAAGCCCTATCTTTTTCCTCAAGCTCTCTCCTCTGGTTTCATTCCTTCCTTAGTAGAACTCAAATAGTATCCATACCAAACCAGCCACTTTCCTCTTCCCTTTCATTGACATATATATATGTGTGTGTGGATGGAACTATAGAATGAGTATGACCCAGATCCCCTTTGAAGGGTTTTATAGCCTATCACTCATATTTCAGATTTCAGAGGAGTGCCGGCCCTTTTCATCCCGCCGCCTTATTATTAATTATTAACAAAACATTACTCCGAGTACCCATAATACATTGCACCTCCAAATTTTAAATAGTAAGTAGATAATTGAATTTAATTAAATTAGTTGAAATTCTGTATTAAATAGCTTTGGAAAAAAAGGAAGCATCTATAGAAAAACTATCGATAACAATCGATAGTTCTCAACCGATAGTATCGGCCTATCGATAGTTTAAACTATCGACTATCGCCCAACCCTAGTTACTTGTTTACGTGCTTCCGCTGAGGACACGACAAAACACGATTAAACCCGAAATGAGGAACTAAGTGACGACGTACTATCTAGTTCACTTAGTTCATAGTTCTTTCGATCGTAGGTCCGAGGCACATAGGGGTATTTTACAAATTTAGGCGGCCAAAATTATTATATCCCAGTTTACTGTGGAAAATATATTTAATAATCATATTAAGCTAAGAAAAAGTTATTTTCAGGCTTTTTATAAAAAATAAAAATAAAAAAAGTATATTCAATATTTATTTATTTATGTATTTATTGAAATTTACAACTGTATATACAATAAATTATAATACATCAAGTAAATGTGATGACATAAATAAAAATGACACGGCACTTGTTTTTAAAGCACCTTGATAGCACTTATAAGGTTTCTTTATTATGAAGTTTTTTATTTGAAGGTCACGAGGCTATCTTCTTTTCAGGCGCCTCGGAGGGTTATCTGCAATGGAATGAGAAGCAAGTTTTGATACTAATGGATTTGAATGGTTGTGGAGTCTGCTATGAAAGGATTGATATCTGGTTTGAGCTAAGTCAGAAACGTAAGGTATATTATTATTAAGGTCTTTGTGGATGTTTGTTTGTGACGAAGTAAGGAGCATTTAGGATTTTTCTAAGGATTTTGGATTGTAAGGATTTAATACGGGATGAATTGGATGGTTTAGTGGAGCCCCAAAGCTCAACTCCGTATGTCCAAATTGGTGTAATTATTGTTATGTAAATGAGTCTTTTGTAATTAATTGAAAGGTAGGAACGTTGTCAAGTAAATGTTGAAGTAGTCGAAAACGACGGGCAGTTTCTTGTCGTTTTAGTCTTGTATGTGGATTCCAAGTAAGACGTTTGTCCAGATGGAGTCCTAGGTAGCGGATCTTTTCAACAGGGATTAGTGGAACATCGTTAAAGGATACTGTAGGACAGGAGGTCGTAGGCTTACGACAAAGTGTGAAGGTTATTTGATGGGATTTATTTCGATTCTCCATTTTTGACACAATTCTTGAAGTTTTATGATATGGGATTGAAGTGTCTAGGAGGCAATGAAGGGATCATTGTTTACTGATAACACGTGTCATAAGCATACGTGGTGAGGATGGTGCTAGGATGCGTCGGGATGTCAGCTGTATACACCGTTTAGAGGGTTGGACCTTGGATACTTCCTTGAGGAACACCTGCAGATTGGGTAAAGAGAGAGGAGTAGGAAAAGTTATGATTAACTTTGAAGGTTCTATCGCTAAGATATGAACGGATGATAAGGAAGTATGTAGGAGGTAGGAATTTACGGAGTTTATATAGCAGTCCCGGGTGCCAGACTCGGTCAAAAGCTTGTTGTACATCGAGAAAGGCTCCCGTGCAGTACATTCCGCTCTCCAATGAGACAACGTCCACCATTAGATAACATTGCTGGATTGTGGAATGTGATGTTCGGAATCCAAACTGGTGGTCTGGGATTATGTGATTGGATTCTAGGAAAGGATACAAGCGTTTTAAGATGAGTTTTTCTAGGATTTTACCCATAATTGGCAAGAGGGAAATAGGACGATATGAGGAAGGGAGTTCCAGTGGCTTTTTGGGCTTGGGTATCATTTTGACTATGGATAATTTCCAAGGATCAGGAAAATATGTTGTTCGGAGTACAGCGTTATGTATGAATGTTAGGAATAGGATGGCTTTCCGAGGAAAGAGTTTTAGGATATGGAATGTAATAAGGTAAGGTCCAGGGGCTTTCTTGGTGGGAAATATTTGGATAATACTCGATATTTCTGAGGGATGGGATACTTTGGGAGGAGGGACATTTGAATTGGGAAATTTAATTCTGTTTCAATACTTTCAAGGTGATTTGGGTTAAGGATATCAGGATGAGGTTTAAAGGTATTGTAAAGGTGCTGACCGAAAATTTGAGATTTTGCTTTGTCAGATCTTGGCCACGTTTTGGATTCAGTTAGAAGAGGGTGATTACAATTTTTGTAGTTCTGGAGTTTTGTTGTGGCCATTCATAAGGATTTGTCAGTCGTGTTAAGGTTTTCAGTATATTTATATAAATTTTGAATTTTTTTATTTCTGTTTTTAGTTTGTTAGTCACTTTGGTGTAGTTATTTTTGTCTGACGGATATCTGGTTCTATGCCACCTAGCTCTTGCTTTTCGCTTTTCTCTCAATAGGATGCGCAGATGTTGTAGCAAATTACTCTGGAGAGAATTGTATGTTTTTCTTTTTGAGGTGTTATCTATTATGCTAATGCGTATTGATGTCATTTGTATTTCTATGGCAGTATCAATGTCTTGTGTTGTTTTAACTGGAATATTTAGGTCTTTTTTCATTTCCAAATCATATCGAAAGCTGTCCCAGTCTACTCGGCCAGTAATCAACGAAGGGTGGGTGGGTTTAGGAACTGAAGTTGAATGCAGGGAAAGAAGTACCAGACTATGATCGGATGAAAGGTCATTTAGGGATTTAATCGTGAGCTGGGATGATGATATCTGGGAAGTGATGAATATGTCGAGGATATCGGGTCGTTATTTGAGGGATGTTGGCCAATATGTCGGGTTCATAGGTGGAATGTTGGAATAGGTATTGGATGTAGAGACTCGAGATAGGATGCTGCCACGGGAGTTAGATGATCGACAACCCCACCGTTGGTGTTTAGCGTTATAGTCTCCTCCTGCAATGAAGCGATGTCCTAGGGATCGGAATAAGGATTCAAGATGATTATAGGAAAGGGGAATATTTGGAGGGCAATATACAGCTGAAAGAGTTAAATTGTAAGGACTTATTGATATGATAACCGAGGTTGATTGGATTTCTGCAGTTGGAGTGGAAGGAATAAGGGAATGGGGTAAGGATTTATGGATAAGGATACAAGAACCTGCATGTGCTGTGTTGTCTGGATGGTCTGATCGATAAGTGATGTAGTCACGTATGTGGAAATGTGATCGGTTAGTGAAGTGGCTCTCCATAAGTAAAGCAATATCAATGTTATTGCCATGGAGAAATATATCAAGTTCGTCTCGGTGGTTATGTAGTCCATTCGCGTTCCACGAAATGATAGTCAGTGGCTTTGGGTTCATTGTGAATTTATTCAATATACTTAAAAATTCCTTACTGGAAAATTTTCGTGTAAAATTCTGACTGTATAGCTTGAAATGTTTGATGTATGCCTCAACAGCTTCTTCGGAGAGCAACCTTTTTGACAACATTGCTTTTTCTATTAAAGCTGCTCCGTGGATAAGAATTTTATGCATCGTAAGTGGATAAAGA
Source organism: Euschistus heros (assembly GCA_003667255.2). NCBI lineage: Eukaryota > Metazoa > Arthropoda > Insecta > Hemiptera > Pentatomidae > Euschistus > Euschistus heros. The sequence continues at coordinate 79,047 of RCWM02000832.1, forward strand.
CTTATTTATAATTTTGATATTTAACATCAGTCTTCAAACGTGTGTAAATGGACCGTGTGGCCACTTGATTTCACTTCAATGATAACTTTAAATTGGTATAAAAAATAAAAATCAACACCACAAGTATATGCATCTAATCTAATATTAATTGTTTTGTCAGTATCTGTTCATAGCTACCACATTTTTTTAGGAAGCTAGTATGAGAGATGCAATTTGCTTTTGAACATACAAATCCTGGCGTGCAATATAGATAAACCAAAAGAAAGAGCATCGGTATCAACATAATTTTTATATTTTTTTATCAAATCATTGAATTGCCACAAATGTAGGACCTCATGGTTGATGTTAATGTGACGGCATTACACACATTTGCGGCAATCAGAGTAAGTGACACGATATGTTTCACACTATAACAATAGTTTTTCAGTGTGAATAAGGTGCTTTTTAATGAATTTAATTAATTAAAGTAAGTATTTCAAATATTTTTAGCAACCAATCGTCTTTTTAAAGAATTTTTTTTCTTCATTTTATCAGCTTTCTTCCCTCTCTGATTAAATTTAGAATTTAAACAGGAAATTGGTACTTTGTGTCCTTTAACTTGACACTAAAATAATTCCTCATAGTTAAAAGATGTCTTATTTTTATCTAATTTTAGTTCAAAATTGGGAGGTTTTGCTCCTGTATTTAATCGTTCAGTGATTTCCGGGACACTCTTCTCACTCCTGAACCAATGGACACATCCAAAAAAAATTGAAGATCTTGTTAAAAGAATTTTAATATTTTGTAATTTTCTCATCTTCATGTTTGCTGCCGCTTAAATCGAAAAGGTGCGGCTGATTTTAACATTATTATTTTACAAAAGGTCCAATCTTTCTAAGAAATTAAAAATTAAAAATAACTCAGGGACGCACCCTGAAGTACAACAAAAACACTAAAATATGCTAAAATGTGGTTGAAAATAAACAAAAAAATACAGTATTTTTCAAACAGTCGAAAGGGCACTGATACATGCATTGATAAAATAATAACCGCTTCAAAAGTATGTGTCCTCACCTGCAATTTCAAGATCAATAACTATATTTATGAAGAATATCTCTAAACATTAAAAACTCATTTTGACTGAAGCGATTACACCTAAAAAGCAGAGAGAGCTCCATTGGTCTAATCATAACGCGTTAAGGCAGTTATGACTAATCGTACGGCTTAGGTATTGCAGGGAAGGAAGGGACAATAATGTCCTCTGTTTATCTAACTTTATAAATAGCTTGGTTTTATTAACCTTCTGTGGGTTTTATAAAATAAGCCAAATACGCCTATGTGCGACGGTTCCCTATCCGAGTGGTGGGGTAAAAGAACTATAGTTCACCAAAACAGAGAGCGCTCTTTATAGTTCATTTTCATGAACTAGTTCGTCCACGAATTACTCATCGCTAGCCCAGTCAGCCCATATACAAAGTGAAGTCTGCTTATTACTGTCGTAATAAGTTATTAAACTTTGTTGTCAAAACAATGAACAAGTAAAAATATACCAACTATTGAAAAGATTCGCTTGATACCTCATTTTATATAATTTCTGGCCTATTCAAATGCACTTTTAAAATAATGAAATCTCAATTATAAAACATTTTTTTTTTTTTACGGAGCATTATTTATTTTAGATATTTTGTTCAGCAATCAGAATAGTAGATTTTCCTAAGTGTTCCTTCAAGTATTATCTTTTATTTGGTATCTAATGCAATTACGAACGCTTGATAAGTGTAACAACGCCGACTAACATTGGAGATAAATTGTTCTTGAACTTCTTATTCTGATTTAGATAACAGAAGGGAGTTGTGTACAGGTTCAATATAAAATATTATTAATTACCGTTTAATTCTTATTTTAAAAATATATCATTGCTGAAATCTACACTCTTTTATCATGCACTTTTTAATTTATAGAATCTTAATTAGAGATTTCTCAGTTACATATTTTTTAAATCATGGTATAGTCGTATTGGTAACTCTGTTGTGAGTCAGGAATAGTAGTGGGGAGGGTTCATAGATTTTTTTGAGGTGTGACAGAGCTATTAGTATTCTCGAACTTCTTTTATGATCGTAGAGATTTAGTACGAGATTTGTATGTGTTTCAGTAAATATAAGTGAATATTATTAGTTGTTTATGGTATTTTTGTAGTGTATCCCTTACTAGAGATAATCTAAATTAAGCAGCTTATATTTTATTATAAGTTTTTTTTTTTCAAATGTTATTGTAAAAATTACTGTTTCAGATTATTCAGAAATGTCTGAACCAGCACCAGTAGAAGCAGAACATTTGGATTCAGCTCTGGAAGATCTAGATATAGAATCAGATTACAAGCCACCTCCAGAAAAGAGTTTAGAAGAGCTGTTATCTGCTGATAAAGAGGATGAAAGTTTGCAAAAATATAAAGAAGCCTTGTTAGGTGAAGCCAAAGTTGGAAAAGTCATAGTTGGTGAGCTTTAATTGATTAGAGGTGAAATTCGTGTATTGCTATTGTGGGGTTTCTAGAATTATTAGTTTGCACCTTTTTAACTTTTTTTTTTAGATCCAAATGATGAAAGAAAAGTAATTGTTAAGAGGTTAGCTTTATGTGTCAAGGGTAGACCAGACATGGAGTTAGATTTAACAAAGCCTCTGGAGGAATTGAAAAAACAGGTAATTTTCATTAATGTAAGATTGGAAATAAATAAAAACGTTTTCGTTTATTTTGGTATTTAGTGAAGGGTTTCAAGATTTATTTTATCAGTGTCTGTAGTTCTGTTCTATTGTTAGGATCAGTTATAACTACTATATTAATTAATTTATTGTTTTGATTTTTTCTACTCTTGATTTGACAGCTCAGTTTTATTTTGTTTATCAATTTCTTGAAGTTATTGATGGAGGCATTCTTTGGGTTAACTAATACCCTTTCCTTGTTGAAATTACTTTTTGATTTAAGATGAAATGTAAGGAAATAATCAAGCAGAACTTACGAATCATTTGACACTTTGTTAATGTTGGTTGTTCGCGTAAAATTGTCAGATAATCTATCATTTATTACCTGTTTAAGATAAGCATTGAAATTTATAGAACTATTTTTTATTCAAAATTTTTATATTATGTACCTGGTGAAAATAACCAGCTAACAAATTTTATCCTTAATTTCTTATTTATGGAATGGTGTGCAACAACCAATATATCTGTTGAGTGGGTACGTCTATCCTTAGGTGACTCCCCTCTAATAGCCATATCCATTGTATCACTTACAGTTTCAGATTTATCGATAAGTTCTTCTAATCACTTTCTTATTGGAAATCAAATTATTAAGATTTTCTAATATGTTCAGCTTAAATTTTATTTGTTGCCCAAGAAGTGCTAATATTATGTCGAAAGTTATAGACATAATGCTAAATAGGTTTCTTTATTATGATTTTGACTGAACAGAGTTTTTGTTGATTGGAACTAGTTAATTTTTAAGTATAAAGTTAAAAATAATGAATGGCCTGATCTCAACTGTCAAGAACCATTTGATGGTTTGATTCCCTCTATAAATGATAAGGAGTGAGTAAGTTATATTATCATAATATTTATAATCAGGAGTGAGACAATTAATTTTGATTCAGAATTCAATGTATGGTAACAAAGTAGAAGTTTAGAAACATTATCTTCTTGATAATAATAAAATCTACCCATAATTTCTCATTTTAAAGTGATAAGTGATAAAATGTTAAATTAGAACTAGGGTGGTTAGGGCGTACAATATCAGTGGCTTACAAGAGGAAGTAGTTATAAAATTTAAAATGCATACTTCACCAACTTCAATATGTGGATATTGTGGGGGCTAGGGATTACAGTAACTTTCCTTCCAATAGAGAATGAATGGCAGGAAAACATTGCCGTAAGGTTAGAACTTTGAGTTAATATTCTTTGTGCTGGTGTAGTATGAAAGTTATTAAAGTAAACTGTTGCCCAATTACCTTATAACAGTGTGGTAGTGACCTACTGTTAAAGGATTTTGATGTTCTTGTGGTACTCTTTGCTTCTTTGGTAAGATAATTGTTTGCCAGCTGTATTTCACACTATAGTCAGGCACTTGTGGGAAGAATTATTTTAAATGTTATAATTTCTTGACTCACTGCCAACATTAATGATGCCATGCAGATTTCATTATTAGATATTAAATAGATATTAATTTCTTACTTATAACTTTTAAATATAAAATTGGTACCCTTACAAAAACGTATCTCTAGCCCTATATCTATATCTAGAGCCCAGAATACCTTACATCGAATCTAACCTTGTTCCGATTTATTTTGGTGTTTTAGATGCTACTTTTTGTGGGGAAATTTTGTACTCCCTCATTTACAGAGAAACTCTAAAATAAGAAAATATCAAAATATAAGACACTTATAGTTGTCGAGATTTCGGATGGCCACTGAGTTTTGGAGAGGAGGGGAGCAACGTTGCTGGATCTATGTTACCGTAGCCGACCCATCACACTGGCACACAGTGGAACGAACGTTAGGGCGGAATGGACATTCGTTAATATCTCCGCTTCTGCTTCTCCTAGAATAATGCTATTGGTACCGTTTTAAAGCTTTTTGAATGGACTATTAAATGATATGCTAATCATGATCATATCGTAAGAGGAAACATGTAAGAATTCCTGATTTGATATTTCGATGTTGGATAATTTATCATCATTTACTTACCATTTATTGTACCTATATACTACGAGAATATATGCAATAAAATATTCTATGGAATGATAAATACATATGTATTAAATAAAATTACAAAATAAAATGTAACAAACTAAAATATTTAATTATTAAAAAAAAATAATATAACAATTGATAATTACTTTTGTCAGTTAATATCCTAGGACTAATTGATACATCAAAATTATAATATATGTAGGTGCCTATATACAATTGTTTATTTAGATAACGATCAGAATTAAACTCATAACAACATAATTTTAATTAAGATTCTTTTTTCTATATTCTAAGTAACAATAAGTGATTGTGCTTCTGGTAATAAATCACGTTTAATGTTTATTATTCTCGGTCTAAGAGTCGAAATTAAGGGATCCGAATTTATTAATAAATTATTTAAAACATCTCGATTGTTTGATTGCCTCGATGATTTTCTGGCATGAAACAGTCTGAAATTTCGGAATAACTTGTGATTCGCTGTCTCTTTCGTGTAGGCTTCAAAGTTATCAAGTTTTATAATTGACCCAGAAGAAATAGCTTGTAATATTATTGCAAAGCGTCTAATTAGATTTTCGTCAACCCCTGTTATAGCCGATGAAGTTTCTGGGGAGGCAAAAAATTTCCTTGCAGTATTTCCATCATTGCTTGTACCAAAACCTTGTCTTACGTGGTCTACACAAAGTCCTAACTGAATTTTAAAATCATGTTGAACTTGATTTTTTTTTTCCTTGCAAGTAACTCCTTTTGCTCTGTTGTTTTTGCACTCCAGGACTTGAAATCTAATCGGTAAGAGATGTGAATTAAGCACTCAAAACACCTGATCAAACAATGCAAAGGGGACAAGCCAAATGAGTAATACTTATCATTAACTATTTCCTTGTTTGTAATAATTTTTAAATTGTTCATTTCTTTAGGTGTTGCATTGCACAAAAAACACCTCATAGCTGAAGAAGTTTCAGTTAAAATATTACATATTTTGCCATCAACCATAGTTAATAACATTCTGTAATTGATAGAGATTTTGTCATTTATATAGGGAAGTAAATTATCAATTTGTTTCTGAATGTCTCGAACTAAAGACGTTACAGTTTCATCTGTTTCTTTCGTATAATTAAATGAGATAGGCCTACAAAATCTGGTCGATGATGGACATTCATTTTGCCAGACTATTTGACAATTCTCTGAATTTATCAAATTAATCGGTACTAAACAGGCAATCAAAATGACCGAATCTTCGCTGAAAGTTTCAGATGAAGAATAACGTTGTTTATATTGTGATTGGTTACCCGCCCCATCACATCCCCACTTAATGTTTAACGTTAAACTACGAAAGTTATCATTCCCTATTTCACCACCCACGACTTGTAAAATCCGAGAAGAAGTATGGTCAAGTAAGTTTTGCAATACGATATTTGCTCCAGTGTCACTAACCGATATGGATTCTTCTGGGGGATAACAATTTTTAATTTTTGGATCTGATAGTAGCTGGGGTAAAGTGATGTATATCCTAATGCTTTTGCATTATTTCTGACGGCATTGTACTGAAACTTAGTAAAATCAGCGGCTGTATATAATGCTAATGCCTTTTCGTTCTCTTGGTCCTTTGGATTTAAAAGGTTTTCACAAAATTTTTTGACACTTAGTACATGTTCTGGATGCTCCCTAATAAAATTAACAATGTAATCTACGTCATCAGATTTGAACCTTTTTTTCATGACAAAAGCGAACATATCCTCTGAACATTTTCTAAAACTTTCCGTTTTTCTCCGTCTTTGTCTATCAGATAATTGCTCAAATGATTGAGAACAAGATGGTATACTTGCGCTTGTTGATGATGATGATGAAGGTAGGTTCTGGATAACATCTTCAGGAACAATGAAATCCAAATTCAACCAGTTTTCATGCTTCTCCAAAAAACTATTGATCTTCCTATGGGACGAAATCCAGCGAGAGTTCAAACTACTACTGAATTTTCTTAATTTTTCCCGTAAGCAGAACTTTGCGGTATTTGAAATTTGTTCCAGTCCAAACGAATTAATCCATGTTTCCAATGCCAAGTCATAATCTTTAAAACTTATATGATTAAATTGGAAAAATTGAAAAACTTGAAAATTTGTTTTAGGAACCATTGCACCTATGTCGTTAAAATAACACACACAAACTGAGCATTTTATATGAGGACAAATGAATGTAAACAGACAAACAAAAGACAAAAGTAGGTAAACAAAAGAAAACTTGCGAAAAGTAGCGCCAATATCAACAGAAATCATTTAAAATTAATTCTCAAGACCTAGAAAAGAAAGAAAAAAATCATTTTCTCGGAAAAGAGCACCTAAGAGCAAAATCCAACTAATGGAAAAAAAACTTCAAGCATTCTAGTTATTTACTGTGAAGGTAGTTTTTTGGGCGATTTTCGCAATTTACATTTGAGTTTTTTCGCCTAATTTTCATCGAAAAATCCCAGACGTTTGAAATAATCCCGAGTTTTATTTGCCTAAAATATCTTATTATGGATGAGTTGTTTTCCAGTAGTTGCAGGGTTAATTTAAAGCATTACCTCAAACAATGGATTTTTTTTAAAATATGAGTTTTAAAAAAATATATATATTTCAATGCAGAATTTTTCCTATAATATTTGATTTTAACATTAATTTATCTATGGATTTTGTTGAAAAGAAGTATAAAGTATAATTTAAGATCCAAATAAAAGACAAATTTAGTTATTAGAGAATTGGTCCAATGTCCAACAAATTCGTTGATTCGTTCCACTGTGTGGCAGCCCCTTTAGGCGTCACATAATTGACAAACAAAAATCATAGGCCTTTCCTAATAAATACTTCAATGAAGGAGTTAGTTATGTAGATAATTAAATGTATTATAGCATTTACTCCTCTTTATTTTTTGTAAAAACATGTGACATATTTCGGGAAACAAGGTCCCATCATCAGACTCTTCTCTGTTTCCATTCCCATCCTACCATCTTCTACACCATAATTCTTCCAGTGGTTATTCATATGGACCTGTAGGGGAGAATGGTTTGTTTCGACTCAGAAAAAACAATAAGGCCTCGTGGAAGATGGAAGGGCAGTGTCTTCGAGGATATGAAGAAAACAGGAATATCCATCAGGTGTGCTAACGACAGGGAAGACTGGGGAAGAGCCGTTGAGCTGGCCAAGGACTGCTTCATGCGTCTGTTGCGCCAAGAAGGAATGAATAATCATTGTTGAATTAATATGATATTAAATCAGAATGAATATAATGCTAAATCACCAGTAATGTTGACTTCTGATAAACTTTCTGATGCTAAGGAAGTGTAAATAACAAATTATAAAAATATAAAACACCGATTCCTTGTTGAAAGTTAAGATGTTAATTTCTGCTCTATTTTCTCAAGGGAAGTGGAAATAAGAAAATATGAAACCTGTGACACACTTTCACACATTTATTTTTAGATTGATGTGTTTTATTGAATTAGTAATACAATCTGTCTCACTTTAGGGCAATAAGTAATATGAACGACAAAGAATCCATCACCAAATATGTATACTGAAATTTTCTCACTTAAATTGATACAACAAATATAAATATATAAAACACCAAATCCATATAGAAATTAATCTTCTTAATTTCTGTAACACTTTTACACATTAGAGAAGAGGAAATAAGAAAAATAATAAAACACTTAATCCATTATGAAACTTATGTTGTCAACTTCTGTTTCACCTTTTTACGTTTAAGAAGACTAAATATCAATACCACACACTAAACAACACAATCCAAGTTAAAACTGTAGAAGTGATTATTTACATGTGAGGTTATAGGAAAGAACTATCAATAAATATAAACTCAAGTTAAAACGAAATTGAAGTGGTCGATGTAGTGTGGGTGAGGCCGGTTTCATGGGGACATGCTTATGTAAGGGTACCAAAATTTACTGTTAACTATCATCACAATATTGATTATATTTATTTATACTCCTATTTTTATAGACCATTATTGTTTTTGCTATTGCTAATTGCTCGTAAATCACTTTTTGAAATGAATTTTTCCAATGTATTAAATAAAAATAATCCATCACCTGACGTATTTTCTGTGAAAATTTTGTACAAACTAATGGCTAAAGTACTTTACTATCAATTTTACTACGAGTTATGACATACTTTTTGCCATTTATAAAACAATAACAGTAATAGTAACAATATTGTATCAGAGCTTCATCACTTGCTCTCGACCTAAATACGTTATCACTAATTGGGTTGGGTTAGGACCTGTAGTCAATTCTTAATTTACTGGTTACTGCCATGTTTATTTGAATTGAATTATCTCTGCTTTTGGTAGCTGAAGTATTGGTAGACACCCATTAACCCAAGAGTTAAACAAACCACTTGCATAACAGTTAAATATTCCCTTTCAATGGAGTAAAAATTTCATTTACTCCATAGAGTATTTTTAACTCTTAGATAGATAGATAAATTTTAACTTTATGTAAATTAAAATGTAATTAAATTTTTTGTTGTAAAAAACATGTTAATTAAAATGTTTTGTTGAATAAAAACATTGCTAAGTCAACATCATAACAATAATCTTTATAGCATTATTCAGTGCTGTAAATTTGAAGTATCAGTTTACTTTCCTGATTCTTATATATAATTATTTATTTAATATTTTAAGAGAATCCTTACCAAGTGATAACATCTGATAAATTACCAATAATCATATCTGCAGAAGGGTCATTAATTAAAGGCATTATGATAAATAAAACATAAGTATGATAAATATTATGATATTGGTTTAATTATTTGATGTTTTATAATGATTAAGAGGTGATTAAGAGTGAGGGATCAATATTAAAAATAAGGAGTGAGAAATTAAGTAATTTGGATTGAGGATTAAATGAGGGGTGAGTAAATATTGTCTTGATACTAACTGCTGGGGTCATTAATAATGATAGTGTCATAAATGGGGCTGTGAAATATATTCATTTGCATATTTCTCCTAGCCTACCAAAACATCCAATATCATCCAAATGTATATGTTTTGAGGCATCTGGAATCAATTTGAGCTATTTTTATTTCGCATATTTTGCCATAAATACATATTTTGAACTGTTATTGCATATTTATCTACATATTCAGCATATCAGCATTTGACATTTGAATTAAAAAAACATATGTTACACAAAATGCCACTGGATCTGAAAATTCTGGTTTCGATACCACTTTATGCTGTACTTAAGTTCCAGCTCACATACTCTTCCATAAATTAAGCCACTTAAAGTTTTATAACGTGTTTTTTTTAATTATTATTATTCACCTTGTCTTTTAGTTTTTTAATAATCCAGGGTGTCTACTAGTCGGAAATTTCGAGAATATGTTGGGAACTCCGTGTGGTCTGGAATATATAGAAAATTTACGAAAGTCGTGGTTAATGCTAAAATTTTCAGCATTGTTTTAGTTTTTGCTCAATAAGTCAGTTAAGGAAGCGTCTGATCAGTATAGTCACTCTGCATACTTTTAAAGTAAACTAAATTTGCTACAATTTGAGATCAGGGTGAGCTCTATATAGCCATTGGTTCCCAAGATACAGTTCTTTGAAAATAGGCCATTTTTTTTTTTCTTCAAAAAGTGATGTTTTTTCGATGTGATTTTTTCAAACCATCCTCTACTTTTGTGGGAAACGTGGCATGGAGCATTATTCTGTTGAAAAATACTATTGGCACTGTCCTCAGTTTAAATATATTTTAAATGAAGGCTTCAAATTTGGTTTAACATTGATATGCAGGTATCGCTATTCATCCTTCGCACAAAAACATTTCTCCAACTCCCGAAGCCCCCATACAACCCCAAATCATTATGTTTCCTCCACCATGTTTTACAGTAGGGACAACACAATGTTACTTATTAAATTACCTCAAAGTTGCTTTCATCCGACCAAACTACCTTTGCCCAATCTTCAGCAGTCCAGTTTTGGTGAAGTTTTGCCCAGGCAAGCCTCTTCTTGAAATTGGCTTCACTAAGCCACGGTTTCTTCCTGGCTTTACATCCCTTCAGACCTTTCTCTCCTAGTCTTCTTCTTACTGTCCGAGCAGAAATATCGACAGAACACAAGATTTTCATCTCTTCAGCCAGTTGTTTTTATGTTTTCTTACGATTTTGAAGAGATGTTCTCACCAAAAACCTCTCCTTACGTGCACCTGTTATTTTTTTTCATCCTGTTCTAGGTAGTGAGGAAAATGTGTTAATGGTCCGGTGTCTCATAAGTGTATATTGAACAGCACATCGGGAGCACTTCATAGTTTTAGAAATCTCAGATTTATTATACCCTTCCGACAACATAAAAACTATCTTTGCACGTTCAATCTCTCTCAGTTCTTTTATCTTCACCATTTTGAATTCAAAAAAGCCCAAAATGTAATTTGTTTTGTAATATTTACAATTAAATACAACAAAAATTTACTCAAGTTGTTGTAAAGATAGCACCGACTGTACTGAGTCCTTTTGTTTTGTTTTGTTAGCGTATTATGTAGGAAGCAATGGTTGAAAATAATCTATTTAAAGGAAGTATTTTTGTCTACAAAACGAGTTTTAGAAGCAACAATGATTGAAAAATTACTTATTAAAATTAAAAAGAGAATTTTTGATGGTGCCTAATACTTTTAGCCAAGGCTGTACATATATTATACCTCAGGATATCGCGTCGGGTTTGGGTGGGGGAGAGGGGGAAAGGGTTGAAAATCGTAAGTTCATAGCTGTTTAATCAAATAACTCGGAATCCGTTACTTTTAGTACATTTTGTGTTCTTTATATTATTAAAAGAAATCAAATTTTTAAAAAAATTGATCATATGAATTATTTTTTCTCAGATCCATGTTTTAAGTTATAGGAGAGGGAAAGATTGAAGAGATTAGCTAACTTGAGGTGAGTCGCACTACTCAGCGAAAACGCGTTTTTCTGTACTTTATTGCCTCTGACTCCAAAACTTTTTGTCCAATTAAAAATTTTCTTTTATATTTTCTTCATCTAAAAGCTGGTTAAATTTACTATCTGATCCAGCTATGAAATTTTGATCAAGTTCAGTAAAATGGCATGGGTGCCAGCACAATGAGAACCCCGTACAGTTTAGTCCAGTCAATAAGTATGTTGTAGAGTGCATGAAATATGCAATAATTTTTGGATTCAGGGCTTTATTAGGAGGTGTTAGAAGGTAAACATATTTGAAGTCCCCGCCCCTGGGTTTTTTCGATAATATTTCGGAAACAGTAGACTGTAGAAAAATATAATTTGAATAAAAACGAAAGATAACTAAATTTCCTACAAAATTGTTTCTATACGTTTTTGTCGTACTTTCAGTGGTTTTTGAGATAAATAATTTAAAAAAAAAAAAAATTATTTTTACCTCACTTTTTGTCAAATGTTTGCTTCTAGTGCCTGCCATCACCGTTTCTCATAACAATAGCCATAAACAAATTGATAGATCATTAAATTTACTTTAATTTCACGTATACCTTTGCTACTTTATTTTTAACTGGATCTATAGTTCAACATTTTTTACAGTTATAACTCTCATTTAAATTTTTACAAATCAAGCAATAATAATGAAAATATTTACGGGCACTAGGTAATAATAATTATTAAGTTAATTTTATATTAAAAAAAATAATCATTCAAAGTTTGTCATCTACACATCAAATCAAATCAAATTTGTTTCTATTCATTTTTTTGCGCAGTCAATAGTTTTAGAGCTGTGGGAAGTGAAAAATACTATATTTTTTTAAAAACTGTAAAACGTCACATTAAACTTACTTTTTAACATTAAAACATTACATTAAAATCGGTTCAGCGGTTTGGCCACCATATACGCCCAAAGATTGGCCAAGTTGCGGTAAGTAGCACACTGTGAAAAAATGTTTGTCGGTACTCTTTTGGCTATAACTCCAAAACTATTTGTCCGACCCAAAATTTAATTTAAATATCATGAAATACCCACACCAGCTCAGAATCCCATACTGTTGTGAAAACCACTTTTTTTCAGCACAGTTCTCATACATAGTTTCAGAGTTATAGCAAGAAATATACTGAAAATAAGTAGATTTCACTAGAGAATAGAGTTCTCAGCGTGCTGGCGTGGGTATATCATGGGACTTGATCAAAACTTTATATATGAGGTCTCATAGTAAATTCAACCAGCTTTCAGATGGAAAATAGAAATTTCGGATCGGACATATATTTTTGGAGATATTTTATCCTATAACCTCATAACTTTTTTCAAACTGAATAGCAATACTCAACATTGATGTGTTTCTTGAAAGTTATCTGTAGTAATGTAAAATATAAAAAAAATTAATTTTTTAAATATTTTACTTTACATTGTTTATCTGTGATATGTTAAGTAGCAAAGTATGCTTTGATTGATTTGTTTGGATTATTATTGCAACAGTAATAAACTATCGATTGTCGAGAATTTCCAAAAATATTTTTGAAAAAGTCGAGAATGTTGGGAATTTTGATAACTGAAATTGGTAGACACCATGTAATCTTCTTCCTATTGTTTCCCTCTTTTACACAACTAGTTACCTAAACTTGAGTTTGTAATAACATATAAATAAATATTGCAATTTTTTAAATTTTTCTAACTAATTTAGAGAGTTGCATATCTTCTGTATTTAATTACACATTTTACCCAATTTTCACTGACCTAGTAATACATAAGATGCAAGTATATTGTATCCATTTCATGTTTCAAAGTGCTAAAGATTGAGAAATTAATATTTTTTGATTGATTTTAGTAAAAACCAAAGGTAGTGCATGAGAAGTTATAACAAAATTTATAATAACCTTTTCACAATAAACACGGGGACTATTGGTAATAATACCTTCCCGTACAACAAAGGACTAAATGAATGGTGGAAAAAAATTAAATGCTAAATCATAACCTTGAATGATACAAGGTATTCTGAACAGGAATACTTCTGTGTAAACTACTAATTTTTCCCAGATAGTCCACTTGGTGTCCTCATTTTCTGACAATAAACATGGTCATTGAAAAAAAAACAACTAATATAGATTATTGCAAATAAAAGAAATGATGACTGAATGAATTTTAATGGCTAAAGTTTTATGTTATGACATAGTTTGGGTCTCAATTTTTCAGAAGTCAGGTTATTGTACACTATGTTTCAGTATTTTATAAAATAGTTTTTAAACTATGATTACTAAATATTAAAATTAAACCTATTTAAAAGAAAACATTGCTAAGTCAAACAAATATATATCTATGTACATATTTTTGTACAAAAATTACTCTTTTTTAATTAATAACTTTCATGTAGTATTAATTTTCTTGTTGATGCTTAAAAAATGTATTTGAATCTTCAGGTGTTCATCATCAAAGAAGGGATTTCTTACCGCATCAGGATTGATTTTCTTGTCCAAAGGGAAATCGTGCATGGTTTAAAGTATGTGCAGAAAACCTATAGACTCGGTGCTAGAGGTAACTTGTTATGCCTATACGTTCTTTCTAATTTATATTTCAGTTTAATTTCATAGAAACCTTAAACATATTACAAATATAGAGAAAACTATTAGAGAGATTAATTATTAGATTAACACTTTTGTCTTTCCATTCTCCTGAGGCACAGGTGGGCTCTTTAAAGCGAGGGAATACCTTTAATGAAGTAAGAGGAAAACTTGGCAGGATGCTGATATTTTCTTGTTTAACTGTTAGCCTTGGAACAGCACTTCCTTAATGAATATAAATTTCAAAACCTTCTATTAGTTATAGTTTCGTAGTTTTTTTTTTTTTTTTTTTTTTTTTTTTTTTTTTTTTTTTTTTTTTTTTTTTTTTTTTTTTTTTTTTTTAAATGTACATCAGCTAGCTATGTTGCATGTTGGCACTGCTCAGGCCATGTGTTCTGTTTGATCTTGTGGAGAGGCTGAAGCTGCTGGGTTGCAGATTTGGTTGAAACTTTTTTTTTATTGTAACTATGCATTTATTTTTGTGAAAATACATTAAAATATAATAAATACCTGTAGATAATGTAGATAGTTGGGATGTGCAGTCATGGAAACATAATTAAAAAAAACTATGTACACCCAAACTATCTACATCATGATCATAAGTTCCACAGTCAAAAATATCACATAATTTAAATAGTAATGACTCCAAGGGTTTTTAATTGGGTTTATCACCTGCTATAGTCATTGATAAGGGTGTTGATTGATTCAAAATGGTCTACTTTATTTGCCATATGATATATATATGTATATATATATATATATATATATATATATATATATATATATATATATATATATATATATATATATATGTATATATATATATATTTTTTTTTTTTTTAAATGTAGATTCACAATAGTTTGTTCTGTTAAATATAAAATTATCAAATCTGCTGAAGTTTCCTTTAAAATAAGTTTTTACAAATAACTAAAAATTACAGTTGTGGGTGGGCATGATGCACCAGTCATGGTAGTTGTCACATTACCATTATCTAGTAAAAACTAATTTGACTAATTAATGTGACAACTAATTTTAAATGAATTTTTTTATTATTTTAAATATTACCATTCATTAATGAATAACTAGAACAATAAGGACACTCTGAATTAGTGATACAACTTACTCTAACAAAAAAGTAATAAATTATATTAACATTTTATTATTTTGAAATAATTTTTTATTTAATTTTATAAGTTTAAGCTCAATTTTAATTTATTAAATTTTTTTATGATATTGTGATTCTGAAAGGGAGGTTCAATGTTAATGATAAAAGTAGGATAAATGATGAAAAGTATTTTTATTTATAAATTAAAACTAACATTTATTTAAATTCAATTAATTTACAATTTTATACATTTTTAATAATTTACCACTTCTAAGTTTATCCTATTTTCAAAATATCACAACAATATATTTAAAAAGACTATCATCCATTTCACTTCAGTCAGATTTATACCCGAACTCCTCATTGGTTTCTCTATAAGCAGTGAGAATATACAAACTGGTTCTCATCCTCACTGTCTAGTAAATAAATAAAAGGAATCTGGAATGTATTATTTTTTTTAATATTGCCTTTCAACCTCCATTTGATTCCTTTAGAACAGCGCCCAAACACAAGGTATAAGCTATAATAGTATAATAAACGTTACTTGGATAACCTGTTCTATTCCCTCTGCCTTTTTATCGTACCTTTCGCTCCTACTCACCATTCCCGCTGGTCCGATATATGGTTAGACCTATATATTATAGAATGAGATATTATCTCAAAAAAATCTCCTTTCCTCCTCCCAATGTCCTGTGTCCTTTCTATCCTGCCATGATCTAATCCAAATATCCTATGATTCCCAAACCCATCAGCTTCCTACTAAAACCACAACTTACTGCAACCTTGATGACTATCAAGCGTTTAAAGTACTCCGCAACCTGGTGCAAGTAAGAATTCGATATGTGAAATCTTCTTATTTCCACTAAGCCCTTTTGTCCTCTTCCGATTCCAAGTCAACCTCAGCCAACTTCCAAATTTTACCTAATGACCTTAACGCCTAGTTCGTTTCATCTGCTCTCACCTCTCCTCCCCGTTATACCAGTTTCTCCTCTGAAGCACCTTTTAATGATAATGACTTTTATTTTTCCTACATTACTCCTACAGAAATCATATTCTCTTTCATGAAATCTCATACCAATTCCATAGGCCCAGATGGTATCCCCGTTAAACTAATAAAATAATGCCTCCTATAAATTTTACCGGTCCTAGTCCACATCTATAATTTCTCCCTTCAAAACGCCATATTTCCTACTCCCTGGAAAAAAGCTATTGTCCATCCCATCAACAAAATTCCTAATCCCTCCTGTCCTGCAGATTATCGCCCAATCTCCATCTTTTCAAACCTTTCAAAACCCCTAGAACAACTTGTACAATCCCAAATTTCCTATTTCCTATGGAAGGTTCCCATCTGCTAGACCCTTTCCAATCTGGTTTCCATCCTAGTTATTCCACTCAATCTGCACTAACCAAAATCATAAGTGATATCCATGCCACCATAGATGAAAAAAAACTGATCGTCTTGATACTCCTAGATTTCTCTAAAGCTTGTGATTCCATTGACCATTGTATCTTTTTTTCCAAATTATTAAAAGCTTTAAAATTTTCCAATTGTACCATCCATTGGTTCCAGTCTTTCCTCTCTGACCGCACTCAAGCAGTATCCATCCCTAATCAACCCTTATCTGACTTCCTAGCCCTGTCTTCTGGAGTTGCCCAAGGTTCCAGCATTTCACCTCTCCGCTTCAACTCCTACATTAATGATCTCCCCCAGTAAATTTTTCATTGTTCCCACCACCTTTATGCAGACGACTCCCAGATATATTTATCCTTCCCTCCTGCTGAATTATATGAAGCTTTTTCTAAGATTCGGGAAGACCTCGATAGAATCAGTGTTTGGGCCAACTTACATAATTTAAAGTTAAATGCAGGAAAAACTCAAGCTATTATAATCGGCTCAAATCCCCTTCTCAGATCCATTTTCCTACCCTAAACCTGAATAATCAACGTATCACATTCTGTTCCTCTGCCAAAATTTGTATATGGTATTAGCCATTCCCTTCCTCAATCCACACGAAAACTCCTAGTTTCCTCATTCATTTTTCCTCAGTTTGATTATGGGTGTGTAGTATATGGGGGCCTCTCGATGGGTCTCCGGGACAGATTACAACGAATCATGAATAGTTTTATCAGATTTGTTACCGGTACCCCGAGACGTTCACATGTATCGCACCTCTACACTGCCTTAGACTGGCTCTATCCATCCTCCCGTAGACAATATTTCCTGGGCACTTTCCTGTACCAAGTCATTAATAACCACTGCCCACCCTACATCCATAACCTGTTGAAATTCAAGTCTTCCATCCACTTCCAACTCACAACAAGATCATGTTCCTCTGACCTATATACTCCTTTCCACCGAACAGCATTATACCAACACTCCTTCCTAGCTCGATCCACTACTACCCTCTGGAACTCGATCCCTTCTGAAGTTAGACATGCTGCCAATATGAGTGATAATTAAAAGTCAAGTTAATCAAACTCAGCAAATCCCATGCCAATGAATTTGCTTCAATAAGTATATCATTTTATAAATTTAAATTCGTTTTTGTTTTTGACATTTGTTTCCCCAACAATTGTTTTGTTTTTTTCTCATATAAGTATATATGCCTGCCATTGCATAGATTAATAGGTGTGCACAGATATATGTGAACACCTATATCCACATAAATTGGAACCGCCTCATTTGGTTTATCACTAAAAAATACGCCTAT
Organism: Euschistus heros; assembly: GCA_003667255.2. Taxonomy (NCBI): domain Eukaryota; kingdom Metazoa; phylum Arthropoda; class Insecta; order Hemiptera; family Pentatomidae; genus Euschistus; species Euschistus heros. The sequence goes on from RCWM02000832.1 coordinate 97,097, forward strand.
ATTTATACATTTTGTAAATCATTTCATAGAAAAAAAAACCAAACAGAACAAGCCCGGAGTCGATCCCTCCATTGATTGTAGTACCAGATAAAAGGAAGTATAAGTGCAGTTGACGAATTCACGGAATCAGTTAATAATGGAAAGCTCTTCCTACAAAAACATTAGCATCTGGCTCAGCAACTTCTGCTCCAGGTTATAAAATGAGAAAAGATAAACGAGAGGTAAGCAGCTGGTTAAACATGGATAGTACGGATGTGGTATATGAAATTTTAAATAACAATGGAATGATAGAACAAGTGCTGAGTGCTCATATTGAAGCTAGTGATAAAAAAGATGATGACGACGTTTCTAATTCTTCCATTATTCCATTCAAAGAAATAGAGGAAATGTTAACTAAGTGCATTGAATGGTTCTGAGCAGCAATATGATTCAGTCACTTCACACCTGATGGGATGTCACAAGTATTTAGAGCTTTTTAAATTTTTTTTGTCATTTTCACTCAGATCCAATGTGTATACTGTTTATCTGTTCCTTTTTACATTCAATAAATTGCAAAAAAAAAAAAAAAAAAAAAAAAAAAAAACACAATGAAATAGTTTAAAATGCTTTTTTGTTACTTTACCAGCAAAATTCTGTAATTCATCATTTCCGTTATTTTGCCACCCCCTCTCCCCCACTCATGACGAATTATCGAGTTTCTACTGTAATTATTATAGCATCATATTGCTATTATTATTATTTTATTATTCGCACATTAAGTGGTGTATTCTTTCGGAGGTTTTCACCAACCAAAATTTTATAAGTTTAGCGTTTTCCTGAGTATTGCTGTTGTGTCCAAAAGTACTGCTTTTTGTGCATCTTCTAATTTTCCAAGTAATATAATACTTTCTTCGTTATAAGAATTTATTGTAGTTTTTGGAATCAGTCCATTGCAAGATATTACCACTGGCAAAATTTTTACTTTATACAGCTTGTATATAGCCTTCAGCTCCGCTGCCAGATCCTGATACCTGGAAATCTTTGTCATTATTGTCTTATGGACATTTTCATCAACAGGTATAGCTATTTCAAATATCTTGCCGGTTCCCTTGTTCATATCCAGCAACAAGATGTCTGGCTTATTGTGAGCGACTGGCTGGCCAGTTAATATTTGCTGATCCCAGTACAGTCTATATCCACCAGCTACCAATACATTTTTCGGCTTATATTTATAATATGGCACCGTCTTGTCAATCATTCCATATTTTTTGCCAATTTCTTGGTGGATGATTCCTGCCACATGATTATGTCGGGGGAGGTATTCCGATCCTGCTAACCCAGTGCAACCCGAAGCCAAGTGCTGCACTGACTCAGGACTTTGCTTACACACTCGACATACCTCAGGGATATCCTCCCCGCATATCCGTCTCCGGTAAACATTAGTTGGTAGTGTTTGGTGTTTGGTCCTGCATCGCCATCACGAAACCTTCCGTCTCCGGGAAAATATGGCCACGTACGAGCCATTTTGTGGACATTTCTAAGTCGATTGACTCCTCTTTTAATGAATAGTAAAATCGTCCATGTAAAGGCTTCGTTTTCCATTCCTCAACCACCTTTAGGCATGATGGTTGCATCTTGTCTTGCCTTTCTACAAGATTGAGAGCAGTTAAATTGTTATCCATAGAGCAAAGGTTTCGGAGCTTTTCTTTTTGGTTATTCCAAAAGTATTGCTTCAGATTGGCTTTTCCAATCGCCTACACATAAAATGAGCGCTTAGAAGTCCCTTTCCTCCTTGTTTCCTTGGTATGTAAAGCCTGCTCATTGAAGATTTGGGATGTCGTTTCCTTGTTCTCACCATTTCTGTCCTTACAAACCTATCAATTTCTTGTAGAGTAGTGTCTGACCATTTGAGGATCCCGAATGAATACATTAACAAAGGCAGAGCCCAAGTATTTATCGCCTTTATTAGTTTCTCCCCAGATAAGTGTGTTTTGAGCAGTTTTTTTACCCTTCTTTTGAACTTTTCTTCGAATTGCACTCTTGCGTCCTTTTTCATTTTCAGAATTTGGGATACTCCTAAATATTGATATTCTCCTGTTTCATTTAACCCTGGTATTCTTTCGCCACATGAAAGTTCTATTCCTTCGCTAAATGTCAATTTACCTTTTATGACTTTTATAGACGCACATTTTTCCAGTCCGAGTTTCATACCTATATCTTTGCTGAATGCAGCGACCATTTCCACTAAGGTATGCATATCTCTCTCAGTCTTTGCATACAACTTTAAATCATCCATATAAAAACTATGCGATATGATGGGTCCTATCGTTGGTCTTAGAGCATAACCTTTTTTACATACATTCAACATATCACTGAGTGGATTTAAAGCAAGACAAAACCAAGTCGGACTTAAAGAGTCTCCTTGATATATACCTCTTTTGATTCTAATTGAATCTTCATCATAATCACCTGAAAGTCGTTTCGTACAGAGAATTACATTCCAGTTAATCATTAGACGAGAGAGTAAATCTATCACAGATTCAGTAATTTTATGAATACGCACTGTTTCCAGGAGCCACTCATGCGGTACTGAGTCGTAGGCTTTCTGATAGTCAATCCACGTGACATAAATATTTCTATTTATTATTATTATTATTATTATTATTTCTTTTCTCTTTCCTCTAATTGATAAAGTGCTATTATCAATTGTATATACATATATTACCTTTTAGGTATTTGTAAATATTTGTCGTTTTAACGTTCAAATAGGTCTTAATATTTTCTTCTCCATACATCTTTTCCTTTCTATTCACTATATTTATTTTATTTTATTGATTTCTTTTTTATATTTCTTTATTTTTCTGAACGCATGGTAATTATTATATTAGCATATTGTTGTTATTATTTTTTGTCCTATTTTTTTTTTCTCTCTTCTTTTTTCATGTATATATTTATCACAAAGTTCTATTTTCAATTGTATATACATATATTACCTTTTATATTATTATCTTCGTTCGAAATTAAGATAGCCAGACTATTGTACAACTTATTATACATTATATTCTTAGGAGACAATATGTCCCAGAATAAAGATTATTTTTTCATTTCATTTCAATAACTAGTAATGACTGTCATGTTAATGTTATATGAGCATTGTTCGAGAGGTAGTATTGGTGTAAATGAATATAGTCTATGAACATATATAAAAAATCAGTCTGAGTTGATCAGTGAACTGTTAAATATTCATATACAACAATACTACCTCTCAAACAATTTCATTTCAATAACTAGTAATGACTGTCATGTTAATGTTATATGAGCATTGTTCGAGAGGTAGTATTGTTGTTAATGAATATAGTCTATAAACATATATAAAAAATCAGTCTGAGTTGATCAGTGAACTGTTAAATATTCATATACATGTACATATCCCTAGCCACTTAAGCCGTTCTGATCCTGATCAAGTCCTTGTCAAAGACTCTGACTCTGATCAGATTGATACCCAAGTACTAGAAAGTGATATGAGTGTTTATCAGGCTCGTTTAAATTCATTACGAGAAATTCCTAAGCCACAAAGACTTTCTCGCCATCGTCGATTGGCATGTATTGCTACTGTTAGGTCAGTAAACAACGATTCCCCTCAAGATCCTTTATTTAGCAATTACCGTCATTCAGTTAGAGAGAAAGAAAAATTTGAAATTGTTCCCTACCGAGTTCATCTCTGTCCGAAAGTGTCCGGTCGACCCACAGTTGCTAGCTCTGTTTCTCATGCCATTTCGACAAAGTCATTATTGGAACAGACAAATTCATTATTGCAAGAAATGATGGATATTGAGAACTTGGATAAATCACATGCACTTACTGATTTAGAGACCAAAGCTGAACTTTCCTTCATTCAGTTAGTGTCCCGACTTTCTGGAGGCCAGTATTCTGTAGCTCTGCCCTTTGCAAAACACCCATCTGAATTGGGAGATTCTAGGTTCATTGCCATTAGACGACTGAATCAGTTGGTACGAAAGTTTAAGAACAATTCTGCATTGAAGAAAGCCTATGTACAGTTTATGGATGAGTATTGCAGCCTCGGTCATATGCAACTAATTTCCCCTCCCCTTACAGGTGAACTTAACTATTATATGCCTCACCATGCTGTCCACAGGCCTGATGACCCCCCTGAAAAGATCCGGGTGGTCTTCAATGCTTCTCAGAACACCTCTAATGGTTTATCCCTAAATGACATCCTGCTTGTTGGACCCAAACTTCAGTCTGATATATCAGCGGTTGTAACCCGTTTCCGTAAAGATAAATATGTTTTCACTTCTGATATCGAAAAGATGTTTCGCCAAATCACTCATCCAGAACCTGATCAAACATTTTTAAGAATCGTTTGGCGTGCCAATGAAGATGAGCCAGTTAGAGATTACGCTTTAACCACAGTAACATATGGAACTGCATCAGCCCCTTTTTTGGCCAACCGTGTAATTTCTCATTTAGCTGAGACAAATGCTGCAACCCATCCCATTGCAGCTGACATTCTTTTAAAAAGGTGCTACGTTGATGACGTGTCAGGTGGTGCTGACACCCTCAAAGGTGCTATTGTCGCTCGTGATCAGTTAATCGATCTTTTAGGCTCAGCAAATTTTAGATTAGGGAATGGGCTTCAAACTGTCCTCAGTTGTTGGAGGGTATTCCTCAAGAGCATTGGCTCCCTGCCTTCTCTCCAGTAGAGTGGGCTGAACCTCCAGATAAGCCCTTAAGAATTTTGGGCCTCGCCTGGAATCCCAATTCTGATCACTTCTATTTTTCTGTAAAGCCTGTCGATCTTGTTGAAACAAAGCGTCAATTGGCCAGCCAAATTGGCAAGCTTTATGATTCTCTAGGATGGCTTGTGCCAGTCAGTTCGTGCTCGTCGCATACAAAGAGCAGTTTTTCAATTAAATTTGGACTGGGATGATATGATTCCATCTGAATTGATAGAAGTATGGTCAAAAATCGCTTCCTCTCTACCCTTTTTGTCTAATCTACAAATACCTCGTCATATCCCATCGTTTAAGTCTGACCAGTGGTTGATTGGTTTTGCTGATGCATCAGAAAAGGCTTATGCTGCGGTTGTTTACCATGTTACTATTTTCAACAACCATTCTCAGTCAAATGCTATACGCTTAGTAATGTCTAGAGCTCGCATTGCCCCTTTAAAAATTGAGTCTTTGCCTCGCCTAGAACTTTTGGCTGCAGAACTGTTAAGCAAATTATTTTCCAAAGTACGTAATAGTTTCCCAACTGTTGATGATGATCACATTCTAGCCATTTCAGATAGTACTGTTGCACTCTCTTGGATCTGCGCAGACCCCCCTCCGGTGTGGAAGGTATTTGTTGGAAATCGAGTGTCAAAAATTTTAAAATCCATGCCAGCCTGTAAGTGGTTTCATGTCCAGTCAAGTGATAATCCAGCAGACCTAGCATCACGAGGACTACTCCCTTCAGAAATAGTAAACAATCAGCTCTGGTGGTCTGATCCTGAATGGCTAGCTCGCCCATTCGAAAACTGGAGGTTGAAGTCAGTGAAACCTACCTTAACAGACCCACTTGTTGCTGAAGAACAGCGAACAAACCAACTCGGTTCCTTAATCTGTCAAGCTGCACCTTCTTCTCTTGAGTCCCGATACAGTTCTTTTATTCGGTTGAAACGCATAACGGCATGGTGTTTACGTTTCATTGGCAACTGTCAGCGCCCCAAACCAATTAGGTCTGATCCATTGACTTCCAGTGAATTGCTTTTTTCTGAGACTGCCATTATTGGGGTCAATCAACAAACCTATTTTTTAGACCTGATTAAAGATATACAATCGGTTAAACCAAAACTTCGACTCTGTAAGATCCTTGGTCTTTTCCAGGATATTCATTCTATTATCCGTGTTGGTGGACGTTTACGAAATTCTAGTCTACCGTTTAATTCAAAGCATCCCGCGTTGCTCCCAAAAAGGTCACCTCTAACCCTATTAGTAATCAATCAAGCCCATGAAGACTGCTTGCACATAGGCCCTCGGGCAACATTGGCATATTTGAGACAACGATTTTGGATTGTTGATGGGCGCAACACTGGGCGGCAAGCATTGACAAAGTGTACAAAGTGTTTTTCTGTCTCGCCTAAACCCTTTCAACCTATAATGGGTCAGTTGCCAAAGGATAGGTTAGATCACCTTTATCCCTTTTCACAAGTTGGCATAGATTTCACTGGTCCATTCTCTGTTAATATCCCTGGTGTCCGCGGTTCTCGGGCAATATCCTTATATGTCGCTGTATTTGTTTGTTTTACCACAAAGGCGGTTCATTTAGAATCAGTTTTTACTGGTAGTATCCGCGCGCAGAGGATTACCATCCGTTATCTGGACGGATAATGGAACTAATTTCGTGGGGACTGCAGGCTGTATTCGCCAGTTAAAAACTGCTATGAACCATGAAGCTCAAACTCGCCTCGTCGTCTCTACTTCTGCTCGGGGAATTGAATGGAAGTTTATACCCCCTCGTACTCCACACATGGGCGGATTGTGGGAGAGTGCTGTTAAGTCATTCAAGCGTCTATTGAAGATAAATTCAAGGAACCAATCCCCTTCGTTCACTACATTTTATACAATCTTAGTCCGAATAGAATCAATACTTAATTCACGCCCTCTCGTTCATTTGTTTGGATCTCCAGACGACATCGAAACCTTAACTCCAGCTCACTTCTTAGTCCAACGCCCAATGCAAGCCCTACCCCCTTGTGAAAATTCATTTAACTCCCGTCTAGCTCCGAAGTGGAAATTTGTCAAGCAATCAGTGGAATCCTTTTGGTCTCGTTGGAAAAAAGAGTATTTGTTTGACCTGCAGACAAGGCAAAAATGGAACACACCATCCCGTGAACCTAAAATAGATGATGTCCTCATTATTGAAGATAATGCACCTCCATTGTCCTGGCAAATGGGTAGAATTGTTCAGTTATTTGAAGGCAAAGATCATAAATCTCGAGTTGCCAAAGTACGTACACAATCCGGTTTTATTAATAGACCTGTTATTCGTTTGTGTCCTCTTCCATTAGATGGGCAGCAAGGTCAAAAAAAAAAAAAAAAAAAAAAAAAAAATCACGGCAATTCTTGTGGGGGGAGAATGTCGCGCCACTTGCTATTTTTTAATTATTATTTTCTGTTATTATTATTATTTGTAAAAAGTGTTAAATTTTGTTTACTGAACCTGGCAACACTGAGTGATATATAAACAGATGATTACCTTTTCCTAATTCTAATTCTAGTAAAAATCTTATATAGTTTATTTTTTGTTTTGTGCTCTGTGATATTGTGATTCTTGTTAAATAAAACTTTGAAAAGATATTGATGAGTCTGAGTTGATCAGTGAACTGTTAAATATTAAAATTTATAAAAACAAAGGTCTGTAGCGGATAGTCCAAAGAGACTATTCAAAGGCTATTAAGATCTTGATCAAATACATCTTTGATTGTGAATTAACATGTTACATTCATAAAATTAAGCAGTTAATAAAACGAACGAAAAATATATGAATAAGAAAAAAGAAGCGATAAAAATCCACTAAGGACAAAATGACTGGCTAGTAATAATCTAATAAAAAAATAAAAAAAAATAATTCATTTAAAAAAAAAGGGCATAACTCCCCATTATCATTTTAATTCATTTACTTTTACATGTTCCAGAGCTATCAATTGCTCCATCCTCAGGTTTTTTATGTTTCAGGTTTTTAAGCATTTATGTTATTTTTACAATTCTATACTAATATTACTATTACACTTAACAATATTTGAATTATACCTTACCCTGTGATATTCTCCCTTGGTCATTCTAATTAACACTGACACCACTGGGCAATGTTCAATCATCATTTTGTTTATTTATTACCAACATACTGGCCTATTTAATATGGTTCCTATTAACATTCCAATTTCATTCTATTAGCTGCTATTAGCTTATTCACATATTCATTATTTAGGGGTAAATAATGAAAATGTGAATAAGGAACTTTCATTGTACTTTAAATAAAAGAGGCATAGTACGACTCTGCCATCTAACATATTCAATATTATAAACATTTTATTTTGTCATCAACCAACTTAGTATAATTTGTAAAATCTTTTGTACTTACTCGTTTTTATGATTTTTTTACTGGAATCCAGGTGCCTATTCACACAAATCCTTGCAGATGTATTTAATAGTTTTTGATTTAGGTTAGGTTTATCAAGAAACGTTTCAGCAAAATCTGTGACCCATCCACTGTATCTTCCTCTTGTTATTCAGATCAAAGAAAATATAACTTAAGCAGTTGCAGTATATTACAGTACTGGCTGAAATATAGATGTGCATTAGACTGTTACTTGTATTTGATGGTTAAATTTGTTTATATTCAACAAGGAAGTACTGTTTCATGGCCTACAGTTATGTAAGAAAGTATTGAGGTAGTTTTATATGAAATGTCCATTTTTATTATTTCAGAAATTTAAAATGGGATTAGTGGCTTCTGTTGTTAACTACGTTTATGTTTACTGTTTATAATGAGCTGTTATTAGTCTTCTTTTCTTTTTTTTTTTTATAGTATTTATTATCACTCCAATTGATCATACATTGTTTAATATGACATCAAATATGACCAGGGTACATGAGATTTTAGAGTAATTTTTTTTTATGAGTTAAAACTTAAACCCAGTTGCCCAAGCTACAAGAAACATTACCATTGTGTTCAGCGAAGTGTAAAAGACCAGAATACATGCCAAAACTAAATTTATATTTTAAAAAATTATATGTTTCTGTGTGGTAGTAAATGGCAGGAATAATTCATTTCTCCTTTTTACCTAGATGTGAAACAATTACAGCCATATCATGCTGTAGTGGTATTGACATAATGCATAAAGAATCAATCTGCATTGATTAATTTGAAGGAAGTAAATCTGCTATGGCTAACCAGAAAAGTTATTTTGCATTTTAAAGGTGAAGGGATATTTTCACCTATTCGCTAGTCTGTTATTATTACCTTGTTTTTAGTTATAATTGACATTTAGAAGTAGTGGCTTCAAACCATCAGACAATTAGGTATCGCCTTTGATATTTTAATGTAAAAATACAATTGTTTATAGTAATCATACATTTTTTTTTTCTATTTTATTTATTTATTTTTTTGTGATACGTTCAATATGTTTAATTAATAACTAACATTAATAGTTAGTAGAAAAATTAACTCACTTCATGAAAGAACATGACAATAATATTATGTAAACATTAGGCATTTATTTTTTCCCATTTTTATTAATAAAGCATAACAAATATTTTGGGTATTTTGTTAATATTAACACTTTGACTGCAGAGTACTACACTGTATAGTAGTGGGAAGGTATTTGGTGGGGCGGGCTACTATACTGTGTAGTAGCCTGACTTATTCTACTTACAGCCTTGGCAGGTCTTTTGCTTTCCAGTATTCACATTGACATTCTGCCCCACTATTTGCAAGTGTTCAGTGATTTAAAAATTGCGTTTTGAATTTTTAATTTTTTTTTATTGCAATCTGACTATTCAATGAAGTTAATACCACAAATTAAGTTGTATATATATTTTTTATATTAACAATATTATTATTTATGTACTTTTTAAGAATGTACAGTAGGTTAAGTTTTATATTTTTTAGTGTTAGAAGGTTGTTAATAGAGGGAAATAATTTGAATACGATTCATAAAATAAAAATATATTTTAAAAATGTTTACTAATTCTTTTCTTTTCCATATTAAAAATAGTTTAATATTATTCAATTGAACGATATAAAAACTCATTTCCATTTCATTTAAATTTACTTTCATTAAATATATGTTTAATGAGTAATATTAGAAATATGTTTTTTGAGTAAATTAATATTAGAGTAATATTATTGGTTTATTGTTACATATAGAGTAATACCATTGGTTATTATATACATAAGACATTAGATATTATAAGATTATATATACATAAGAGATATTTTGAACTTGACTTACAAAGAGAAAGTATTTTAAAATAAATGGTTTTATTCTTTTTTTTATCAAAAATAATTTAATATTTTAAAAATAATTTCTTTTAATCTTTAAAAAGTATTTTAAGGAGGATGAAATTATATGAAGAGCATTTTATAAAACGTGCTTAATTTGTAGTAGACTTGTATTGCAGGCTGCATACCCTGTATACTACGTAGTGAAGTATTAACTTTTTACACATATTTTCATCATTAATTTAGTTTTGATGCCATTTTTAGCATTTTTCAAAACAAGGTCCATGCTTTATAATTAAATTAAAGGAAAACAAATTTTCTGCCACTTGCGATATTTATATATTTTAATGCCTGCAGTCAAAGTGTTAATAAAAATTATTAAAACATTTTGTTAACACTTCTGCTTGACACCATTATCTATCTAGAAATATCTAATGTCTATATAGATCGTGAGCTTAAGTTGAAGTTTTAATAATTTTTATTAATATTAATTATGTTTTTTGATAGAAACGAAATATTCATTGTATGACATGCAATTATGAGATTTTTGAGCTTGAATTGAAGATGGGAAGAAAATTCCTGAAACGTGTAGCTAATTAATGCCTAATAATGTAAGCTAATTAAGTCATACCTATATAATAATACTTTCATCAATATTTTATTTTGTTTGATTTTTTATTGTAATGAATATTCAAAATTAATTTTTATTAATTTTTGCTGCTTATTTTGGAGCTGTTGAAGGTAATATAAATGTTAATTCTCATATAGCTGATTATGGTTAATCTCTCTCTCTCTCTCTCTCTCTCTCTCTATATATATATATATATATATATATATATATATATATATATATATATATATATATATATATAATTCTTGGTTATAATTATTTATTTTAAATATTATTTTTTTAATTTTTGAAGAGAAAAGATTTGACCCAGTCGGGATTCGAACCCGAGTTTCCACCTCTCTAGCGTGGCGCCTTATCCAACTAGGCCACCGGGGTCGTATCCGAACCAGGCAAATCTTCCCTCTTCAGTGATCCATAACATTTGCCTGGTTCGGATACGACCCCGGTGGCCTAGTTGGATAAGGCGCCACGCTAGAGAGGTGGAAACTCGGGTTCGAATCCCGACTGGGTCAAATCTTTTCTCTTCAAAAAAAATTATATATTTAATAATATTGAATTATATGATTATATATATATATATATATATATATATATATATATATATATATATATATATATAATTCTTGGTTGATAATTATTTATTTTAAATTTTTTTTTTTTTATTTTTGAAGAGAAAAGATTTGACCCCGGTTGGGATTCGAACCCAAGTCTCCACCTCTCTAGCGTGGTGCCTTATCCACTAGGCCACCGAGCTCGTATCCGAACCAGGGAAATTCTTTCTCTTCACTTGATCCATACCCCCGGGCACTCGCAATTGCGATGTACAATTCGGGGATGAATGTTCAATTTGAACATTACTTTTAAATGGATCTATTGACAAGCTGTCCTATATATTAAATTATGAAATAATTCTTGGTTGATAATTATTTATTTTAAATATATTTTTTTTATTTTTGAAGAGAAAAGATTTGACCCCGGTTGGGATTCGAACCCAAGTCTCCACCTCTCTAGCGTGGTGCCTTATCCACTAGGCCACCGAGCTCGTATCCGAACCAGGGAAATCCTTTCTCTTCACTTGATCCATACCCCCGGGCACTCGCAATTGCGATGTACAATTCGGGGATGAATGTTCAATTTGAACATTACTGTCCTATATATTAAATTATGAAATAATTCTTGGTTGATAATTATTTATTTTAAATATTTTTTTTTTTATTTCGCAATTGCGAGGGCCCGGGGGTATGGATCAAGTGAAGAGAAAGGATTTCCCTGGTTCGGATACGAGCTCGGTGGCCTAGTGGATAAGGCACCATGCTAGAGAGGTGGAGACTTTTTAAATGGATCAACCAAGAATTATTTAAAATAAATAATTATCAACCAAGAATTAATAATTAATATATTAGGACAGCTTGTCAATAGATCCATTTAAAAGTAATGTTCAAATTGAACATTCATCCCCGAATTGTACATCGCAATTGCGAGTGCCCGGGGGTATGGATCAAGTAAAGAGAAAGGATTTCCCTGGTTCGGATACGATCTCGGTGGCCTAGTGGATAAGGCACCACGCTAGAGAGGTGGAGACTTGGGTTCGATTCCCAACCGGGGTCAAATCTTTTCTCTTCAAAAAAAAAAAAAATATATTTAAAATAAATAATTATCAACCAAGAATTATTTAATAATTTAATATATAGGACAGCTTGTCAATAGATCCATTTAAAAGTAATGTTCAAATTGAACATTCATCCCCGAATTGCACATCGCAATTGCGAGTGCCCGGGGGTATGGATCAAGTGAAGAGAAAGGATTTCCCTGGTTCGGATACGATCTCGGTGGCCTAGTGGATAAGGCACCACACTAGAGAGGTGGAGACTTGGGTTCGAATCCCAACCGGGGTCAAATCTTTTCTCTTCAAAAATAAAAAAAAATAAAATATATATATATATATAATAATGCTAATGTCATTATTTCTGGGGACCTGAATTCTAATTTCCTTTCTGGCTCATATGATAAATTGTTCTTAGAAAACCTCTTTTTTTCCCTACATCTCTTCGTCGTTCCGTTCTCTCCTACCCACCATACTTCCTCCTCCGATACTTGGCTTGACCTATTTATCATTGATTCGGCAAAAAACCTCCTTTCTTCTTCTCAGTTACCTGTCCCTTTCCTTTCGTCTCATGATCTGATTCAAATATCATAAAATACCCTAGCACCTCCATTCCTTCCAAAAACTATTTCAGTTCATCGTCACCCTGCTCCTTGGATAACTTCGGAAATAAAGCAGCTCCAAACAAACCGAGAAGCAGCCCGAAGACGCTTCAGACGCACGAGGATGACGGATGACTACCGAAGGTTCAAGATGCTTCGTAACTCAACACAAGCCTCGATTCGTCGAGCAAAATCCAATTATTACCATGAAGCCCTCTCCTCTGCCCCTGATCCCAAATCGAAATGGCATATCCTCTGTAAACTTTCACTCTGTGATTCCCTTGTATCCTCATATACCCCTGCATCTCCCGATGAATTAAATTCATTTTTTGTTTCCACCTTTTCTCCTGATTCTCTTCATCCTTCCTCCTATTTAACCCCAGCTCCTACATTCAATGATTCTAATTTTTATTTTTCCGATATCTCCCCCTCTGAACTTATTTCCTCCATAATGAATTCCCACTCCAATTCTACGGGCGCAGATGATATTCCCACTAAACTAATAAAACTATGTTTACACGAAATCATACCAGTCCTTCTATTCATTTATAATTTTTCCCTCCAAAATTCAGTTTTCCCAACCTCACGGAAAAAAGCATTAATTCATCCTATTAATAAAACATTAAACCCCATGTCTCTAAACGACTATCGCCCTATCTCCATCTTGTCTAATCTTTTTAAGCCCTTGGAAAGATTAGTTCAATCTTAAATTTCCAAATTCCTTGAAGATTCCAACCTCCTCGACCCCCTTCAATCTGGATTTCGTCCCGGCTACTCCACCCAGTCTGCTCTCCTAAAAATCACTAATGACATATTTACCGCAATAGATGATAAAAAATTAACCGTCCTGTTACTCCTTGACTTTTCTAAAGCCTTCGATTTCCTTGATCACTTTATCCTATTCTCCAAATTAAAATAATTAAACTTTTGCTACAGTTCCATCCGCTGGTTTCAGTCTTTCCTTTCTCACCGTTCCCAAGCAGTTAAAATACCAAACCAACCCCTATCTTCTTTTCTCACTCTTACCTCAGGTATTTCTCAGGGATCCAGTATTTCTCCTCTCCTATTCAATTCCTACATTAATGATCTTCCTAATTCAATCTATCACTGTTCCTACCACCTCTATGATGATTATGATGATTCCCAAGTCTATCTCTCCTTCTCCCCTTCAGAGCTATCCACTGCTTTCGCTAAAGTTCAGGAAGATCTTGACAGAATTAGTGCCTGGGCAACTTTAAATAAATTACAACTTAATGAAAAGAAGACTCGCCATTCTAATAGGCTCTAGCTCCCTCCTTAATTCCAACTCACAATACCCTCCTTTAACCTTAAATAATCATCCTATCTCTTTCTACTCCTCTGTAAAAAATCTCGGGATTGTTTTTGATCAAACCCTTTCTTGGAAACCTCGGATTGCCAAAATTTCCTGCCGTTCCATAGGCCTTCTCAAATTATTCCACCGAAACCGTTACCTTCTTCCCCAGTCAACCCGCAAGCTTTTAGTCTCTTCCTTATTATTCCCTTACATTGACTATGGTTGTCTGGTTTACGGTGGCCTCTTGACAGTTCTCGAGGACGGACTGAAGCGAATCATGAATTGCTTCGTCAGGTTTGTCTTCGGTAGTCCGAGGCGTTCCCATGTTTCCCACCTCTATTCCCAACTAAATTGGCTCTATCCCACTATCCGTAAACAATGTTTCCATGGAACATTCCTATACCAAATTATCAATACCCTTCAACCTTTTTATATTTACAATAAGCTTCAATTCAGATCTGCAGTCAATCCAATACATACGAGATCCCGTCATTCTGATCTGTATACCCCATCCCATAGAACTTCAACATTCCAACGCTCCTTCCTTTTCCACTCACCAATCCTCTGGAACTCCATCCCTCCTCCCATCAGACAAGCTAAATCCCTGAAAACATTCAAATATTTATATTTCCAATACCTCCTTCTCATCCAGACTGACGCTTGCTAACTATCTAACTACTTAGTCAAAAATTATTATTGCATTGCTGAATTCGGTTCTGGAATAATTGAGATTCCTTTTAATAAAAATTTAACTTTCCATGAATATAACATTGGGTGCTTCTATTGTACATACAAATCATATCAAAAAAGATTTTTCTATATCATTTTATTTTATTTTTTTCTCATTTCATTTTATCTCCTCTAATCTGTAGAATGTTATCTTCTTTTTATTTAAATATCATTTATGTACATAGTGTCATTAATGTTTTTTTTTTTTTTTTTTTCTTTTGTATCTCATTATGTCTCTAACCAGATTTAATTTAGTTATACCTGCACTTATCTGTTATTCTTAAGGGACTTTGTCCCAGAATAAAATTATTTTTCTATTCTATTCTATTCTATTCTACGAGGGTGAATCAAATATAAACGGTAATTTTCAAAATTATATTTATTGAATAATATTATACAGAAACTATACCTTCAACATTTTTCAATGTAGTCTCCTGCATTATCTACACACTTCTGCCACCGATTTGGAAGCTTGAATATTCCCTGTTCATAAAAAGACTGAGGGCGAGTTTTTAACCATTCGCGCACGTGCTTTTCGACGTCTTCATTGTTTTCAAATCGTTTTCCTCCAAGTGATTCTTTCAGGGGCGCAAACAAAAAATAGTCACAAGGGGACAGGTCTGGACTGTAAGGAGGGTGTTCGAGAGTTTCCCAGCCCATTTCTTCCAATTTATCCCTTGTCAACAATGCGGTGTGAGGCCTTGCGTTGTCATGGAGAAGGATGACATCTCTAATGGGCACACCTCGTCTTTTGTTCCGGTAACTGGTTTTTGCTGACTGTAGCACCTGGCAGTAGTAAGCTGTATTCACTGTTCGTTGATCGTGAAGAAAATCAATGAGTAGAACTCCCCTTGAGTCAAAAAAAATTGTTGCAAGAACTTTTCCGGCTGAGAGACGAGTTTTGGCTTTCACTGGGCAGCCTTCATCCTTCCTTCGCCACTCCTTACTTGCCATTTTCGATTCGGGGGTGTAATGGTGGACCCACGTCTCATCACATGTGATGTGATGTGGAGGAAAACGATTTGAAAACAATGAAGACGTCGAAAAGCACGTGCGCGAATGGTTAAAAACTCGCCCTCAGTCTTTTTATGAACAGGGAATATTCAAGCTTCCAAATCGGAGGCAGAAGTGTGTAGATAATGCAGGAGACTACATTGAAAAATGTTGAAGGTATAGTTTCTGTATAATATTATTCAATAAATATAATTTTGAAAATTACCGTTTATATTTTATTCACCCTCGTATATATATGGCCGTCCAATAAATCTTCTGCCCTCTTGGCCTCTATCCTCGCTAGCACTCTATCAACACTCTTAATAAAGTGATTGAGCTCACCTGTTTCCCCGGTGAACCTCTCTATGTCAGAGACCGCTTTCCTGAGGTCCTGAGCAGTGGCTGTTCTGACCTTGAGCCAGGCGAGTGTGTTAGCATGGGCCTCCGCCGTCGTCTCTCTTGGTAGTGGTGGTAAACTGTTATTCACATGCAGAATGGGTGGTCTTAGAATACTATTTTCTTCCATCTACCTTACCTCAGTCCTCTGCTCCTCGTAGTCCCGGGTTTCGGCACCAGTTAAATTGAATGAAAAATAAAACTTAAAAAAACAATAAAAAGGGCTCAATAAAGACACGCAATGACTGTTGGAAAACAACTAACTTTATTGCTCTTATGCGGCTGCTTATATACACTTTGACATTGTTTATTTATGTTACTGAGGATTAATTCTAATACTGTATGGCTTCTGACATTGACTGCCCCTCCCCAGTTTATGACTAATTCTCATAAACTTTATACAATGGTCGCTTAGTACCAATTAGGTATTAAGGAGTTCATAGTCTAATTCCCACTTGGTCAAAGGCCGAAGCAAACAGATAACACTATAATCCTATCCTGGTACAAGATTCACTAATCCTATTTGGTACAAAGTACAACACATAAAATTAAAAACAGACTTTTACACTAATTCCTAATCCTACAAACTAATATAAAAATTATCTTTATAAAATAATACCTAAAATTAATACTACTTCTTAAGCCTAACTCACAACTAAGATACACACACATAAACATAAAATAAAATCCTTTTTACAATAAATAGCACAGACTTACAAAATTGAAAAAAAAATAAAATACTCCTTATACTAATATCTACACAAATAAAACTACTGTTCTCTATATACTCTACTTTATATACACGCTAAAAATAAAAAAAAAAATTACACTCTTTGAACAAAACAAAATTCTCCCTCTCCAAACAATTAATAATAATAAAAAAATATTTTTTCCTCAAAAATAATACATGCTCTCTAATAGCAATCACTCGGAATGGCCCCTCGTAGCGACAGATCTCCTTGCCGCGGTTGCTACTCTTCTTTCGATACACCACCATCCCGATTTTAATCTTTCCAGTGACATCGCGCACCCTCACATTCTCCCGCTCGACCCGCTTTTGTTTCTCTCGGACTATGCTCTCACGCGCCTTCTTCCACAGTTCTCCAATGGTGATTGGAGATGGAATTCACTATTTCTTCCCCCACTACTGTGTCCCGAAAATCGCGCCTTCGCTCTCGGAGCCCAAACACTATTTCTACCTGCGAATATCCCGTTACAGTGTGGATAGAATTATTATACGCGGCGATCGCCTTCTCCATCGCGACATCCGGCTCTAAACCCTTATCCACTTCATAGATCCGCAGATGTTCGCTGAGGGTTCCGTGCAGTCTTTCGATACCCCCTCTGCCCTTGGGATGCCCTGGGGTATTTATACGCCACCTGATGTTCCTTGGCCACTGCCCTAACCTGTGCATTGTCGAACTCAAGACCCCCGTCCGACGAAATTCTGTCCGGAATCCCATAAACCTTGAACCACGATCGTAACGCTCATAACACTGACTCCGCCGACTTATTTTGCACCAAGTGACCCTGCGCGATTTTATTAAAAACGTCCAGGATGGTAACCCATCTATAACCTCTCCACGTAAACGTATCTACCTGAAGGTCCGCTAATGGGAATGCTACCTGGGCGTCTCCTCTTGAACCCACCCTGGGGGATGCCGGTCGTATTTCGTGGTGAGGCATACCTCGCACGACCCAATGACCTCTTGAATCGTCCGCTTCATGCCCCACCAGAAATACCTCCGTTTCAACGCCCTGAGAGTTTCTTGTGTACCCCGGTGATTGGTCTTCCCCTGGTGATATGAGAGGGTTTCCTCTTTTTGGCGCTCACCATACTGAACCACCTCCACCGACCTCGCGCACTTGACAAAAATCCGATCGACCCTTATTTTCTCCTCTCTCCACAGTCGCTTTACCCTATCCCATATGGTCGCGTTTCCAATATATAGGTGGTACGTCCTTCTCGGCTTAGTCACCCCATGCAATAACTTCACGATGGACTCCTCCCTAATCCCTGGTTCCGTCCATATCGTTATTATGCTGCTTTTCCTATACTTTAAAAAGTCCGCCTTCGGGAGATGATCTGTTCCTTGTTATCATTAATTATGTCATCTATTTCTTCCATATCTGTGGGTCTCTCGTCCGCGGAACTTTCGTCTTCTTGGGACTCATTTCCCTTTTCTTGGGGCTCATTATTTGCGCTCTTTGTATCCTCGCCACCTTCACCCTCCGGAGTCCATTCTCTTATAAAATGCCGGATATCCCCTGACGGCCCCGGCTCATTCTCCTCTACTGCGTTCACCATAACCGCGCACGACAACCAATCGGCCACTACGTTCTCCTTGCCCGGTTTGTAAACTATCTCGTGGTTGTATTGGCCGAGGAACTCCTTCCACCTTGTCACTCTCGCAGAGGTTTCCTTTAACTTCCCTACCCACTGTAAGGGTCTATGATCGGTATGCACTCGAAACCTCCTCCCGAAAACGTGCGGCCGGAAGTGATCCACAACTCATACAATCCCGAGTAGCTCACGTTCCAACGCGCTGTACCTCGATTCGGCGTCGGTTAACCGTCTGCTAGCCTACGCTACGGGCCTATCTCCCTTCTCGCTCTCTTACGACAAAACCGCCCCCAGCGCATATTCACTCGCGTCTGTTGTTATGGTGAACGTTTTCTTAAAGTCTGGAAACGCGAGAACCGGTTCCCTCTGTAGCTCCTCCATACACCTCTGAATATTATTCTCTATCTCCGGAGAAATAAAAATTTTTCGCCCCTTTTTTAACAAATTATTAATGGGAACTAGGAAACGCGCCCATTTCGGGTACAAAGCGCCTATAATAATTGAGGGATCCCATCAACCTCCGGATTCCTTTTACGTCCAGTGGGATCGCCATTTTCGCGATAGCTTCCACGTTCCCTTTATCCGGTTTAACACCTTCCTTCGAAATGGAGTGCCCCAAAAATTTTATTTCGCTCTCCCCTAAACGCGATTTCTCCATCGAAAGTTTTAACCCCAACTGCCGGATCCTTTCAAAAACCGCCCTTAAATTTTCAGTATGTTCCCGCTCGGACCTACTAAACACTAGAAGGTCGTCCATATAGATTTGGCACGAATCCTCATCAATTCCCCTCAAAAGTTCGTCCATAAGCTTTTGGAATGTGATGGGCGCGTTTTTAAGCCCAAACGGCATTCTAGTGAACTCATAATGTCCGCGCTCGAATGTAAAGGCAGTTTTACATTGATCCCTCGGGTCCATCTTAATCTGGTGATACCCGCCTTAAGATCAAGAGTGCTAAATATCACCGCCCCGCTTTGCCTATCTAAGATGTCTTCGAACCTCGGGATTGGATATTTTTCATCTTTGGTGTTTTCATTTAATTTTCGGTAATTGATAACAACCTGATACTTCTCCTCCTCGGAAGTGCTCTTTTTCTTTACCGCCCATAACGAACTATTGTATGGAGACGTGCTGTCTACCACTATCCCCTGTTATCGAAGACTCCTAATTTCCTCTCGGATGTGTTTCCTCAGTGACTGCGGGTATCTACTCTCCTTGACGTAAGTAAGACACACATTCCTCCTTTAGTGGTATTTCATGGACCGTCCTTCCGGTAACCCCCAACTTATCCCCTTATTTTAAGAATATATCCCTAAATTCCCTCATTATAGTCCCTCTCCAATCTTTCTCTTTGTTCACTACCCCGATTTGATCAGTACACCCTTTTTTTACTGCACAACATCCATACTTCTTCCTCCCGATTTTAACAGTCCAAATACAAATACCCCTATAATTTCGGATCCTTCCCCCTACTCTTTCCAGCAAATCGCATACCAGGATCCCATCGTACGATTTAGACATGCCCTCCATGATGTGCACGCTTAACTCCCCTCCATCATCGGACCACCTGTCCAACCCAATTTCAACCTCTCCCTCTATTTTACAAGGGCCACCCAGAGTGATTAAACTACAAGCACATACCTTAATCTGGAGTGCCCCATTGCCGCAACTCAAGCTCTCAGCCGCTCTCCGGCTCAGAATGGAGCTGGAGCCCCCTGTGTCCAGAAGGTACCTCACTCCTCTCTCCACCCGTATGATAGGCAGGCCGCCGCTCCTCGCTCGCACTCCATATACCTCTAGTACACGGCCGCCTCTCTGCTGACACCCTCCTCAGGCTGCCACACCTCCGGTCGTCTCTGCTCGTCTCCGTCCGCTGCTTCTCCTCCGGCTCCCAGCGGCTCCAGCTCCTTCCTCTCCACTACCTCCTGGTTCGTCCTCCCTCTCCGTCTCTGATGTCAAAGACTGCTCGAATCTCCTTGTGGAAGACTTGGATGGCCTCCTCTGTCTCCTCCACACCCTGTTTATTTCCATGGGCTCTCCCTTTGAAAATCTCCGATGTATATGGGGGCACTGCCTTGCTATGTGCCCCTCGTTCCCGCACTCGAAATATTTGATGCGGGGACAGTTCGCCACGAGGTGTCCTGGTTTGCCACTTCCATGGCAACGCCGGTCCTCTTTCTTGCTGGAGTTAAGTGCTGCCCTCCTTGGACCTCGCCCTCTCTGCTCTGCTGGCCTTGACCGTGGCTCCATCTCCCTTTTCCTTGGCGCACCACCAGATCTCCTGTATTCCACCTTGGTCCAGCCCACGTCTTCCTTCTCAGCCCTGAACTCCTCCTCCCGGGCGCTCGAATCCATCAACTCCTGAACGCACTCAACGAAGTTCTTTTCCCGGAGAAAATTTTCCTTTTTCCCCGTCGCCCTGGCCAGCTGGACTTTCAGGATCGTGCTGACGAACACCATCTTCGCCTCCACCTCCGCCGCACCTGCTGTTTCACGCAGCTTGTCCGTGACCCTGTTGAGTTTGGCTAGAAGCTCCCCTGCATATTAGCCACAGCTCTGGCTTGGGTGCTTCATCTCCCTGAAGAGCTGAAACAAGTCCTCTTCAGGAGTCCATTTGCCGCCACCATATGCTTTCTTGAGCCGCTCCTTTATCACCTCCCAGGATGTCTCTTCATCTGCCTGAATTAAATTCAGGACGTTCCTTTTCACCCTGCAGATAAGGTCTGCCCGCAGGGATTCTGCGTCATGGCCATCCAATAAATCTTCTGCTCTCTTGGCCTCTATCCTCGCTAGCACTCTATCAACACTCTTAATAAAGTGATTGAGCTTACCTGTTGCCCCGGTGAACCTCTCTATGTCAGAGACCGCTTTCCTGAGGTCCTGAGCAGTGGCTGTTCTGACCTTGAGCCAGGCGAGTGTGTTAGCATGGGCCTCCGCCACCGTCTCTCTTGGTAGTGGTGGTAAACCGTTATTCACTTGCAGAATGGTTGGTCTTAGAATACTATTTTCTTCGATCTGCACTCCAACCGGAAAAGAAGAAAAAGAAAAAATTCTCTTACCTCGGTCCTCTGCTCCTCGTAGTCCCGGGTTTCGGCACCAGTTAAATTGAATGAAAAATAAAACTTAAAAAAAAAGAATAAAAAGAGCTCAATTAAGACACGCAATGACTGTTAGAAAACAACTAACTTTATTGCTCTTATGCGGCTGCTTATATACAGTTTGACATTGTTTATGTATGTTACTGAAGATTAACTCTAATACTGTATGGCTTCGGACCTTGACTTATATTTACCAACCTGTAGAAATATGTTATCATTCTTGAAATTGATAGGTTTTCTGTACCTATATTTTTTGGATTTTCTTGAAATAATGTCCAATTTTTATTATCTGTTTTGAATCTTATAATATTTATCCTAATATAATATCAGTTTATTTTTATTTCTCTTGGGTATCATTTAGTCTTGAGAATTGGCATGAAATAATGTAGGTCTTATGTTTTTAAAAAGCACTGCATTTTATTAAATGTGAGCCTACAATGTTTTTTATGGCTTGAAGCAGAGTTGTTGGGAATCAGGGTTTTTTGTATTTATTTATTATTTTATTGCAAATTGAATTTCAGTCAATAAAATATCTAATATTGATGGATTTATAAATGATTTAATCTTTTTATTACTTAACATGATTACTATGTTTATACTATATGTTTCTGTATTTTATAATTGCTACTGCTGATGGTATTAAATCAACCTTGGGTCATAAACATTAAGTATGACTAAATAATATTGATTAAGATTAATAATAGTATTCTATAATACTGTTTTTGGTAATTTTAATTATTGGCCTCAAGTCATTTTATGTTTATTTAAATAGTTATAAAAACAAGGAATATTAATATAGATATTTAATTATTTGTTTGTTTTTCCTCCATTAGAGTCATTGTTTATGATATTTTGATTATATGGTTGGTTAGTTGGTGTTGTTAAAGGTGTAAAACCAGTTTTGATTATATGCTATTGTAGTATTTTATTGTTATTAGAAATTTTAATGAAGTAGTTTCTGCTATTTTTTCATCTCTAAGAATATTTTTATTTCTTTTTCTCTTAACGAATTTTTTCTAATGATGATGCAGTATTGTCATAGCATAGAGCATGCTTTATTTTTACAGTATAATATTTTTCCTCTGTGGGATAATATAAATTATAGTAAAGAAATTCATTTATAAATATTATTGATGCCCACATAATCTATATAAAACGGTTTCTTTTTTTACTGTACCTTCAGAAACATGTAGCTCATTTTTTGATTATCTTTGATTCCTGATGATACACTTTTTTTCCATATATCCTTTCACTCGACACAATAGAGGTTTTTCCAACTTTTAATCCAGTCCTCAACTGTTTTATTTCAATGATTAGACTTCTCCTCTTTCCTTGCACAGTGGCATACCACCTTGTATTGAGATCCACCTAAAGAAAACTTTTTTATCCCTATTTTTAAATATCCAACTCAGATCCCAAACTTCGATCAGCTCTGAATGCCTCCAATTTTTTTTTTGTACAGATGCGCTAGTGCTCTCAAAGAGTTAGTATCTATTAATGAAAGGATGATATACTCTTCAATTTCCATATTATAACTTTTTAAATTAGTGTTTATTTGTTTTTTCCTGTTGCAAAGTAAAATTGCATTTCCCAAATACTGAAAAGTGGTTATTTAATTAGTTATTAAGTATGATGGGTGGTTACCATAATCTAAGTCCCAGTTTTTAAGCTAATACTTTTATATTTTTGTCTCCTATCTTGATAGTTAGCTGAATAATATGAATCCTCATTTTTTTTTGTTTAGTTTTCATTCGACAGAATGAATGAATTTAGTGACAGAATGGAAATCTTGCTTTCTGTTAATATCAGTTACTGTACTTGTTTTTCATTGGTTCTCCCTCAAAGCCTAACTTCTTTTTAATCTAAATACTCAATTCTGCTACAGAATAAAGCAGGATTTTTTTTTATTATCAATATTAGAAACCTATAGAACTAATCCAAGAGTATTTTTTTGTTTTTATTATTTTTTAATGTAAAAGAATATGCAATAAACATCAACAATTTTATATGTTTTGCTTTATAAATTATATGTTTATGGGTTTCATTCATTTTCATAATAATAGAAATAAATATTCAAATCTAAAGCATTAGAAAAATATATCTTGAATTAAAAGCATATTTCATTTTTTATTACTTAATAAAAATGTGATCTCTGAATAATACTGTGTTAAAAACTTGGATTCTGAATATAATTATTTTTCGGGTAGGCAGTCAAAGATATTCGGCAGATCAAAATAAAATGTTTATTTTATTCTAATTCTTAAAGCCAACGTTTCGACTTGCAATGCAATGCAAGTCGAAACGTTGGCTTTAAGAATTAGAATAAAATAAACATTTTATTTTGATCTGCCGAATATCTTTGACTGCCTACCCTAATTATCTACATCTCCTATATACATCACAGTCAACTATACCTTATGATTATAATTATTTTTCTCTTTATAGTCAGTCAGTCAGTTGTAAATGGATGAAATTTTCTCAATTGTCAAGACCCTGCTGTAATATAGTTTAAGCTTCCAATAGAAAATCGTGATTTAACTTAACAAAATAAAACTGAATGATTTAGAATATCAAACAGTAGAGAATGCTGTAAACAAATGTTTTGTTTGAATGAGGATTAAAGGAAAGAATATAGAAAAATACAGTGGAGTCTCACTTATACGAATGTGAGGGGGAACGGAAAATGTTTCGTATAAGTGAATACTTCTTATAACTGAATAGTTATAAAATAGTTATTCGTTTGCCAGGGAACAAAATATTCTTTGTATAACTGAATGTTTCTTATAAGTGAGTTTCGTATAAGTGAGACTCCACTGCATAACTTTTTTTTTGCTTTATATTTATTAAGGAAGATAAAATATTAAAAACAAAAAAAATTAATGAATTCGCTTTCTTTACATGGTCTAAATGATTACATGTAAGGAAGAATTTAATATTCTAATAATCATTTTTTATCCTTACAATAAGTATTTTTTATTACAGTCAGTTTAGTTTAAACATTGTTTTTTATGTTTATTCAGTTGACAAGATGACTCATATGGTTGGTTCTTACCCTCCAAAAACGGAATTGCAGAGCTATACTACTCCACCCGAAGATGCACCATCTGGCCTTGTAGCCAGAGGATCATATACTGTCCATTCCCTGTTTACTGATGATGATAAGCACATTCATTTGAAATGGGAATGGACATTTGAAATAAAGAAGGACTGGAAAGAATAAATAATAATAAGGAACACAAATGCAGTGTTTTAAACACAGCATTGTTGTTTAAAAAATCCATTTTTGTATTCTAAAACAGAAGATAAATAAATATTCTTAAATCATAATCCAGAGAAGTCTTCTTTTGATGAATTTTGTCTAATTTTTCTACTTTTTCCAAATACGTTTTCTTCCAGTAACAAGATAAGTATAATTCATGCAAATGCACTCTTATTATAAAGGATCAGTTAGCATCTTCAAATGATTGGTGAATGCATCTTTGTTGCTTTTATTTCTGAACTTTTGATTTTGCATCAATAATATATATTATAGCTTATAGATTATAAAATTTATCTAAATAATTAATTTTTGCACTTCAGTGGATAGAATTAATTCCAGCTTGGACTGGATTTGTTTTTGACACTTTTGTGCCATATTAATTATAGTTTGATGACTGAATTTAACAACAAAAGTATTTGATTTGTTTTGTATCTGTAATGAATAATTGTATGAATTCTAAATAAAACATTTAAATTTAATGTTATTTGATATTAGCTTTTTAATAGGTAAAGATACATGCTATACATACATTCATGTTAAATATTTTAAAACTGAGCTCACATTAATTTAAAAAAAAAATCTATTTTTTATATGTATATAGTGTAATTTATCTGTAAGTACTTCAAAATTGTTAGAAATGTTTATTAATATCAGGAAAAATATTTTACCATTAAATGCGCCTGTATTTTTTAATTTCTGTTTTTAAACCTAATAAACGTTTTGTTCTAAGGCAATAGAAAGTGATGAGAAATTGAGTGTCTGTATTGTCTATAGTTATAAAAGTATTGATGTACATTAGATATTAATTAAATGTTTTTCAATATCTTGCACATTAAAATTCAATTGTTTGTTATTACTATGAACAAACTTTTCTTTTAATGGGCTGCTGATGTTAAGTATATTCTAATTACAAGACCAAATCAATTAATATTTTTTTACTGAATTAAAAACTCTTCACTTAAGCATAAAAATCTGATGATTCTATATTTAAATTACTAGATTGGCTATATTAAATAATTTAAAATTGTCTATTGTACTATTTAATTTTGATATATTTTTATATTTTTATTTTTATTCAGTGTTAAAAAAGGTTGCATATATTCATATTTAAATTTAAAAGATTATATTTACCCCCTGCATTTACATAGAGCTATTCTGTAATAGATATGACCTGCTTGGGACCAAGAATAGTAAGTCATAACTCATTTACTATTAATGATGAAATGGAATCTGTAAAAAATATTTAATCATTTAAATGATTCTTTAATTTAGATGAGCTTTGTACGTGAAGTAAAATAAAACCATTTATCAACAATAATACAAATCACATATTTTACGCATGTGTCTGGTCCCTTTAGCGAGCTAAAAGCCCTTAATTACTGACTGTGCAAAATAAATACTTGTTTATTTATCTAAATACTTGTAAAACTACTTTATTATTATTTAAAATACATAATATGTTATACACACATTTACTTTTAAATGGAAAATTTTCTGTAAAAGTATGTGAACTTAAACATTTTTTTGATCATGTATTGCAATGATTATCAGTTATACTATTGTGAAGTTTATATTAGACAACAGTTATAGCATTGATGCTGCAGTGTTTTTTTTTTCTTTCTAGTGAATGAATGCATTATATTTTGTATTCCTAAAACTATTTTATCCCTTTTAGATTAATTATTATATTCTTGTTAATTGAATGAATCCTTTATAAAATCTAAAACTTATCATAACCAGCTATAACAGTGTTTTCAACTAATCACCTTATATTTACATCAATAAATAATAATGTAATTGATAAATATATCAATAATTTACTATATCCAACTCCTAAAAATGAAATGTTTTTATTGTGTGATATATTTGTTTTGTTTTTTTCATTTTGTAGTTGGAGGGAATAATTCAAATAAATAAATAATTGAGACTATTATAATGGATGTGTATAGTTATTAGAGTTAAGATTACTTGTAAACCATTGAGATATTGTATTCAGTTAATGCTTTATTATTTTTATCCAATTTTTCTTATACCAATACTTCCTTTCAATTATCTTTATTATTTAGACCTCATTTATTAAAATTGTTCTTGTTATTTTAATGGATAGACAAATCATTATAAATAGTATTTACTTGCATTTATTGAACTTAGACATTTTAAAACCATTAATTATAGTAGCAGCAATGAAAATTTATAAATATATAAATTTAGCTTAGCCTAGTCCTAGATTAAGATGCCTTAATAAATAGCCTTGCCCCCCTCGTGTTCATGGCAGAAAATTTTTGACAAATATTAAAATGATTTAATGTCAAATAATCTTCCTTCAATGCTCAAAACGAATTAATATTAGTTTTCAGTATTGAATTAGTGCTATGAAGAGATATGTTTGTATTCATTGAGTATGGATTTTATTATGAATAGAATTAGTAGAAAAGATCATGTGATAGGAAATCAAGGGAGAAATGTTAGCCTTTCAACATGCCTTTGTCATTAATTGCCTGTTCATAAGTGCAATTTGGATTTATTGAATAAATATATTAAATTTATTACATAGTTTGATGTTTAGTCTGTACCTCTTTGATGATATTTATTATATTTCCTTTGTATCCTTTTCTAAAAAATAAATGTATATAATAAAATGTATTGTTTATTGAATAATTCATTAAGCTTTCTATACTAAAGTTCAAGTAATTATTTTTAATTACATATTATACATAAATACTCTGTTGAATAAGTAGTAACCTAGGGGTTAAAGTCCATTACATTTACTTTTACAATATGGCTGAAGGTTGCAATGAAATATTAAAACATACTACTCCAGGCTTAAGTAATGTCATTATTCCTACAGCAAAAAAGTAAGTGATTAATTAAATCAATTACATAGGCTTTAATAAAGTTGAATATATGATATAGTTATCTATATGATAAATTAATCCAGTCATCAAACACACCTCTTTCATTAAGTATACTATTTATAAGGAAAAAAATTGCAATTAACATAAAAAATTTAGAATAAGTTATGTAAAAATCATGGATTTAGATTAAAAAATCGGAAACTGGATTAAATTGTATTTAAACAACTGTGGATTGAAAAGCAAAGGTGGTTCTAGTTTTTAAACATTACTTCATTAAATGAATAATTATAAGCACTAAACCGATTGCCACCAAACATATTACTCTCTTTCATCATTGAATAAAAGTGAGAGCTTTGCCAACTGGAAGTCATTAAGTATTACTATTATTGTAAAACGAAATGCACAAAACATTTATTTTGAACTTTGTCATAAATCTTTAATTTAAGAACTAATCTTATTATTTCCCACTGTTACATAACTAGTTATTGCCATTTGAAAGGTAGTTTCTTTTGCTTTTATTATTTAAAAAATTACCTTTTACTATTTGGATTAAGTTTATTTTTCAGATTGTTGAAGCTTCTTTTTCAACTGATTTTTTATTCTTTGTAAAGAAATTTCTGATTATCACCTTGCTAATAGTTATTAGGAATCAAATCGTATTTAATCTGTAGATTGTTGAGTTTTTATAATGCTTATAGATTAATGAAATTCATACTGTGTGATGGCTCAGAGTTTTGGAACATCACCATTCCTGAGTCAGGAGCAGTTTTAGTTGTAATCCAAACTGGAATGGTTACCTTTCTTTTATGATGGATCTTTGGAATTCATTTAGGCTTCACTCTGGCTTAAATGATATAATCACCTGTTTGACAACACAATATATTTTCTTCCTTAGTTAGACTACAAACAAATAAATGTTCAATCAGCCAAAGTTTGAAGATAGGTGGATATGAAAGTAACAAAATCTAAGAGGCAACACTTATAAAAAAGAGTGTAAGGATTTTTCTTTTGATATACAACTAATAGAAATATTGTAACCAACTCATCACTCACATTTTCTATAGGATTAAATTACTACAATACATTATGAAACTAATGGCATGCTATTTTTGTATTCAATAATTGTTCTGGAATAATATTATTTAATTATGTCCTTTGGCAGCCAAACATAGCAGTGAATCTCTTACTTATCTTGAATTTAACATTTCCTCTCTAACTGAACATAGTTTTCTCAAAATACTTTGCATTTAGATGCCACATATCTGCTGGAATAATTTACCATAGTTATTTATTTAAATTTATATAGGAATACTTGTGAGAAAAATTCAGCCTCTGAAAAAATATGGGAAGGAATTGAACAGTACTACATTTTTAAAGAAGATGAATGTAATGAGATTGAAAAGCATATTGAAAAAGTTATGAATGATGCTAACAACAGAAAGTTTAAACCTTTCACCGTAGACAAAACACGTCTTCGAATCAAGTAAGTTTTATATTTTAACATTTGATGAAATAGGTAATAATGTATGCAATTGAATAATAAGATTACTTTGTTTTATAATAATATATAATATTGTATAATTAAGTCCAAGTATATCTAAAAATAATAATTTAGACTATTTGTTTCCTGCTTCATGTTAAAAAATAGATAATTTTAATTCAATTGGTAGATTTATTAAATAGAAAAAAGTAACACAGTTTTTGGATGTATTAAAAATAATTTATGAGTAGAATTTACCCATAACACCTACTCATCCTGTGTAAACAGTAGCTATTCAATATAGCTTGGTTTTTTATATTCGTAATTCCCATTTTCTTTTCTTTCAGCCTATACAAAAAGATTTGTAACTGTTGTAAACCCTGTCCCTCATCATCTTTTAACTAATCTTATGGTTTTAAAACTTTTTTTTTTAACTTTATACTTATATTTTATGTTAACTTATGCACTTACTGATTTATTTATTTTCTATTATCATCCATGCAATCATGTTAGAAAAAAATGTACCATTTAAATACATTTCTAGTGGAATGACTACCAAAATGTTGTTAAAACTAATTCAAACACTGTAGTGATTTATTGATTATATCAGTTCCTCACTACTATTCTTTAGGGAAAAATTATCTCAGAACAGATTATTTTCCATTTTATCTCACTGTAATGAATTAAAATCTATGCAGAGGTGTGTTTGCAACACAAGAATAGATTAACAGAAAAAAAAAAATTCTAAATGTTAATATTTTAATTTAAAAAATTTAAGCCCCAAAAACAAACTTATACTTTTCATAGACAAAATCACTCATGCATGCCTACATCAACTATACCTCACCATTGTAACTGATTATGATAAATTTGAAAGAAACTGAAATTTGTAAACACAATATTTATGTAGTTTTAACTATGGACTCACCTTCAAAACGTGGAACTTCCCTCCCTGCAATATGTTCTTTACCTAAACTAAATCATAATTTGAGAGAATAACTTCTAAAATTGCTTAATATAAGAAATAGGTAATCATAACAAAAATCTCCTAAAACCACACATATATAGAATAATCTAATGTGTGCTGCCGATCTAAAATGGTGTATTGTTATTTTTCCTATTGTCACTACAAAATAATTTATACATGTTAAACCTAAGTATTATTTAAAAGATTATTTATCCTATAAGATATGATGCTTGAAATATTTACAAACAGAATTTTGTCATACTTTTGTGAATAAAACCTTTATTATTATAATAATACAATTTACTTTACCCACATCTGATAAATATAAGCTAAGAGTCATTGGGCTATATGGTTCATTTATTATATATGGTTCATATATAATAAAAAAAAAGACATGTCCGGCCTAAAGAAAACAGTAGACAATTTTTTTTTTTTACATTTGTTGAAATAAGCCGTAATTGTAGTTATTTTTTTGTAATGCAGGTATTTTTTTGGAGAAAGATATACTTACGGTGATGGATTTGGAGAAGAAGTCTTATTTCCTAAGGGGGAAGTTGATCCAATTCCTGTGTGGATTTCTCGTCTTATAATAACACCCCTTGAATTAGCTGGTGTTTTTCCAACTGGGTTTGTAAACTCAGCAGTAATAAATATGTATCTTCCAGGTGGTTGTATAGTTTCTCACATTGACCCTCCTCAAATATTTGAAAGGTAGATGTAATAAGAATATATCAATTAATCTTCTTGAATTTAAAATTATTAAAAATCTACGATCAGCTCAGGAAATATTTTAAATTTTCTATACACGAATCTTTCAAAAAATTGGATTCATGCAGAATACTAATTACCTTGGTTAAAACTTAATTTTTTTTTTTTTTTTTAATTCATAATATTAATACTACAGTAAAATATATATTTATTGGAAACCAGATAACCTATAATGTTGAACTTCTAATACAATTTCCATCTCATTATACATACAGATCACTTAAAAATTTTAGCTGAACTAAACATTTTTTTTTATTTTAGACCGATTGTCTCAGCCTCATTTTTTAGTGACTGCTTGTTATCATTTGGCTGCAAATTTAGTTTCAAGCCAATAAGGGTTTCAAATCCTGTATTCACATTGCCTTTGTTAAGAGGGTCTGTTCTTTGTTTAAGGTAAAACTTAAAGTGTTTCCTAAAAATCACAAGTATAGTTTTTGATTGAAAATTATCTAATAAATTAATATTAATATTTATTAGGAAATTCACTAGTTTGTTTTATGAAATCACCTAAAAGTATTAATATAAATGATCCTTATATTAATCCACAGTGGTTTCGCAGCCGATGGGATTACACATAGTATAAGGCCACAAGATGTCAAAACTCGCAGGGCTGCAATTATTTTAAGAAGGTATTTTACTCCAGCTAATCATTAAAGGAAACATTAAAAGTTTTATTTTTTATTCAAATCTACTATAAAGAATGAATGTGGTGGGTTAGTGGTAACTATAATATATCGTTAATTAATTTTTCTATTAAAAATTTTTCAGAGTTTTCGATGATGCACCTAGATTAACTTGGGGCCAGTTCAGTCATATGTCAGGGGATAATAATGATTCTTCATTTTTATACAGGTGCACATATATATATTTACATTATATTAATTTAGTCTGATTATAATTTAGAATATGACCTTTAAAAATTATAAGCCTCTCTCTCTCTCTCTCTCTCTCTCTTTTTTATTTAATCAAAGATTTCAAATATAAATCACTCTAGGACCCTTGCCCCAACCTGCTCATCAGCTATCATATCCTCTTACATTTTATGTATACATCTTCTCTCTCTCTCTCTCTTTTTTTGAGGTTGTTGATAGTCATTAGAAATTAGAAATAGAATAACTGTAGTCCTCTGCATTTTTTTATATACCCTGACCTGCTAAAAACTCAGGAATAATATACATATTGTCTGCTTGGAGGTAAAAGTCACAAAGAGCAATTTTTTCCAAATTCGAAAAAAAGTAATTGTGTGTTGATATTATCATTTCCCATAAGAATAAAAAGTCACCAAGTGAATATAACTGCAACTTATGCAAATTAGAGAATAAGAAAATTTATTATATAACCATCTTAGAAATTTTTAATAAGCATATTCTTGTTTGAATATTGAAGTGGAAAATATTTGATTTTGTTACTTAATGACTTTCACTTCCAAGCTGATCTATGTATCTTGTCTTAGAAATTAATTTGATTTAATATCACATTAGGGTTTAAAAATACCAAGTGAATTCTGTAGTTCTATTTACTATTACTTGGTATGCCCTTCATCGACTTAGAAAATAATTTAATAATTACACAGTTTTTAATGAATGAATAAATTAATGAATATTTTAACTTATTTGACAGTGAATATAAGTAGTACATATTCATGAAATTCATGCAAAAAAACAAAAACATTTCAAACAATGAAAACCTTTTAGGTATTTAAGGCTCGTTTTATATGAGGCCAGTTGGGAGGAAAGTTGTTAAAATTACTTAATTATAACTGGGGTAAATTCATAACAAACATCTCTCTACATAGCGTCTATTTCAACATAGCGTCATTCTATCAACAAGATGGCGAGGGCAGTGCTACCACACTGTGCACTGCCTGCCTATATTAAACAAACATAGTAATTATTATTTCTGACAAAAGTAACTTGTTCCGTCTGAACATTCACTTGTACAATTTTGGAGGTAAGACAACTTGGCGCGCAACTTAACAGGCAAGGCAAGTTAAATTGGCCGGGGTTATTTTGGGGCAGCTTGCCTTCCCTCTCCATTGCGAGCAAGTAACCTGCCTGAGAAGGGCAAGTGTACCTGCTCAGTCTAAACACCTACTTGGTTAGTGCTGTCAACATTGTTTGGCAAGTGTCCTGCATATTTTTATCTACAAGTCATTATTTGAACGTTGTTTTCTTTTGTTTATCTTTAATTCCGTTCTTAATTTGAATTAGTTTTTCTTTTCGTTTTTTCTTCAATAAAAAAGCTTGAGATGTCCCATAAGTGACTGATGTCTGATGAAATAACGTAAATTTGTGGAACTTTACCTAGAGCATGAAGTTCTGTGGAACATGCATAAGAATTATACAAAAATAAATATGCACGACAAACAGCATTGGGAGAGATCGTTGGAAAGATTGCTGTAGATGGATTATTTTGAATGATTCTATAAATAACCCAAAACCTGAGTAATATGAATGTGAAGTTTTATAAAACCATATTGCAACGCAGCTGAAATAGCTTATTCCACAGTCGTGCTTACTGGCTCAAGGAGATATTCAAAGCGTACTAACAATGTGAAGAATTGCTGACCTACAAGCTGAAGGATCCAGCCAGTCATCACCTACTACCTCCTCTTCGTCATCACACCCGTACATGTACTTATCGACCCCAATTATAGATATCTATAAGAACCACGGCGTACCAGGTGGAGCAACTGCTTTCAGTGACATTGTGTCAGAAGCTCTCGGACCCATTGTCACAGGACCAATATTGGTCCCAACCCTAATTCGCATCATAAGTACATGTTTATGTCACTTCACATTGTTTTTGCTTTTGAACTGTTTTTAACTTTTTTATTTTTATAGAATTCCTAACTTATAATTTATATAACTAACAAAAAATTGCTTTGTTATCTGAACTTGTCAGTATTTCTACTTGATATTTCTTATAGCTCTTTTTAAACTTGCACTTTAAAACTTTCACCTACACTTCTTTCTAATTTTAATCTTCAAAATAAAATTTAAAAATATTAAACTAAAGAATGAAAATGAATTTTTTTCTTCATTTACCTTCAAATATTGCTGCAGTTGGTTGTATATAGCATCACAAACTTACGTCAGGAATAATGATAATGATGGTTTTGACAGTCGAAAGAAAGATTGTAGAGATCTGTAGTAATTTCCTGTGGCTAGAAAAGATTGAGTTGCTTCAAGTTCCACCTTCGAACATATAGCTTCTCTCATAACAGTATTACGCCATTGTATTTCATTTCTAATGAGACTGTGTGTTTCATCAAATAAATTTAGCGTCATTCTCAATAACGCCTTGTATTCACCTGGGTCTTCCAATCGAAGTTCTTTCAATAACATTGCCGAATCTCCATGTATATCTCTTCTACCAATCCATCTTCTTTTCCATACCTTCGGTTTATACCACCTGTCAAGATAAATTTCAATTTCCTCCACAAGGTAAGTATATAACACTCTCGATACATCTTTAATTGTCTTTTTATAGCGCATTTCCCTTTGCACCTTTTGCATTTTGAACACCCAACTTGGCACTTAACTTGTAACTGACTGAAACACCTGTATACACTACTTGCCACTTTCACTTGTCAGTCTCTACATGGACCAAGTAACTAGCTCACTTGCCTGTCCTCCCAACTGGCCTCCTGTAAACGAGCCTTTATAGATGCATACAGAGGAGATCCCCATTCATGCCAGAGAGCTTCCTCGAGCTTTCTGTGTGATTATGATTGAAATAATTTTACTTTTATGCAAATGAGGTGGCTTTTCTAATTTTTATTAATAAATAATAATTCGTGACACAGAATTTTGTTAAAAAATAATTTTTAATTTATAACATTTTTGCAATATTTCTATCAACCGATAGAATATATGTATTGTTATGATTTTATTTAATTTTAAAAAATATATAAATTTTAAACTTTAATTTTTACTTTTTTCTCATTTATTTGAGGGATAGTTTCTTGTTAATGGTAAAGTTGGTATAATTTATTAAAAGTATTTTATATTTATATTAAACAAAACTAACATTTATTTGAATTAAGTTATTTACAATTTTATAACTTTCTTAATTTATCGTTCATAAGACTATCCATACATGGCAGGACTCCTATTTTACTTCTTCATTTTGACGAATTAACTGAAGTTTTCTCAATATTTTTGACTGAAGTCACAATCATACATTCGCGCTGCACACAGCGCACAATTTTCAGCCTCAGATGCTGAATATCAAGATTGGAACCCACTACACAACCCGGTTTCCAACAAATATAAATTTGCGTTCCAAAGACCTTACTTGGCCAGAATCCCTCATTAGACTGCGACTAGAAGCCCACTGGCTTTTTTAACGTACGGGCGTAATATGAAGGAAGGTTAATGATTAAAGTTAAATAATTGATTAAAAGTATTTTTTATTATAATTTAAAACTAACATTTTTATATAATGTTTAACTTATATTTACTCATTTGTCCCTATTTGGGCACCATATGTTAAGATTTATAAAAATATATAAATTTTTAATTTGATTACTTTTTGACTTAATTGCTCCTGTTGGACACAATATGAAGGAAGGTTCTATGTTAATGATATAAAGTTGAATAATTGATTAAAAGTATTTTTTATTTGAAATTTAAAACTGACATTAATAATTTAAAAAAAAATATATTTAACTTAAATTTACTCATTTTTCCTGGTTCTCTCTGTCATTATTCACAAAACACAATACATAACACATAATCATTTAATGGTCTTCTGTGTGACCATACATCTTCAGAGTCCAAACTTGACTGAGGCTAGAAGCCAACTAACTTTCCGTAAAACATATGCCTATACCTGCTAACATCC
The DNA here is from genome assembly GCA_003667255.2 of Euschistus heros. Classification (NCBI taxonomy): domain Eukaryota; kingdom Metazoa; phylum Arthropoda; class Insecta; order Hemiptera; family Pentatomidae; genus Euschistus; species Euschistus heros. Next base: position 132,973 of record RCWM02000832.1, read on the forward strand.
GCTTCTAACGGCTTTTTTAACGAATTTTTCTTAGGGAAAAACGCCATCTTTGTGTGCCTTCCGTATCGATGACACTTTTTGTCCGCCAAACCTAAAAGTTTGTAAATTAAAAATATCACAACAATATAGATATATACATATAGTTTTGGAACATGGAATACTCTTTCATTATTTAGACCTAGGGCATTGCAACTGCTCCTTGACCAACCCGACGCTTATAAAATAGGGTAACGGTCGGGTTAAGAGGAGGCAGCAAACTGCCTTGACCCGCGCTACACCGACCAGTTCGATCCTTACGCTTCACTTCGAGTTTACATTTATCGATAGCTCTTTCCTATAACCTCACATGTAAACAATCACTTCTACAGTTTCAACTTGGATTGTGTTGTTTAGTGTGTTTTATATTGATATTTAAGTCTTCTTAAATGTAAATAACTGAAACATAAGTTAACAACATGAGTTTCATAAAGGATTAAGTGTTTTATCAATTCATGTTTTCTTATTCCCTCTTATCTAATGTGTAAAAGTGTTACAAAACTTAAGAACATTAATTTGTATATGGATTTGGTGTTTTATATATTTTTATTTGTTGTATCAATTTAAGTGATAAAATTTCAGTATGCTTATTTTGTGAATACATTCTTTGTCATCCATAATACTTATTGCCCAAAAGTGAGACAGATTGTATAATTATTTCAATAAAACATATCGATCTAAAAATAAATCTGAGAAAATATTTATTTCCACTTCCCTTGAGAAAATATAGCAGAGATTAACATCATCACTTTCAACTAGGATTCTGTCTTATAATGTATAATGGATTATAACATGGAGAATAGGCAATGTTAAAATAATCACTAATTAAGAGGTAAATGGTTTTGTAGTGAGGGGAAAGTATAGGCAAATGATAATAGGCTTTAAGCCAATAAGCCCAAGAATATGTATGCTAAGGATGCGTGGAAAGTTTTACAATTATACCCTACTGAGTGTACATGCTCCTACTGAGGTGTCTGATGAAGAGGACAAGGATGCTTTTTATGAACTCCTGAAAGGACTATAGATGCATGTCCAAAGTATGATATGAAAGTGATTGCTGGAGATTTTAATGCTAAGTTAGGGAAAGAAGATATATACCAGCGATTGATAGGGAAACATAGTCTTCATGATGTGACCAACGACAATGGACAAAGACTCGTAAATTTTGCAGCATCCAGAGGATTAGTCGTCGGAAGTACCTGCTACCCACACAAGAATATTCATAAGGGAACATGGACGACACCTGATAGGTCCGTAGTAAACCAAATTGACCATATTCTAATAGGAAGACGGCATAGAAGCAACCTGCGAAATGTAAGAGCATTCAGAGGAGCCAATGTCGACTCAGACCATTTTCTAAGCATAGCGCACTTGACAGCTAAGATATGCTCAGTCAGGAACTCGAAAGCTGCAGGGAAACCCAGAAGGCACAATCTGGAAAAACTGAAGAATACAGAGACCCAGCGTAACTATGCTGAAGTTCTTGACTCAAAGATACGCCAAGGAAATTATGGTGCTGAGGATATCCAGAAGTGCTGGTCAGGTTGCCATAGGGCAATAATGGAGGCAGCTGAAGAAGTTCTGGGACCACAGGAGAAAGAACCTAGGTCGACCTGGTTTGATGAAGGATGTAGAGCAGCCACAGAAACGAAGAACCTCTCATATGAGGCCATGATTAAAAAAAGCACCAGGAGGTCAGTTGAGGAATATCGACAGAAAAGGAAGGATGAGAAACGGATACACCGCAACAAGAAGCGACAGAGGGAGAGAGAGGAGATGGAGAAGGTTGAGCTGCTGCGCTGTAATCAGGAAAGCAGGAATTTTTTCAGACGGGTCAACAAACAAAGGAAGCCCTTTACAAATGAACTAAAATCATGCAGGGATAAAGAGGGTAACTTGATCACCGACAAGGACAAAGTTCTTTCAGAGTGGAGGAACCACTTCCATGATCTTCTCAACAGTGGAGGAATCGAAGAACAAGAACTGGGAATGGAAGACCAAGACGTAGAGGAGGAGAAGGAGGAGGAAGACAGGATAAACCAGACTGAAGAAGTGGAACTCGAGCCCCCGGATGAGGATGAGATAGAGGATGCCATCAGCAAGCTCAGAAATAATAAAGCCCCTGGAGCCGATGCACTGCCAGCGGAACTCTTAAAAGGTGGTGGAAGTGAACTCACTAAGGTACTCCAAGACCTTCTCCTTATGATTTGGACGGATGAGGTGATGCCCAGCGACTGGAACAGGTCAATAATATGCCCTATTCACAAAAAGGGCGATAGATATGCATGTGATAACTACCGGGGAATCTCGTTGCTCTCATGTGCATATAAGATACTATCCCAAATTTTATTTAAACGCCTATTGCCATATGCTGAAAGGGAACTTGGTCCGTACCAATGCGGTTTCAGAAAAGGAAAATCTACATCGGACCAAATCTTCTGTCTGCGGACCATCTTAGAAAAGGGCCGAGAATACAAGATAAAAACGCACCATCTCTTCGTAGACTTCAAAGCGGCGTATGACAGCATACAGCATGAAAAACTGTACAGTGGCCTCAGGGGTCTTAATATACCTGAGAAGCTTATACAGATGATTAAAGTCACTATGAAGGATATGAGGTGTGTAGTTAGGATAAACGGTGAACTGACAGAAGAGTTTCATGCAAGGAAGGGATTACGGCAAGGTGATGCACTGGCCTGTTTATTGTTTAATCTTGCTCTTGAGAAGGCGATAAGAGATGCGGGCTTGCGCCGAGATGAGCGATGCGGAAACATCTTTAACAGCCTCGTGCAATTGTTGGCATACGCAGATGATGTAGATATCGTGGGGCGCTCCTTCCAGTCCATGAGTGAGGCATTTCTGGCTCTGGCGAGTTCGGCCAGTAAACTTGGGCTTGAGGTAAACGAGTCCAAAACCAAATACATGGCATCAGAAGAGGTTCCGAGGCCAGGTGAGACAGTGGCAATAGGACAACACAGGTTCGAGAAGGTCTCTGAATTTAAGTACCTGGGTTCAATAGTCACTCAAGACAGCACCCCCGATGTGGAGATTAGGAATAGGATAGCCGCCGCTAATAGATGCTACTTTGGTCTAGCAAGGCAGTTCAGAGGGAGAATACTCTCAAGAAAGACCAAGCTCTACCTCTATAAAACCTTAGTGCGCCCCGTGCTCCTGTATGGATCGGAATGTTGGACAGCATCAAAGGCAGCCGAAAAAGAACTGATGATCTTTGAAAGAAAAGTTCTCCGACGAATCTTTGGTGGGGTAAAAATCGGAGAGGAATGAAAAACGCCGCACAAACCAGGAGTTGTATACGATTTTTGAAGAGGCAGACATCGTTACAACCTACAAGTTAAGGCGCTTAAGGTACGCTGGGCATATTGCCAGAATGGCTGATGGAGATATGCCAAAGGGGTTGCTGACCTAACTGATCCATGGGACAAGGAGAAAAGGAAGACCAAAGCTTAGGTGGTCGGATGGGGTCGCTGCAGATGCCAGAAGCATGTTGGGGGTGCGAAACTGGACGGCGTCAGCGCGGGACCGTGACGATTGGAGGAAACGGTTGGAGGAGGCCAAGACCTGTCACCGGGTTGTAGAGCCGTTATAAAAAAAAAAAAAAAGAGGTAAATGACACGTTACTATATAATTGTAAAACTGTTGGTATAATGTTATAGATTAAAGTGTTTTAAAAAAAATTTTGAAGCCTGATGATGGAGCATTGTCTCGGAAACATGTAGCTACAAATGTTAAATAAATAGGAGTTATGACAAATAAATACTTAAGGATTCTGTCTTTTAAATATTTATAATTTGTTATTTACACTTCCCTCACATCACAAAGTTTATCAAGAATTAACATTAGTGATGGTTTAGCATTATATTAAATTTCATTTAATATAAAATTAATTCAAAATTGATTTAGTGTCTTATATTTTGAAATTTTCTTATTTCCACTTCATTATTTTCTTATTTCACATTTTAGTATCATAAGGTAAACAGAAGTTAATATTACTTTGAACAGGGACTTAAAGTTTCTCCGTAAATAAATGAGAATAACCTTTCCCCTCTAAAAGTAGCGACTAAAACACCGAAATAAATCGGAAGAAGGTAAGAATCGATAAAAGGTATTCTCGGCGGGCGTAGGAGCTGCCTCCTCTTAACCGGACCGTTACCTAAAATAGATATTGCTGCCATACAAGAAATCCAAATGGACCGGACATGGTGCCTTTAGGAAGAAACACCACTCATTATATTATAGCTGCCAAGAAAGACTTCATATTTAATGAAGCCTTCATATTCATAGCCAACATATGATGAAGCCAAGGTTGAATTTTATGATGAATTGGAGAAATGTATTGATGAATGTCCAAGAGCGGATATCAAAATAGTACTGGGCGAATTTAACGCACAAGTTGGGAAAGAGGATTTCTTTCAACCGACAATTGGACTTTACAGCATACATGATGAAACCAATAATAACGGAACAAGGCTAGTTAACTTCGCTTCCTCAAAGGGGCTGGTAGTAGGAAGCACTTTGTTTCCACATAAAAAAATACATTTGGCTACTTAGAAATCCAATGACGGTGTTACAATTAACTAGATTGATCATATACTTATGAGTGTGCGGCATTTATCAGGGCCTATGGAAGTTAGGTCATATAGGAGTGCGAATATTGATTCGGACCACTATCTAACTATTGCCAGGGTGCGCGCAAGGATATCCAATGTGCGATCAATGGCCAGTAATCCACTTGGAAGATATAAAGTCAATAAACTAAAGGATGATAAAATATCTGGACAGTTTTTGGAAAGAACGGATCAAAAATTAAGAGAGTTGGAATGTGTGGATGATATGAAGCTCAGATGGACTAAATACTCTAATTTGTTATTGGAAACTGCAGCGGGGATATTAGGATTTGAAGAGAGAAGGATAAGATCATCATGGTTTGATAAGGAATGTCAATGAGCAACCGAATCCAAGAACAAATTCTATCAATTAATGATACAGTGAAAATATGCGAGAGGATCTGTGGTTGAGTATAGAATAAAAAGAAGAATTCAAAAGAAAACACGAGATTGGCAGAATAAAGAACTGAAAGATATTGAAGAGCACATGGATATGAATGAAAGGAGGAATTTCCATGAAAAAGTAAATGAAGGCAGGAAGCCAATTTAACCTAAGACAATCATTTGTAGTGATAGGAATGGAAATTTTTTTATCGGATAAGAGGAATGTTTTGGAGCGTTGGAAGGGCCACTATGATGCTATGTTTAACAAGAAGCATGATGCTGGGCAATGCAATACCCATCAAGCTAATGTGAGTGATGCTGAAGATCTGGAACCGCCAGATCAAGATGACACCCTGAGCGCCATGGAGAGGTAAAAGAATAATAAGGCACCAGAGTATGATATATGACCTACAGGCGGAATTATACAAGCATGGTGGTAATGAGCTTGTAAAAGCCCTCCGAGACATGCTTTTGACGGTTTGGACCGAGGAAACAACGTCTGAAGACTAGAGTGTCACCATGATCTGCCCTATTTATAAGAAAGTTATACACTGGAATGCAACTACTATAGGGGTATATAATTGCTAACATATATTTATAAAATCTTATCCAGTATCATATATCAAAGGCTATTGTGGTATGCAGAAAGAGCGTCGGGAGTGTATCAGGTGGGCTTTAGAGTGGGCATGTCAACGATAGGCCAGATTTTTTCACTCCATACAATTCTTGGGAAAGTCAATGAATATAAAATAACGTCGCACCATCTGTTTATTGATTTTGAAGATGCCTACGACAGTATTCTCAGAGCACCCCTTTATGATGACCTATTAGAAATTGATGTACCACCTACAATGATCTTTGTAATCAAGATGACAATTTAGGATGTGCAATGTGTGGTAAACATATATGGGAAGATCTCAGAACGGTTCACAACAAAACGAGGGGTTAGACAAGGAGACAACCTGGCATGTTTTCTCTTCAACATTGCACTAAACAAGGCAATACGCATTTCAGAGATTTAAGTCACTGGTTCAATATTCAACAGGAGCATTCAGCTACTAGCATGCCAACGACATCGATTTAGTTGGTAGGTCAGTATATGCAGTTAAAAAGGTATTCATTAGTTTAGAAAGATCACGTCACGTCAAATGGGTCTGAATGTCAACGAGAAAAAAACGAAGCATTTGTGCACTGGGGCATTTGTTATCCTTATGTCTTATTACCCTTTAACTAATCATGTCAATCATTCAATGGAACTGTAATGGATTAAAAACCCATTTTAATGATCTAAAAATGTTAATACGGGATATTGACCCCTTTTGTTTAGCTCTACAAGAGACTCATCTAAACAGAAATGATAAAATAAATTTAAAAATTTTTGAAATTTATAGGAAAGATAGTCCAAATTTAAATCATAATCACCATGGTGTTCTTATAGCCGTACATAATTCTGTATATTCAGAAGCCATCACTATCAATTCACACCTTCAAACTGTCGCAGTTAAAGTACATCTCAATATCACTCTATACCTGCTTCAATTTGCTCTCTATACCTTCCACAAGATCGCACAATAGATATTCATGACCTACTTGATATTTATAACCAGCTACCACATCCCGTTCTTTTTGTAGGGGATCTTAATGGTCACAACCCCTTATGGGGGTCACGTGACATAAATACTAGAGGGAAAATAATCGAACAATTTTTAAACAACTCCAATCTCCTCTTACTAAATACAGGAGAACCTACCTTTTTAAGTTCCAGCTACGGAACCTATTCAGCCCTAGACCTCTCTTTCTGTAACCCTACACTATATAATTTCATAGACTGGACAGTTCTACCTGACCTTTACAGTAGCGATCATTTCCCCATTGTTATTAAATTTCTAAATTTTAAAAAGACACGCTTAAAACAGAGATGGGTACTAGATAAAGCAAATTGGTCTCTTTTTTCCTCCTTAGTCCAACCTCCCCGTTCACCGCCTTCCCATATAAGTATTGACTTAGCATGTGAAGAAATTACGACCTCTATTATAAAAGCAGCTAACGTGTCGATACCAAGGACATCAGGTATGCCAAAAAGACCTCTAGTCCCTTGGTTTAATGATACTTGTAAAAAAAATGCAATAAAAGATCGACGCAAAACATACAAAAAATTCCAAAAATCCATGACTCAAAAAAACTTAATAGAATATAAAAGGCAGAGGGCAATATGCAGAAAAATTCTCAACAACTGTAAAAATGAATCATGGAAAAAATTTGTAAACTCAATAAATTCGAATACAAATATGACTGAAATATGGAGCAAAGTTTGTAAAATCACCAAAAATCCCATTTCCAACCGCTATACCATTTCAGCGAATGGACAGTTGACTGACGACCCAAAACTTGTTTCCAATACATTTGCTCAATTCTTTTCGGAAATATATAATGTAAGCCAAAACTCTGCCAACATCGAACAAACTGAGCGTCACGATTCTGATAATAACGAATCCCAAACATATATACATGCCTCTCTCAATGTGGGAATAAAAATACATCTTAAACTCCATCAAAGGAACAACTCCTGGTCCGGACAACATACACTACGAGATGATAAAAAACCTACCAAGCGAAACCCTAGAATGGCTGCTCGCATTTTACAATCACATCTGGTCCACTGGTCAATTCCCAAATTCCTGGCGTGACTCAGTGGTAATTCCGATTCTGAAAAATGGAAAAGACAAACGGGAACTAACCAATTATCGCCCTATATTCCTCACAAGCTGTGTAAGTACGATCATGGAACGTATGGTAAATAAAAGATTGATGTGGATTACAGAAAAGAACAATTTAATTCAACCCTTTCAATCCGGTTTTCGCAAGGGCAGAGGGACAATAGACCATTTAGTGGCTCTAGAAGCTGAAATCCAGTACGCCTTTACAAATTCACAACATACTATCGCCGTTTTCTTTGATATGTACAAAGCATTCGACAATATAAGCCATCATGTGATCCTCAAAAAACTGTCATCCGTCGGAATCAAAGGTAATATGCTTATCTACATTAGACAATTTCTAATAAATCGAAGCTTTAGGGTTCAAATAGGTTGTGAACTGTCAGAAAATCACAAACAACTCAAAGGAGTCCCATAGGGTTGTGTCTTAAGCCCTACCTTATTTTGCCTGGCGATAAATGATCTAGGGATCACTTTACCAAGAGGTGTTAAGCCGCTACTATTCGCGGATGACTTAGCCATAGTTTGTAGATCCGAGAACACTGACATAATAAAAAACAAATTACAAGAAGCTATAGGACGAATAACTAAATGGGGACTCTCCACTGGTCTCAATTTTTCAACTGAAAAAACCAAATCCATCCACTTTAACCGAAAGAGAAATACTCCCCACTCTCCTGAACTTTATCTCGATAATTTTCTGATTCCGTACACAAATAGTCATAAATTTCTGGGTTTTATGTTCGATAAAAAATTAAATTGGGAATCACATATCTCCACATTAAAAATAAATGCTACAAAAAAACTAAATATACTAAGATTTCTTAGTAGAACTTCTTAGGGTGCAGACAGACATACGATGTTAAAATTATATAACTGCTTGATATGCTCCAAGCTCGATTATGGCTCTTTCATTTATGGATCCGCTCGATATCCAATACTCACTAAGCTAGACTCAATCCACAACACTGGAATCCGGATTGCAACCGGCGCTTTCAGAACTAGCCCAATCCTCAGCATATGTTCTGAGGCTGCTTCTGCCCCACTTTCATTCAGAAGACAAAAACTAGTAATAAATTATATCTCAAAACTATACTCACAGACCCAACACCCAACGTACAAACACATATTTAAAACAAAATTTCATGGAGCCTTTCAGAACAATACCAAGTCAACTCTTCCATTAGTTGAAAGAATCTATCCAGCAACAATAGCTCTAAAAGAAATAACTTTATATACAGAAGAAAACGAAAACCCTCCCTGGACGCACAAACCTCCAAAAACAATGCTTAACCTTACTAAGTTATCCAAAAACAATGCCCCTCCGATCGACTTCCAAACCAGACTCTCCTGTATGCTCCAAAACTTTCAAAATCCTTTTGTGATCTACACTGACGGATCCAGATCGGATAATGCACCAGCTTGTTCTTTCGTCACCCTTAATTCAACGTACAAATTTAAATTGCACAAACTATGTAATATATATACAGCCGAACTACATGCAATATCCTCAGCTCTCCACTTCTCTATGTCAATTAATCAAAAAACAATAATAATCATAACTGATTCATTGAGCTCACTAAAAGGTCTAAACAACATGTACTCAATTCATCCTACTATACAGAAAATTCATAGATACCTAAATATGTTACACAACTTAGACAAAACAGTTTACTTTATTTGGGTACCGAGTCACGTGGGAATTGTGGGCAACGAGCTCGCTGATATAGCTGCTAAAGAAGCCCTTGCACTCCCAGGCAGAGGAACAGCCATCTTGACTCCATAAGATATTAGCTCTCCTTTAAAAATTGAAGTTCATGATCGGTGGCAGTCCATGTGGAACGAGAGCCCACCTAGTAAACTGAAAAACATCAAAAAATCAGTCAAACCATGGACCACATCCGTTCGATCAAACCGTAGAGAGGAAGTAGTCTTGTGCAGGCTAAGGATTGGTCACACTAACCTTACACACTCGCATCTAATAAACAAGCAGCCACCGCCAAAATGCCAATACTGCGATGAGATAATCACGGTTAGTCATATATTCCAAGAATGTCCATACTATATAATGCAACTAAAAAATCTAGGACTTACACCCGGCATTATTCAAATTCTTGGAGATAATGAAAAAAAATTAAAAGCTCTATTCACCTTTTTAAAATCACAAAATTTACTTACAAGGGGACGTTTGCAGTTGTAACTCACAGATTTGAATGCCGATTTGTGTATGGGTAGTAGGGACCTATAATAGTGCAAAACTAGTTATAGCCGCCAATGGGCATTGGGAGCCGGGAAAAAAAAAAATAAAATATGAAAATCACGTTTTATTTTTTTTCTCAGCTCTCAGTCAAGATAGAGAAATGATTCTTTCACGTTTAATTGAAGTTATGGAAGGTATTTGATATAAAAATACTTTCGTTATGCTCAAGACACCACCCGGCTTTAGGGTGCTCAAAAACTCTAAAAAAAATGACAAAATTCCAAGGAAATCCGCTGTAAATCAGTGGAAACTTTTTTTTATGAAAAACTGACCTCAAATCTCGATTTAACACACCATAAAACCCTTATATGTGAAATTTTATCAAAATCAAAAAATATTGATTTTTTACCCCTTTCGAGGAGGTTAAAATTTTGAAATTAAGATTTCATCAACATTTTCTACCGGCCATAACAACTGCTGTGTTCAACCGATTGCAATAGTAATAGCATCACTAGAATCAGCATACATTCTGCTTTTTATCCATGCATATAACATTGGATTTACTCCCGATTTTAGTGGACAAAAACTGATGTGAATGAAAAAATCCAAGGTCAGCTATAACTTGAGATACTTTAATAAGGAGAAATCCTACAACCTCCGGATTTGGGATAAACTATGCAGTTTTAAGGCTTCTAGATGACCTTAAAATTTTGTCTTAATCGGTTGCGAAATATGTGAGATAGCGCAAATCATTTACATTTTTTCAAGTTTTTGTCCACTAAAATTGGGAGTAAATCCAATGTTATATGCATGGATAAAAAGCAGAATGTATGCTGATTCTAGTGATGCTATTACTATTGCAATCGGTTGAACACAGCAGTTGTTATGGCCGGTAGAAAATGTTGATGAAATCTCAATTTCAAAATGTTAACCTCCTCGAAAGGGGTAAAAAATCAATATTTTTTGATTTTGATAAAATTTCACATATAAGGGTTTTATGGTGTGTTAAATCGAGATTTGAGGTCAGTTTTTCAAAAAAAAAAAGTTTCCACTTTTTTACAGCGGATTTCCTTGGAATTTTGTCATTTTTTTAGAGTTTTTGAGCACCCTAAAGCCGGGTGGTGTCTTGAGCATAACGAAAGTATTTTTATATCAAATACCTTCCATAACTTCAATTAAACGTGAAAGAATCATTTCTCTATCTTGACTGAGAGCTGAGAAAAAAAATAAAACGTGATTTTCATATTTTATTTTTTTTCCCGGCTCCCAATGCCCATTGGCGGCTATAACTCTAGTTTTGCACTATTATAGGTCCCTACTACCCATACACAAATCGGCATTCAAATCTGTGAGTTACAACTGCAAACGTCCCCTTGTTAGTAAAATATAGACCCACAAAAAAAAAAAAAAAAAAAAAAAAAAATTTAAGTGGAAAATAAGAAAAGAGAAATAATAAAATAAATAGCTAAAAGTTTATAAAAATCCGCAGGCGTTTATGACTTTTGTAGTTTTACGCCTATAAACAATAACAAACAACAACAAACAAACGAGGAAAAATGAGTAAATTTAAGTTAAATATATTTTTTTTTAAATTATTAATGTCAAGCTTTTTTCCATCGCTCTCTGATAAAATTTCAGACACCTCTCTCTGAATAAGGCAACTTGTTCAACAGGTATTTCTTCGAGTGTTTTTTCAGCAGATGTACTAACATTAATTTCATCCAATTTAAGCGAATTTCCTTCAATGTTTCTTTCACAACGGGGGAACTTAAATATGGTAAATTTGTATAAATAGAATCAATCGAGTCCTGTATCATAAAATTTGATCCAAGAAGTCGAATGAATCGGGAATATCCCTCACCCAAGTAGGCTAACAATGGTTTTTCGGACTGCAACAACGCATTGAAACGATTAAAGGGAGGCAGCTTTCTAAAGGTGGATAAAGGCTAAATTTACCTCCTGGACCAGAAGTCTTGGAAGTCCATCAAATGCTTTTTTGGGGAATATTAAAAAAATTGGGGTATATTAAAAACTTGACCTAAGATGGCCCAGTCTGAATCCTGCTTCTACCTCTGTTATTTTCTTCTTTATTTTATCTTACAGCCTATATTTTAAGGCAAAATACATTCTTAGGTTACAGATTAATATAATATATTGTAATACTTGTAATTGTTGAGTTGTTATAATTCTTCCAATATTTTTTGCTAACACCTATATTTTTTCAAAAATAAAATCTTGGCAGTACAATTAAATATGGACAATGTTTTTCAAAGATTTATTTAGTTGAATTCGTTTGTATCATAGTGGGCCTATTTATTTTTAATTTGTTATACATTTTGACAATTTTTAATTGGCTTCTAAAATTTTTCTTTAAAAAACAAATTGACACAATAATTTTGGTTGATTTTGTGTTATTTATCATTTGTAAGATTACTAATATACAAATACAATATATACAATACAATATACAATGGCGAGGAGGATAAATTAATGAATTACCAGCCAAAATGTCGAAAAGTAAGTTAGTAATAGGTTAGAACCACTAGCGCCAGGTCGGTGATCGAAAACAGAACGATGGCTGGCAATAGGAGTTATTCTAATAACTGTTGAGAATGTAAGAATTGGAGTGATTGTAATAACTGCAGTGATTCTAATAACTGGCGTTATTGTAAGAACTGCAGTGATTCTAAACAGTGAAGCGTTATTTGATACCGAACAGTGATTGACTGACGCGCATTCTAGCGGTAGGGCAGGGGTTTACTTGAATCACCTATTACTGTAATAACCTGTTATTAGAACCTATTACTGGGATGGAGCCATAACGTAATAACCTAATACTGAAAAATAACTGTTTAGCCCACCTATTTTCCCACCGATTCGGCAGCACTGCTACCTAGTAGAGGTGGGCTAAACAGTTATTTTTTGGTATTAGGTTACTACGTTATGGCTCTATCCCAGTAATAGGTTCCAATAACACGTTATTCCAGTAATAGGTGATTCAAGTAAACCCCTGCCCTACCGCTAGAATGCGCGCCAGTCAATCACTGCTGTACGGGGTCCAATTACGCTTTGAATCACTTCACTGTTTAGAATCACTTGGAGTTTAAAGTGTCATGGCCGAAACAGCAGATCATTCCCGTTATCGCTCTGACTTTAAACTGGTTTCTCAATGGTATTAATCTATCTACTGCTTTGTAAACCCGTGTACCAACGGTTTATATTACAGTGAACAATATTGTGATCACATTTCGTCAGGTCAGTGCTTATATTAACAATTATAAGTGAGAAAAGTGGTGCATGTGGGGTACAGACTATCCACGAGTAACAGTTTCTTACTTGTCGGCACTCCAGATTGAGCTAAATATTACTTTTGCTAGTTAACTTACCGTCACTGGTAGCTCATGGCGTAGGCTCTGGACTGCTATTCCGTTTTTCCGAGTTCGAGGCTCACTTCCTAAGACTTTTTTTTTTTTTTTTTTTTTATTCAGAAAATGTTACAATATTTCTTTATTTTTATCTCGTTAATTTTAATTTTTGTTCGTTAAAATAATAATAAAGTTAATATTAATTATTTAACATTTATTTTTGACTATAAAATGGAGTTAGAGAATACTGACTCGGAAGAAGAGTTCGCGATATCTGAAATTAGCGAGACAGACTCTCAATACTTGTCGCAAAGAATGCTACAAAAACGTCATCGAAACACTGCCCCCGGATCTGCCGGGAATTCAACTAATAAAAAAAAAAAAAAAAAAAAAAAAGAATAAAGGAAAACAAACACCAGCTCCTACAACTCGCAGTAAATCCACCTATTCAATCCCAACCAGTAATAAATTTGCAACCCTGGAGAATGTTCCATCCGAGCCAGCTCAACAAAATAAAGAATTTACAGAACCTCCACCACCACCAGTTTTTGTATCAAATGTAAAGGATTACGTTCCATTTTGTCAAGAAATAGCGAATCTTATTGGCCAAACAAACTTCCAATGTTTTTCACGTGTTAAAGACATAAAAATTAACACCACCACCAAAGAAAACTATAAAAAAATCATTCTTTTTTTCATTCATTCTTTTATCAGTTAAAAGAAGATTAAGCCTACAGAGTTGTCTTAAGGGACCTTCATAATTCCACTCCTACAGAAGCAATAAAGAGAGATATTGAAGAGATTGGCCACAACGTGAGAAACATCTCGAATGTTCTCCACCCTACACAGAAGTTTCCCCTACCTTTATTTTATGTAGACTTAGAACCAGCCAGCAATAACATCGAAATATTCAAAATTACAAGACTGGTATACTCAGTTGTCCGATTTGAGCAGCCTAAACCAAAACCTACAACTGTGCAGTGCACCAGATGCCAAACTCTGGGGCATACAAAATCATATTGTCACCATCCAGCCAGATGTGTCAAATGTGCTAAACCACATGCTACAGCAACATGCCTGAAGACCAGAGAAACGCCCGCAAAAATGTGTCCTTTGCGGTGAAGGCCACCCAGCAAATTACAGAAGGTGCGTCGTACATAAAAACCATCAAAGGTAGAGACATTTGCAAACAATTTCAAAAAATCGACCTCACAACTCTCAAGAAGTAAGAGTGGGGCCTCCGAAAACCCTTCATGAACATAAGGATCAACTTTTTACCACTGAGCCCAAGCCGTCTACTTCATCCACCATCCATCCTCCTCAACAGGGAAAACGAGGGAATCTCAATGTTCCTTCGTCATATTCAAATATTTTAGGAGATCCTCATGCACCACCTCAGGCGCCTCAAAGCTCCAAACCACAGCCTCTACTTTCCAAACCTCAACCTACTCCTCAACGTCCTAATCAAGACATTCCTCCATATTACCTACTTCTACGTGTGAAACTACCACCACATAGTCAACAATCAGTTCCAATCCAAACTTCTTCCATAGTTAACCTCCCAACCCAAACACCATTAAAAGTTGACTCTGTTCCTAGTATCCCAAGACGGGTCCAAATCCCTGCTAGCATTCCTAGATACAATCCTCCATCACAGCTCCCCGAATCAAATCTTGTCACAAATCCAGCAGACATCAATAACATCCTATCGTTCTTCCTGTCAGAGCTAAAAGAAACGATCGCACCTCTCATTTCACTCCTCACCACAGTCCTTTATCAAGTCCCTTTCCATATTCCACAATGAGCACAAAGCCCCTGGCTATCATTCTATAGAATGCGAATGGATTAACTAACCACCGAGACGAACTTGACATATTTCTTCACGACAATAACATTGATATTGGTTCTTGTATCCTTATCCATTGATCCTTACCCCATTCCCTTATTCCTTCCACTCCAACTGCAGAAATCCAATCAACCTCGGTTATCATATCAACAAGTCCTTACAATTTAACTTTCTCAGCTGTATATTGCCCACCAAATATTCCCCTTTCCTATAGTCATCTTGAATCCTTATTCCGATCTCTGGGACCTCGCTTCATTGCAGGAGGAGACTACAACGCTAAGCACCAACGGTGGGGTTGTCGATCATCCAACTCCCGTGGCAGCATCCTATCCCGAGTCTCTACATCCAAAACCTATTCCATCATTCCACCTATGAACCCTACATATTGGCCGACATCCCTCAAAAAACGACCCGATATCCTCGACATATTCATCACTTCCCAGGTATTTCCATCCCAGCTCACAATAAAATCCCTAAATGACCTTTCATCTGATCATAGTCCGGTACTGCTTTCCCTGTATTCAACTTCTGTTCCTAAACCCAGCCATCCTTCGTTGATTACTGGCCGAGTAGACTGGGACAGTTTTCGATATGATTTGGAAATGAAAATAGACTTAAAAATTCCACTTAAAACAAAACAAGACATTGATACTGCCATAGAAATACTAACGACAATAATACTCAATAGCATAAAAGATAACACCTCAAAAAGAAAAGTATACAATTCTCTCCAGAGTAATTTGCCACTACATCTTCGCATCCTATTGACAGAAAAGCGAAAAGCAAGAGCTAGGTGGCATAGAACCAGATATCCCGACAAAAATAACTACACCAAATTGACTAACAAACTAAAAACAGAAATAAAAAAATTAAAAATTCAACATTTATATAAATATACTGAAAACCTTAACACGACTGACAAATCCTTATGGATGGCCACAAAAAAACTCCTGAACTACAAAAATTGTAATCACCCTGTTCTAACTGAATCCAAAACGTGGTCAAGATCTGACGAAGAAAAATCTCAAATTTTCGGCCAGCACCTTTTCAATACCTTTAAACCCCATCCTGATATCCTTAACCCAAATCATCTTCAAAGTATTGAAACAGAATTAAATATCCCACTTCAAATGTCCCCTCCTCCTAAAGCTTTCCATCCCTCAGAAATATCAAGTATCATCCAAAGATTACCAACCAAGAAAGCCCCTGGACATGACCTTATCACATCCTATATCCTAAAACACCTTCCTTGGAAAGCCATCCTGCTCCTAACATTCATATATAACGCTGTACTCCGAACAACATATTTTCCTGATACTTGGAAAGTATCCATAGTCAAAATGATACCCAAGCCCAAAAAGCCACCGGAACACCCTTCCTCATATCGTCCTATCTCTCTCTTGCCAATTATGGGTAAAATCCAGGAACAACTCATCTTAAAACGCTTGTATCCTATCCTAGATTCCAATCACATAATCCCAGACCACCAGTTTGGATTCCGAACATCACATTCCACAATCCAGCAATATCATCGTGTGATGGACGTTGTCTCCTCCAAATTGGAGCGCGGAATGTACTGCACAGGAGCCTTTCTCGATGTAGAACAAGCTTTTGACCGAGTCTGGCCCCGGGACTGCTGTACAAACTACGAAAATTCCTACCTCCTACATACTTCCTTATCATCCGTTCCTATCTTAGTGATAGAACCTTCAAAGTTAATCATAACTTTTCCTACTCCTCTCTCTTTACCCAATCTGCAGGTGTTCCTCGAGGAAGTATCCTAGGTCCAATCCTCTACACGGTGTATACAGCTGACATCCCGACGCATCCTAGCACCATCCTCACCACGTATGCTGATGACACTTGTGTGTTATCAGTAAACAATAATCCCTTCATTGCCTCCCAGACACTCCAATCCCATATCATAAAACTTCAAGAATGGTGTCAAAAATGGAGAATCTAAATAAATCCAAATAAATCCCATCAAATAACCTTCACCCTCCGTCGTAAACCCACGACTTCCTGTCCTACAATATCCTTTAACGATGTTCCGCTAATCCCCGTTGAACAGATCCGCTACCTAGGACTCCATCTGGACAAACGTCTTACTTGGAATCCACATACAAGACTAAAACGACAAGAAACTGCCCGTCGCTATCGACTACTTCAACATTTACTTGACAAACGCTCAAACCTTCCAATTAATTACAAAAGACTCATTTACATGACAATAATTAGACCAATTTGGACATACGGAGTTGAGCTTTGGGGCTCCACTAAACCATCCAATTCATCTCGTATCGAATCCTTACAATCCAAAATCCTTAGAAAAATCCTAAATGCTCCTTACTTCATCACAAATAAACTTATCCACAAAGATCTTAATATACCTTACGTTTCTGACTTAGCTCAAACCAGATATCAATCCTTTCACAGCAAACTCCACAACCATTCAAATCCATTAGTATCACAACTTGCATCTCATTCCATTCCAGATAACCCTCCGAGGCACCTGAAAAGAAGATGGCCCTGGGATCTTCTAATATAGTGCTTTATCATGTAGAACCTTAATAAGTGCTACCAATGGGTAGTTGCTTTAAAAAAAAGTGACGTGTCATTTTTATCTATTTCATCACATTTACTTGATGTATTTGTATATATTTTTTGTATATACAGTTGTAAATTTCAATAAATAATTAAAAAAAAAATAATCACTTAGTCCAGTAAAATAAGAGTTTGCCGAAGAAAAAACTGCGGAACTTTTATTTTGAACGAATCTTTATGTTTTTTGAGGTGCTGAATCCGAATCTGAAGTTTGCTACTACGGCAACCATCTTCATATTCAAAAACCGCAAAAAAAAAAACCGTTATTTTTGTTTTTTTATCTATAACACAATAATAAAGCTTTTCTAAATTATTGACACAATAATTTTGGTTGATTTTGTGTTATTTATCATTTGTAAGATTACTAATATGCAAATTATTAACATTATTAGCAATGGCGAGGACGATAAATTAATGAATTACCAGTCAAAATGTCATTTAACGGAGTTTGATTAAAACATTATTTATAGATTCTTATAGTAAATTTAATCAGCTTTAAGATGAAAAAAAGTAATGTTGTATCGGACAAATAGTTTCAGAGTTATAGCCAAAAGAGTACAACAAACGTGTTTTCGCGGAGCTGTGGGATTGTGTCAATAATTTAGAAAAGTTTATTATTGTGTTATAGATAAAAAAAAAACAAAAATAACGGGTTTTTTTTTTGGCGGTTTTGAATATGAAGATGGTTGCCGTGGTAGCAAACTTCAGATTCGGATTCAGCACCTCAAAAAACATAAAGATTCGTTCAAAATAAAAGTTCCGCAGTTTTTTCTTCGGCAAACTCTTATTTTACTGGACTAAGTGATTACATGCCAGTCCGCTAATAAAAACGCACTGTTGTAAAATCCAAGTGTTTTTTGGCACATTATTCGCTATAACTCCAAAACCATTTGTCCGATCCCAAATTTAATATTTTTATCTAAAAGCTTGTTAAATTTACTATTAAATCCTATATATATGTAACTTATAATTAACACCGTGAAATACCCACACCAGTCTACTGAACATGTCATAATTTACATATTTTGCCAAAACATACACATTTAGCGTGCTAGCTTGAGTGGTTTACAGGATTTAATAATTTACATATATAGTATCTCATAGCAAATTTAATCAGCTTTGAGATATAAAAAAGAAATTTGGGATCCAACAAATATTTGAGGAGTTAGAGCGACAAATGTGCCAAAAAACACTTGGATTTTACAACAGTGCGTTTTTATTAGCGGACTGGCATGTACATTTAACGGAGTTTGATTAAAACATTATTTATAGATTCTTATAGTAAATTTAATCAGCTTTCAGATGAAAAAATGTTGTATCGGACAAATAGTTTCAGAGTTATAGCCAAAAGAGTACAACAAACGTGTTTTCGCGGAGCTGTGGGATTGACGGCAAGTTGGCCAATTTCTCCATTTTTTCCCAATAACGTAACATTGCGAAAAATGGTCCGATTTCGGATTTCTTTTTTTCATAATGTAGGTACTAGTTCCAGCTACAATTATCATTGGAAGACTTTCTTTGAAAAAAAAAAAGACTTTCTTTGTTATTGTGTTATAGATAAAAAAACAAAAATAACGGTTTTTTTTGGCGGTTTTTTGCGATTTTGAATATGAAGATGGTTGCCGTGGTAGCAAACTTCAGATTCGGATTAAGCACCTCAAAAAACATAAAGATCCGTTGAGAGTAAAAGTTCCGCAGTTTTTTCTTGAAAACGGCCTTTTGGAGCCTTATTTTACTGAACTACACTGCAGTTCTTACTATAACGCCAGTTATTAGAATCACTGCAGTTATTACAATCACTCCAGTTCTTACATTCTCAACAGTTATTAGAATAACTCCTGTTGCCAGCCATCGTTCTGTTTTCGATCACCGACCTGGCGCTAGTGGTTCTAACCTATTACAAACTTACTTTTAGACATTTTGACTGGTAATTCATCAATTTATCCTCCTCGCCATTGCTAATAATGTTAATAATTTGCATATTAGTAATCTTACAAATGATAAATAACACAAAATCAACCAAAATTTTAGAAACCAATTAAAAGTTGTCAAAATATATAACAAATTAAAAATAAATAGGCCATCTATGATACAAACGAATTCAACTAAATAAATCTTTAAAAAACATTGTCCATGTTTAATTGTACTGCCAAGATTTTATTTTAAAAAAATATATATAGGTGTTAGTAAAACATATTTGAACAATTATGAAGACTCAATAATTTTAAGTAGCCTGTATCAATCTGTTACCTAAGCATGTATTGTGTCTTAAAATATAGGCTGTTATAAAATAAAGAAGAAAATAACAGAGGTATAAGCAGGATTCAGGCTGGGCCATCTTAGCTCAAGTTTTTACTATATCTCATTTTTTTTTTTAAAGCATTTGGTGGACTTCCAAGACTTCTGGTCATGGAGGTACATTTAGCCTTTATCCACCTATAGAAAGCTTTGACTTAGGTCCTTTAAATAAGCTATGGAAAGCACTTAGTTTGTCAGAGATTAGTGATAGTCTGAGATAAGGTATACAAGGCCTTTATAAAGGTGCAGAATTGGGAATTAAATTTTGAAATAGCAGCGTTACTAATTGTATACAAAAGTATTTAAAAAAAAAAAAGTTTTGATATCATGTCCCCTCAGCATTACACATCACCAAAGGACTAAATCAAAGTTGCTGCTAATCACCTACTCTCTTTAACATGGTTATTAAACAAGTTTTTTAAAAATAGGAGAGAAATATTAACACATGGGTTTGGAGATTTTGAAAGATATCAAATTGCAGGAGGTTAATTACTCATTGCAACTGAGGAATGTGATCTGGAATACATGGAGTAAACTCTAAGCAGTATTCTGAACAGGGCATGGAAGCTAATCTAAACCAGACAGAGTTTGTGTCCTTCAACTCTTCGAGCACATTTTTTAGCATTGAAGATTAGAGATATGTAGGTCTACTAAACCTTCCTGGAAAGGAACCCTCTATTAATTAAGATATTTCATTGAAAATATTAAGAGAAAGGAAGACTGTAGGAATCCGAAACTCGTTCCTGTGGAATAAAAATCTTTAAAAAAAGAAAAAAAAAGAAAGAAGATTATATCTTTCCTTATCACTATAGATTGTCTTTAAATTTGCTGAAATCTGTGGTGTGAAGAAAAAGCTCAAACACTACTATTTTTAGAGATGGGTACTCAGAGTGGAAGTTATTTCATAATAAGAGTCGATCATGCTCCTAATAATATCATAAGACAATAAATGAGAGAGGAAAAAATCACTTGAGGTATGCATGATGGTACAGAAGGATCAATACAATAAGGGTTTCATGAATTAATTGCCACTTTTATCGGAATTAAATCATCAATCCTAATTGAGGAAAAAAATATTTTAAAGAGTATTTAAACCAGGAGCTCATTCAAAAAGGATGTATCAAAACAGAGGCCAAAGTAAATTTTCCTGAACAGATTAGAGAGTAGGTTGAAGGATTTCTGAGGATAGGGGATGTAAAGAAAGGAATGGCAGCAAAAGGATAACAAGAGAAAGATTAGTTGATCAAAAGATGGTTTGAACAAATAACTGATAAAGATTAGGATACAATAACTGAACAAACCTGAAGGTATTTTTTATTTTATAAGTTTTCAGAACAGAAAGGTTAATTATAAAAATGAGGTAATGTATGGACTAAAACTATATAAAAAAACAAAACAAATTACAATAAAGTTTGTACTAATTTATCAACACCCCACATTATCATTGTACAATCACAATGAGTTTTTATCTAAAAGAACTGTTCTCATAAATACTTCACCAAAATATTGGACAATACTAATAACCATACAGATACAATCAATTTACATCAGAGTTTTTAAAGGAAAAAAAAAAACAAAAACAAAATATTCAGTTTATTTGTTAACAAATCTATTTACAAATATTCCAATGGATTTAACCATAAATATTATAACTAAAAAGTTGTATGAAAGGAACCATTCACAAAAATATACAGGGTGTCCCAGACATAGGTCATCAGCAGTAATTTGGGTCCCACCCCTTAACTCCCTATAAATAAGTTTGTTTTTTTTTTGGGGGGGGGGGGGGGAGGGAGGGCTTGCCACCTTCACAACTCTTTATCCATCATGCATATGGACAAGTGATAAAAAACTAATACATTTATTCAATCTAGTAGGTACGTGGAGCAATCAAGTATTTATTCTCTAGCGTGTTTTTCATCAGAAAAACGTCTGTTAGACTCAAAAGGTGAAGTGCAATTGTATCATGAGTTACACCAATAAAAAGCTAACTAAATTCTGCAGTTTTTGAGAAATTTGACGGCTTCTAGGGTTCTCCAGTGAGGAGTGAGGAATTTTCAAAAAATATTAAAAATTTAAGTTTTAATAAATGTTTTGTGTTTTGCGCGTTAAAAGGCCCCTTAAAGTGAATTTAAATTAACTAGACCTATTTCATCTTTTAGAAAATTTAATGCTGATTAAGAAAATATCATCGTTTTAGTTTCTACTCTAAAACAAAGTAGAGAAAACTGTAATTTTTCAGAAAAAAGTAAGATTTTAAAAATAAAAACGAAAAAAAATTCTATCTCCTCAAAAAATTGAGATAAGACACTCGTTTTTGCGCCATTCTACCCCGTTTAGTTTGCAGTATTACCCTTTTTTTTTTTTACACTATGTCTGGGACACCCTGTATATCAAAGGACTAAATACTTACTTCAAAAAGCAGCATTATATTTTACAAACAGGTAAAAAGGTAGTGTCTTGATGGAATCTAATATAAGTGTAAATATCCATAGAATAAATATAAATTACAAAAGTCTACATAGATTTTACAACAAGCTAATATATTCATGATTTAATAATCATTGCAAGATTTTAACTATTCATTAGTCTGAATATTGGGGAACTATTTCAGTCTAAGTAAATTTAAATAAAATCTGGTATTACAAAGCTCATCTAAAAGTTTCAGCACTTTGTATTAAAGTAGAACCTCTCATAACCAACAGATTTTTTATCGATTCGCAATGAAACAAAAAAGGAAATCATGAAGATTTATTTACAAATTAAAATCAATGCATTTATTTTTGTTCACAGTTTCGAACTCCATCTATTGTGATATGATTGTACTACAATCACGAATTTCTGTTCTAGTTCGAACCACGGCCGCTAGGAGCGTCATAACCCATCTGCGACCAGTTCTTGTTTGCGTTATTAGATCACGTGATCTATCGGTTATTGAATAATAGGACAGCCATATGAGTTATTAGATAACAGAAGTTACACAACAGTTCTTGAGAACCGATTTAAGAACGGTAACTGGTCTGACAACCTTAACCGATCGGTGATTCTATCTGTTATAACCTAAGTCCTTATTCCAACCCCAATTTATTGTTATTTCCCCATCGTTTTCGATGGAAGATTTAATAAATTTCTTACTTGGAATCTTAATAGTGATGAACATGGTTATTAAAAGGAAAATCATTGTTTGTTTACATGGAGTTAATTAACATAACTTACTATAAATATAATAAATCCAGCAATAAGTAATTTTATCTTTGAAAATATATAATTGCTAAAGTCACAATAATCATAGCATGAAAATATTATAAATATATATATTTTTTTACTTTATTGATGCATTTACCCGTCTTTAACTGCAGATATTCAGAAAATGTATCAAATATGTTAATATATAAATTTTGATTAAAAATATAGATATTTTAAAATGGTAATTGTTCGGATCGGCGACAACACAAACTGCCATGACCCGCGCTACACCGACCAGTTCGATCCTTACACTTAAAATACAAATTTAGGTTTATTTATAGATATTTTAAAATATGATCACTGGTAATAGGGTTTTTTTCGGTAATAGGTGATTGGTGATAACACTTCCGAGTCAATAATAGGTTATTTTAAAGATTACGTTATTTTTGTCCCACTTCTACTACCTAGTTCAGTAGTTCTTCATCGATCGTAGGTCCGGCGGTTCCCTATCCGAGTGGTGGGGTAAAAGAACTATAGTTCACCAATACAGAGAGCTCTCTTTATAGTTCATTTTCATGAACTAGTTCGTTCACGTACTACTTATCGCTAGTTGTTATTAAGAAATGACGCTCTCCCAAGAAAGCTTGTGCTTTGGTTATCCCGCTCTTTTGTTAGTTAAATCAAGTTTAATCAGAACTGAACAAGTTCTTTATTCTTTTCACATAACCGAACACCTCTCCAGAAAACAATCAGCAATATCTTTTTTGGACGTAGATGCTGTTTCAGAAATTATTTTGGTTCTTCTTCAGCTGATAGCGGTCATACAAAAATTGTCATACAATACCCACTTTTCATCACAAGTGATGATTCTGTTAAAAAGTTTTTTTAATTAAGAAGCTAAATATAAAGATGTTGTCAGTTGAGTAATCTTATTGGGGGACCCAGTTTCCAATGCTCCCCCCCCCCCCATTTGTTGTAGATATCTCCAGGGTGTTGCTTGTGAAATATTTAACTACTTATCTATTTCCACACAAGTTTGACGTGAATCCGAATCAATTAATTTTCAAATTGTCTGTTTGTTGGCAATGCTAGGTCTTCCAGAACGTGCATCATCTTCAAGCGTTTCATCACCTTGACGAAATTTGGAAAACCGAAATTGAGCCTTACCCTCAGAGAGTGCCTTCTCACCAAACACAGATCATATTTTTCAAGCTGCCTCGGTTGCCTTCAAGCCGAGTTTAAATTCATATAATAAAATTGGCTGAATTCGAATTTCAACATTCACCATTAATATACTTCTTTAAATGTTTAGCAGTAGCTTGATTAAAAGGCAATCCCTATTTCAAAGACAGTAAACTATATTGTTTACATTGGAAAAGGTCAAATTGAATATAGAAATATAACAAAAGCGGTACAGACCAAATATACCTTAATTTATGAAAAACGACAGGACTTTTGAAATGGCCTGGTATATGAAGTTTTCCACTTGATTCAAGGCTTCTTTGATATTTATGACACACATTATTATCCTTGGATAGTTCCCAACCTTCATCGCTTTTCTATGGTTTATGACCATATTGTTTTTCAACAATTTTTCTTTTAGCCTGTTAATGTTGTAATATTAAATGTTAATGAAAATACGATTAATTCAATTATCACATAAGGTAATACCTTCAGTTTCAATGTGTACCTAACTGATAATGAAAAATTGTTTTTAAAAATAAATACATTAGACAAACAGATTTAGATACCTCAGCGGTGAAAGAGAGGAGGGAGCTGTTATTTTGTTTTAGTAGTTTGGATTAACAGTTAAAATATTTATCCTTTATTTCCATCTAAACTCTATTGAAGGAATATAAAATTCTTTAAAAAGTTTATTTTAGTTTATTCATCCTTTTATAAATATAAGTATTACATATATGCTGAATGAAAAGTCCAAGTCAGAAACAAAGTTTATGGACAAAATATGAAATTACAAGCTTATTTCTCAAATTACCTATTTTTGAAATGTTGGAATTATACCCCTGAAAAGATTTATTTTACTAGACCTATAGATAAATTAATTTTTTTTTTTTTTTAAGGTTTCGGCGAAAAAGGTGTTTTGATGAAAGTGAAAAGCTCCCTGAGGAACGAAATAAAAAAGCGCGGTTTGATAAAAAATATGGTACCTAAAAAAAATACTATTATTTATTTTAAAAAATAAAAATAAATGCATAACCATATTTGTTTACAGTAGTTTATTCAGTAGAAATATGAAGGTATAAACTCTTTAAGAGCTCTGCAAGAATTATTATTTCAGTGAATATGTATCACTATTAAATTTTATATGTCTCACAGCATCAAAAAAGGAATGTAGAAGCAACTGGTGTGCCCTTCCTGCATCAAGCCATGGGGTTTTAATTACACTGTGATAGCCAGTAATCTGTGATAAACCAAACAATAAAATATAAAGTCAAAATTGAATCCACACCAATAAGAACATTATACTGTACTACTGTGCACTATTATACAGTAGCACAATTTCCTACAATGGTTATAAAAATATAGCAGTTGTTGTGAAAAGTTAAATTGATTTGAAATAACTACCTTATATAAACAATAAATTATTTGTAACCATTTCTTGATTTTTTAAATTTTTTTATACCTCTCAATTGGCCTTTGTCTTGGCCAAAATGATCCCCATCAGTATATTAGCAAACAGTTACATAGGAAAATTCCATTTACATCACTTTCCTTGCTACCAGCTGTTATGGAAAGTAGGCCTTTACACATCTCAAAATTTAGAGCAAAGTAAAACAACGAACATATGATTTTACACGTCTAGCCGGGAAAGTTTTCGCAGCTAGCAGTGTTTACTGTTACCAACACGAGGTTCGCTAGCGTTTCTTTTAGTTTATAATTTAATTTTACATTGTTAGTGTGCGAAAATGGCCTTTAACATCCCTCAAAAATTAATTAAAGAAGCTGAAGGAATAACTGATTCGTTATTGCCCGGGAAATCTCGTAATAGATGCGAAGAAGAATTTAATAAGTTTTGTGAGTGGTGCTATAGTGAAAGTGTTAACCCTAACCATGTTAATGATGAAGTGATGTTAGTATACCTATCAACTTTGTCGAAAAAATTTAAAGCCTCTTCTTTATGGAGTAAATTTTCCATGTTAAAATCGTGTTTAAAAATAAAGAAAAATTTGGATGTTTCAAAATTTTCGAAATCGATAGCATTATTAAAACACCACAGCGTAGGTTATCACCCCAAAAAATCTAAAGTCTTTAGACAACATGAAATAAGAAAGTTCATGGACACTGCACCTAATTCGGAGTGGTTGTTAACAAAGGTTATTTTAGTTGTAGGTATTTATGGAGCATGTCGATGTGACGACCTTATAAATTTAAATGTAGAAGATTTTAAGGATAATGGAACTTTCTTTACAGTGTTTCTTAAAGATGGTAAAACAAATAGTGAACGCACGTTCATTATTACTGACGTAGATTCCTCATTTCAGATATGCGATATTATTCGAAAACATTTGTTTCTGCGGCCGCCGCACATAAAAAGTAAACGATTTTTAGTTGCCTATAGGAATGGAAAGTGTACTGCTCAAAATGTCGGTCAGCATACAATATACGCTGTGCCAAGAAAAGTAGCAGAATTTTTGAAGTTGGAAGACCCCGAGAGCTACACGGGCCACGCTCTTAGGCGATCTTCTGCTTCAATGTTAGTTGAAGGTGGGGCTAATTTACTCACACTAAAGAGACATGGAGGTTGGAGATCGTCGACCGCTGCGGAGGGCTACATAGAAGACTCAGTAGCTAGGAAAGTAAAGGTAGCAAGGAAACTGTTCAATAAGGGAGGCACATCATCAATGGAAATCCCAAATGTTGCAGACCAAGAAATTGATTTTGTTACAGTTGATGATCTATTTCGGAATACCGATAGTGAAGATGAGGACAGTAAAGAGGACCAACGCTTGAATAAAGTGTCCATTAAAAACACGCAAATGAAGAACCTAAATAAAAAAACATTAACTGATGGGTTAAACATTACCAACAACCAAAACTGTACAATTAATATTAACCTGACCCTATAAAAATGAAGTTTTTTTTATTAATATATAAACTTACTCCTTTTTATAAATGTATTTTGAATGATTACATTTCAGTTATTAAACGTAATTATATTAAATTAAACTTGTCTACGGTTATTTCTCTAAATCAGCTGTTACAAATAATCATTAAAATGGAAAACAATCATTTATTGTAATAATATGAATTATTAAAATATTAATATGTAGATTCACGAGTTAAAAACTGCGTTAAGCGTATTTGCCTCGTGATGAAAAGTATCGTACATTATTCGTACCGAAAGTGATTTTACGATGCTCGACCGAATTAACGGGCTCGGCTTCGCCTCGCCAGTCAAACATGGTCTCGCAACGTAAAATGCCACTTTCGGTACTAGTAATGTAATATACTATTGTTATCCATGAACACTGACTACGAAAATTTCAAATCTAACAACTTTGAACATACTACCGACTACAAGGATTGGCTACACCCAGCAGAATTTCCTTGTATTGCTGAATGCTTAACTGACCCCACAGACTATGAGATATATACTGACGGAAGCAAGAATGGCGAATATGTAGGCTGTGCTAGTCTCATTTTTTAAAAACAAAATTTTAGAAGATGTAATAAAGTATAAATTAGGCCCAGAATGTAGCAATAATCAAGCAGAACAATTTGCCATCCTTAAATCTCTAGAATACTTTCAAAATTTGAGGACAAAAGATGAAACTATTACAATACTAACGGACAGTCAATGTACTCTATACATGATAAAAAACAGACGTCACAATCCCATCACTGAAAAAATAAGATCATTTCTAAGACATCTACAAACTGACGATAACAATCAAATTTCATTTAAGTGGGTAAAAGGGCATTCCGACATAGCGGAAAACGAATTGGCTGACAAGGCTGCAAAAGAGGCTTGAAAGGATACTTCCCTTCCTATATCATATAGTATGATATCCAAAGAACACTTAAAACACATGCTAAAAACACAAGCAGTAGACCAGTGGCAGACACGTTGGAACACAACACACAAGGGAAGACATCTACATAACTTCATTCCAGACTTACGGACCTACATTAAATCAAACTCATGGACTAACTTTTACATTACACAAGGAATCACAGGACATGCGGCAGTAAACAGTTATTTCTATCGATTTAAAATAAGAGATTCTTACCTATGTCCTTGCGATTTCACTCAAGAACAAAATATACACCACCTCATATATGAATGCAGACTACTCACTGACTACAGAACTATTCTACGGACAAAAACAGTACAGAAACTAGGACATTGGCCGGTGGATGGTCAATGTTTTGATGAACAATTCATTTGAAAATTTCCAAATATTTCTTAAAAATTCAATCATTAAAATAGAGGATATAAATCTGAAATATCTCTAAACCTCTAAATATTCATAAACTTTTCTCTACATAACTTTGTTGCTGTTTTTATTGAATTTTAAATTATTTATGTTATTTAACTTCTTGTTCTTTGTTTTATTTTATTTTATTTTTCTTATTTATTTCTATATTTTTTATAACTTTCAACACATGTTAAATTATAATCAAATCAAAACTAATATTTACATGCACATTGTATACTTTGTACAAGTATGGTGTGTACAGAAAAGAATAAAACAAAATAGAACAGGGTTACTGTTGGAAGGAAAACACTATACCTCTCTACTAAATAAAGGCCCTATGCAAATAAAAAAGCTTACTTTTCATACATTTCCTGTCACTACATGGGCTAGAAGTAAATAACAAAATTAGCTTTTGGATCTGAAACACTTCCTTCATCCATGGAGAGATATATGCTTTATTGATATAAAAAAAACATGTTTCTTGCCAACTTTATTGGGTTGCTACACAGACAGCCTACTTATCTGTCTAACTAATGATAACACTATAATTCATAATATTTATAATTTGGTTACAATTCTAGAATAATATACTAAATACTAGACAAACTATTAACAATTTTTTTTCCTATTCTTTTCAGATTTATTTCATTTCATTCTTTCCCTTTTATTTCAAATCCCTCCTAATATTTACAGTCGTTTTTTTTTTGCTTTTTTCATTTTCTCTCTTCCCTTTCTCTCCTTCTACAATTAATTACCTAACATACAGATATTCATATACATATATGCACATGGATTCAAGAATAAAATAAATTGGTACATATATATTAACTATAAATTGCCATGCTATAAGTCCATATGTATGTACGTATGTACGTACCATATGTATGTATGTATGTACCATGTATGTTATGGTGGATAATGCCAAGGGAGTCCAATATTATATTTTTGGCCATATTGTGTGTAAAAATATGAATTTTGAACTTTAGTTGTAAGCAGTGATAATGCAGTCCATTATATGAAACAGTTTCTTAATAGTCTCTGTCCATCTGGATTACCAACTCATATATTAAAATTGAAAATTGGATGTTTAATTATGCTTTATGTTATCTTCAAATACCTAATCAATCTAAATTTAACCAAGTTAATAATGACTGTTATGCGTGAAAATATCATCAAAAATATAATTTTCAATTGTTCACTTTAGTACAAAATTTTTATCTATAAACATAAAAAAAAAATCAATTATTAGTTAAAATTATTTAAGATCTTCACTTATGACGAGGGCGAAGCCTCGACGGGGGATGATGAAGTTATGTGTAAAAGGACAAACCATTTCCGTTCGTCATCACTAACCGCGAAAACTATAGAACTATTCTGTACCAAATATAACTACATCATCTTCATAGTTCAAGGAAGGTTTAGCAATAATAAAATTTACATATTTTCTATTAAATTACTGTTTAAAAAGCGATAAATATGTGGTGTGCAGTAAAGCGAGCGCCATTCAAGAGAGGTTACAATGATCCGGTGTTAAATATAGCTAGATATTGATAATAAAATTACTTAATTCAATTAAAATGTTATCCAAAAAGCTATAAATATGTGGCAAGCGACGATAGCGTTTTATTAAAACTAACGAACCTTTCTGAACCTAATTTTTAACTACATCATCTTTATAGTTCTTGAAAGATTTACAATTAGAAAATTTACTATAATAATAATTTATACTATTATATTAAAGGACAAGTCTTTTTTCGTTTGTGGTCACTAACCGCGAATACTACTGAACCAATCTTTACTAAATATTAACTACATTATCTTCATAGTTCCAAGAAAGTTTAGCAATATTAAAATCTACTGATTTGTAATTAATTTTTTATTATAAAAGATAATATGTGGACAACAGTGAAGTTTGAAAATTGACCGATAGGTGGCGAGTGCCATTCTACACGAGAGGTTACAAAAGAGCTTGAAATCGATGATAAAATTTACTTATTAAACTATCAAGAAAATTATTAAAAAAGATTTAAATATGGTGTGCGATATGTGGATCCCAGTGAAGCTTGAAAATCGACCGATTGTGTATAGCGCCATTCCACAATAGAGTTTACAATGGTAAACTGAACCTATCTGTACCGACATCTAAATATATAATTTTTATAATTCTAGGAAGGTTTTGCAATGGTAAATTTTACAATAACTAAAATTTAAATGTACAATTTTGAGAGGCAGGAACGAGGTTTGCCACACTGCCATATACCTATATAGTTAAAAATCAACACCCAACCAGATGAAATCAATAAAGTGATTTCTGCGGAATACAAATTATTACTAATTCAAAATGTCGATTTGGTTTTTTACATAGTGTGTAAAAATATGGTCCACGGTAAATATGGTTTAATTCATACATTAAAATTAAAAATTTTATGTATTATTGTGCTTTTACTTGTTAATAACTGTTTTACTTACTTTGAAAGATTAACGTGTAATTTAATTATTTTATACAGAGAATAAAATCACGTTTATGAAACCACATTAGATACAAATAGGAACTATTCAAGATTCTAAAGAAGTTACAAGAGTTGCTGTTTTCTAGATTTAATTCTGTTTATGTTAGCAATTCATTACGTCTCAAGTTGATTATTTTTCTTTTCTGTACTTACAACTTAGTTTTTGGGCTTTAATTTATTTTATTACTCAAGAGAGGTTCTTATTTTTTTTTTTTTCTGTATTTGCTGTTCGTTTATTTTTTTCACGATGGCTGAAGTAGATATGTTAGAGGTAGATGGCTCCCAAGTTCCCCAACAAGTCTACAGATGGTGCCTGTCTCTTCTCTGCCTATCTTATGCAATGTACGGCGACATTTCACATGTACGTACAGTGCGTGCTGACATTGTCAGACACGCCTCTAACAACTGGGAAAGACTACAGGTGTATTCTATGACACGAGATTGCCAGCCTTACCTAAACAAGACTGAATATGTATCTGTTGTAACTCTGCCTTACACACGAGGTACATCTTTTGATTTGCAAGTAGCGGTAGAGATTTTTCCTTTCCAATTCGAGATCTACTGTAATCGTGTGCTCCGAACTGGAAATACGCATGGTTCTGCAGCTTCAGTTAAAAGATTTAGGTTTACGAATAACTCGCGCCTACAATTTTACCATTTGAAAACCCGCTTCCTATTCAACCTTCTTCATCAACATCTTCTCCTTCTACTGCAAAAATCCTTCTCAAGCCAGTGCCTTAAACTAAATCAAATAGAGCTTCAAAACCTAGAAAACGATTTACTAACAACATCCGTAAAAAACAATTAATTGAAAGTGCTAAGAAATACGCGAAAGATCATCCTGAAATACACCGTAGGGCAGTTAAGAAGTGTGTTGAAAGCAATCCGAAAGTCAATAGGGATGCAGTGGCAAAATATACAAAGATCCACCCAGAAGTAAATAGAAAGGCTGTTGGTACGCATAATTTTAAAAGAGCTGAAGTCAAGAGTCTTTCGTGGACAGTACTAAAAATGTCCGGCTTTCAATATAATCCACATACTGATTATTATGCAAACAAAACATTGATTATTGGCTCTCAGGTGGTTTGTAAATTTTGCAAAGCCAAAAAAATTGAAGGATGGATCTGCTGGAATGTGTTTATTTATTTATTTATTTTTTGGTTTAATGGCATTAGAATCATCCATACAGCCATTCTTGAATTTATGTTCTATTTAGGTCTTTACTATTTAAATGTTAAATTTATTTATTTATTGAATATAAATACTGAGTGATGCTGATGATTTCCTCTGCTTTGTTTGTTGTTAATAATTTTTTATGCTGGATATTATTACTGAGAGGTTTTAAGAAATTAAGGAACTTTTCTCTTTGATTTTTGTAAGCCGGGCATTCTATAACTATGTGTTGGAGGGTTTCTCTTTTGTTACATCTATCACACTCTGAGCTTTTCTTAATTCCTATGCGGTTTGCAAAAACCGTGATTAGTTCTAAATCTAGTAAAAGTTTTAACTACGTCTTTGGTTAAATTCAATCGGAAGAACCACGGTTCGTTTAAAATTTTGTGGTACAATAGACTTATAGTATATGCCTGTAGATGACTCCTGATAATTCTGTGCCCACTTATTAACATATATATTTTTTACCATCGAAAAGGATTCCGAGTACGGTAGTTTTATGTCAGTGATATGCGTTAGGTTAACGGAAGTTTTAGCAAGGCGGTCTACCTCGTCATTTTCGGGAACTCCCATGTGTGCTTTGATCCAAATAAATATTATTTGTTTTTTGTTTTTTATTGCGTGGTATTGCTTTTTTATTACGTTGGCTAAAATGTTATTTTTATTTATATTGCTATTATTTTTTATTGCTACTAATGAGATCATACTATCAGTTAATATTATAAATTTATTTTCGTCTGATTTGTTAATAAATTTAAGGGCTAGAAATATCGCATATATTTTAGCATCGTAAATAGAAGTGTTGTTTGGTAATTTGTATTGAGCGGAATATCTATACTTTAGGATGTATACTGCAGAGCCTGTATTATCATTTGTTTTGGATCCGTCAGTGTAAATATTTATATGTTCTGGCCAGTTTTCTCTAAGCAAGGATTTTATATTTGCATTAATAATAACGGGAAGCAACGAGTTTACTTTTTTGTTTATTATTATATTGAATTTATGAAATAACATATCGTATTCAAGATAATATATTGATAGTTTACAACTGATAAATAAGTTAACGGCTAAATGTTGGTATTTTCTGAAACTATTTCGAGGTTAGAATGAGAATACTCAAGGATACTATTTTATTATAACATTTTTCATTTCTAGCCTTAATCTTGAAAAACATTCAGTCTGCTAATAGTTGTCTTCTAAACTTTAAGTATGTTTCACCAGCCTCATTATATAACACGTCTATCGGAATTGAATTAAGAAGTCCTTAGCACATTCTTAAACAACAATTATGAATCGTGTCTAATTTCTTTAAGATACTATCAGGAGCTTCACCGTAAATTGTAGCCCCGTAATCAAATATTGACCTGAAAGTGCTTCTATAAAATAATAAGGACATATTAGGGTCTGCTCCCCACTTATTATTAATACAAATCAATTTTAATGTTCCCATTAGTTTTTCAGATCTTTTATGAATTTCTGATATATGTTTGTTCCAATTTAATTTTCTATCAAAACGGAGTCCCAGAAATCGAACTGAGGTCACACACGGAAAGTTAATCCCGTTCAGTACAGCCTGATCCCCTAGGGGAAAAGCATGTTCTCTACTGAAGGGACAAATTACAGACTTAGAGACTGAGATATTCAAACCTGTATCAAGCTGCCATCTTTTAAGACCTCTCACTGCCTCCTCTAACATCTCGAGGCATCGGTCAATGTTTTTATGCGTTGCGTATAAACATGTATCATCCGCGAATTGTAATATGGCTATTTCTTCAGGTATGTATTTTCTTAAGTTTATAGGAAAAAGTAGACCGCTAAGGATGCCTCCTTTTAAGGAGCATTTCTTGTACCAATTATGCAATTGTTAACCCTTAAAAATAATTTTCTATTACTGATCAAGTTTACAATAAATTTAATAATTTTTCTAGGGACTTTAATGGCTTCCATTTTATGTGAAAGTATATGTATTGGAATTGAGTCGTATGCCTTCTCTATGTCCAGAAACAATCCTATCGATTTTTTGCCTTCACTAAATCCTATGTTTATATCAGAATGCAGGACTAACAAACTATCCATTCTCAACTTCCTTTTTCTAAAACCGTATTGCGAATCAGGTAGCTTATTCTGGGATTCTAACCACCATTCCAGTCTACATTTAATCATTCTTTCAAAAGTTCTAAGTATACAGGAACTTAATGAAATGGGTATAAAGGAAGTAGCCAATTTTGTATCTTTACCTGGTTTTAAAATATGTATCAAACAATGTTCCCGCCACGACTCTAGATTGAATTGGTTTGCCATATATTATTAAACATATTTAATAATATGATTTTTAATTGATTAGGTAGTTTATTTAACATCATATAATGGATATTGTCTATACCAGGGGATCTGTTAACATTATTTTTTATTGATTGTAAAAGCTCTGGCAAAATAAAATTTTGTGACAATCGATCGTGAATTTCTTCATTATCTCTATCGCTATCTGATGCTTCTGTAATTTGGGGTACTACCAAAGGGGGGGGGGGAGCTAAGATGTCTAAAAATTCCTCACACCAGTCTTGAAAAAAATAATGGTTTGTCGGCATGTGTGATAATGAAAGAATTTTAAAAGAAATGTAATTAAATGATTTTATTTGGTGTAGCAAATTTAGATGTTGGCATACCGAGGCTGAATCCGTTAGAATAACTATATTAGTATTTCAGTATGCTTTTTCACAGTATATTATGGAATGAAGGATGGCGTTAAGTTCTGCGCTGAAGATACTAACAAGGGGAGGTTTGGAGTTGTAACTCACAGATTTGAATACCGATTTGTGTGTGGGTAGTAGGGACCTATAATAGTGCAAAACTAGAGTTATAGCCGCCAATGGGCATTAGGAGCAGAGAAAATAAATAAAATATGAAAATCACGTTTTATTTTTTTTTCTCAGCTCTCTATCAAGATAGAGAAATGATTATTTCACGTTTAATTGCAGTCATGTATGCTATCTGATATAAAAATACTTCCGTATGCTTAAGTCACCACCCGGCTTTAGGTTGCTCAAAAACTTAAAGGTTAAAATTTTGAAGTTAAGATTTCATCAACATTTTCTAACGGCCATAAGAAATGCTGCGTTCAACCGATTACAATAGTAATAGCATCACTAGAATAAACATACATTCTGCTTTTTATCGATGCATATAACATTGGGATTACTCCAGATTTTTTATTATTTTATTTGTAATTTATTGAAATTTACAACTGTACAAATATACATTAAGTAAATGTGTTAAAAACAATTACAATAAAACTTGAAAGTAACTACTCATTAGTAGCACTTTAATAAAAGTCTATACAAGATGATCTCTAGGCCATCTTCTTTTCAGACGCCTCGGATGATTATCGGGAATCGAGAGGGAAGAAAGTTGAGAAACTAGTGGATTTGAGTGATTATGGAGCTTACTATGAAAGGATTGGTATCTGTTTTGGGCTAAATCAGCAACATATGGAACATTAAGATCTTTATGGATAAGTTTATTGGTGACAAAATAAGGAGCATTGAGGATTTTTCGAAGGATTTTGGATTGCAAGGATTGGATACGGGATGAATTGGATGGTTTAGTAGAGCCCCAAAGCTCAACTCCATAAGTCCATATTGGTCTAATCATGGTCATGTAAATGAGTCTTTTGTAATTAATTGGGAGCTTTGAACGTTTGTCCAGTAAATGTTGAAGCAGTCTGTAACGACGAGCTGTTTTTTGTCGTTTTAGTCTTGTATGTGGATTCCAAGTAAGACGTTTGTCCTAGTGGAGTCCTAGGTAGCGGATCTGTTCAACTGGGATTAGTGGAATATAATAAAGGATACTGTAGGACAGGAGGTCGTAGGTTTACGACTAAGGACTCCAGATTTTAGTGGACAAAAACTGATGTGAATGAAAAAATCCGAGGTCAGCTATAACTTGAGATATTTCAAAAAGGGGAAATCCTGCAACCTCCGGATTTGGGGTAAACTATGAAGTTTTACGGTTTCTAGATGGCCTTAAAATTACGTTTTAATCGGTGGCGAAATGTTTGAGATAGCGCAAATTATTTACATTTTTTTTCAAAAATTGACGGCATCTTGCCTTCTTAAATCATTCAAAATTTTAAAGGTAAAAAAAAAATTATTTTGATGTCGACAAAATTTAGTTTCTACGTGTTTTTTGAGATGAGGAATCTGAAAATAATATCAGTTTTTAGTTTAAAAATTGTCTTCACCTATATTATATAAATAAGACCTTTTAAAATTATCCATTTCAATTATTATTTTAATTTTTACTGATTAGATTTGGGTTGCTATCTATTTTAATTAGACATTTAGGAGCTGGTGTTGTGTATTCCTGAGGAGATTCAGATTTATGGAGTGATTTAAGCAGTGGTTGTAGTTCGTTAATAATTTCTACTAGCTTCTGATAGACTACATTGCCTTTATTAATTGCATTCCCAACCGGGCTGCCAGAGTCTGAATAAACCTTAATAGTCCAAGAGCCGAGACCAAATTTCGTGACTTATTTGAAGAAAACGTTTAGACATACAGCCATAAAATATCCACCCTCAGCAATCAATTTGCACTTGTCTGCCGACTCAAAGCGGGGGCGTTTCAAATGGCGAATACCGAAAGGGGGTAGCAAATATCAAAAAATGGTATTGTTTGAAGATGATTTATTTAAAGCAAACAAGAAACTACAAACCCTCTAGGTGCCAAAAAACGTTGTCTGTCGAAATAATGAGGGGGCGTCGCACCGGCAGACAAAATTCAAAATCCACTTTTTTCAGTCCAAAAGTGGACCCTTTGAAGACGATTTATTTGATGCACACAAGAAACTGCATGCTCCCAAGAGGACATAAAACGTTGTCTGCCAAAATTTGGAGGGGACGTCTCACCTGCAGACAAAATTCAAAATCCGCGTTTTTTATTCCAAAAGTGGACGACTTGAAGACGATTTATTTCAAGCACACTAGAAACTGCATATTCCCTAGATGATAAATAACGTTGTCTGCCAAAATTTGGAGGGGGCGTCGCACAGTGGGGCCGAATGACCAAAAAGCGGAAAAAAATTAATATCTCGAAAACGGATTAACATAGAAACCTGGGGTTGGTTTCATTCGATTCAGAACAAAATAATTTCAATGGTTGTTATCGAAATTTTGAGGAAAATTAAAGAAATAATGACAAATTAAAGCCTATAGGCAAGATAAAAATTTCGGAAATTTTCGGAATGGGTTGTACTTATCAAAACAAGTTCTAACAAGTATTTTGAGTGTATTTTGAAAATAAATAATACATGCAAATAAAAATTCAAGGAAGTTTAAAAGAATTTTGTAAATAATAAAACCAGCGATTCAAAGGTTGTTCAAACTGAAAAGATACTTTCGATTTCAAATTCAAGGAAATTATTTTAACAGTTCCTTAGCTGCATCACTGATTTCCAGGAGCTTTTTCTTTGGTTCGGGTCTCATGTTCGTGATAAAAGGATCGGAAGTCTCCAGTAGCTTGTGGAACACGTCTTCGTTGGTAGATATATCAGACATTTTCCGCGAGTTTCTGATCCTGAAAGCCTTGTAATCCTTATTTCTACTTTCTTGCGCCTCCTCCGACAATATTCCAACTGGGAGAATCGACTTCTGCACTATTTCAGTACCATGCAACAAAATCTTGTGCACCGTGGATGGTTTGTAGTACCATGAATACTTCTCAATGGCCATCTCAGCTGTTTCTTTTGAAAAGAGCCGGAATTTTTCTGAGTCGATCATTGCATTGCTATTTATGACTTCGAGTATGGTAGCGATCTGGTGTATTAGAGTTTCGTCGACTCCCGTTATTGTACTTGTGGCCTTGCAATCATTGGAAAATCGTCTGGCAGTGTTGCCATTATTTGAAGATCCGTAACCCTGCTTAACGAAGTCTACTTTGATACTGACTTTCACAAGAAACTCTTGTTGAATACGTTTCTTTTCATTTTCGTGCATGACTCCCGTGTCTTTTGTAGTCCTCCATTTTTCAAAATTTTTGTTATAGGCAATGTGATGGATGTATTCCATGCACTTGATTCTGGCGTGTAATGGGGAGATACCAAATTCGAGGGCTTTCACATTAATAGTCTTTTGTTGGATTTTCGCCAAGTCGTTTATTTCCAAAGGTAAAGCACTGCATATGTAGGAGGCACTTGCAGACTTCATATTTGTGATGGCTTGAGATACCTTGCCGCCCAACATTGTCATCACCAGAACATGTCGAATACGAATAACATTATTGCCGATCACCACTTCGGTAACTTCCAACTTCTCTATTTCTTCTTCAACTAATTTTTTTTTCAACTCGCGCCAAATCAAGTGTCTCTTTCTGGAAACTACATATATCGCAAGGACCTGCAATGTCCTGTTGAGGAAGGTCGGCCATTTTCCCAAATCGATCTATTTTGATGAACATCAATTGGGATTGTGAGCTTCAGAGGAACTATTGACGTCATAAATAAAATCGAGTCACTTATTCCGTTGTTGTCATTCGAATATTTTTGGGCGAATTCACTTTGGCCTGAGGCACCGTCGAATCCCCATTTCGCCTTCAATATTAATTCATAATTATTTAATTTTTCTAGTACTTCTGGAGGTTTTGTTTCCAGAATTCATTGGGCAGTATGGTCAAGCAAATTCTGCAAATGGACTTTTGCGGATGTTTCATTAATTGACATATTTTCAGGATGGCACTGTTTCTTTGAGAGGATTAATTTTTTATAACTTGGAAATACATGGCACACAAGGTCTTTTAGAGCTTGTTGAATCATGTACTGATGTTTTGTCAGGTCGGCCTGGAGAAAATATAGCTAATGCCTGATCGAATGACAAAACTTTGGGTTTATCGTGGTCTTCGTGTCTCGCAGCTGCGTTAATCAAGGTTTGTTCGTACGATGCTTGAAGGCTGCGTATTTTATTCCTCTTGCTTCTTTCACCACAATCATCAAAGTCTTTACTTGGTCTCCCAACACATTCTATGGATTCGTCGTCTGGTATGTGAAAAATATATCCATTCTGCGTCCATTCGCTGAATCTTTTTCTGAACCTCGCCCGGTCCCGATTTATTTTAACTTTTTTTTTTCATTAAAATGAGGCAAAAATCTCTAACTTAGAGCTGTCACAATTGAAGAAATGTTTTCCTCGTCAAGTTCAGGGTGATTTCGTTGAAGAAATTCGTCGAAGTTTATACCACCCCACAAGCACTCACACAAATCGCGGTATTTAATTTTAATAGAGCTCATGACTAGACAACGCTAGCAACTAGACTGAGCTCGAATTAAGAGTGTTTTGACGTTGGGACATGTATTTTCTGAGCCAATTGGGTAAACAAACAAAGGTGTACCCTAATCCTTTTCTTTCTTTGCGGTGTTATGATCGGATAGGCAGAGAAAGGCAGATGATTTTTGTTTTAATGTATACTTTAATACGTCTAGTTTGAGAAAATATCTTCCCCATCCCGGAGGAAACCGGAGCTTTTTTTGTAGCACTACCTTTTCAAAATGTTTATGGTAGTTCGTAACTATAGTCTAGTAACGTGATGAAAAATATTTTTTTGAGCAATTCGTGTAATGTGTGGCATATTTACACATCCTAGAACAGGAATAAAACATTAGAATTATTCCACTATTCTTCCCATTCATATACCAAACTCTGATAGTTAGGTGTAATTTAACCAAAACTTCCACTAGCTTGACTTTAAGCCTCAATAAATGGGGCTAAACATTAGTCCGGATGAAATTTGTGCTATATCTAGATGCAGTGGCTAATGTACAAAAGAAACACGAGCCAGATGATTTGAAAAATCGAATTTTTTCCGCACCTGCCCCACTGTGTGTCGCAACGGCTAACTAAATTCAAAATCCTCGTGTATGGGTCACACCGGCTGACATTGTTCAAAACTCATATCCTTTTCGTCCAACAGTGAAGTTTTTGATCATGATTTCCTTTTTTATTTGATTTATAAGTAGTTAATTTTTTTCTCTAGAATAATTTGAGCAAATTATATTATATTGCTTCCTATATACAGTACAATATAATTATTTTAATATATAATAATCTTGTTCTAAAATTTTAATGTTAAAAATACCAATTAATATATATGAACAGCAATAATATAAATACCGGCCGCATAATTAAAAAATGAATAATATTTAACTTATAAAGTTATGAAATATGTACTGTAACAAAATTCGTATAAAACTTGTATAATAGTCCAGTTCATTGATTTGTAAAGTGATAGAACGAGAGCCCGATAGGAAAAAATACCGAGTTATGTAACCTCTTTTTGTGATGCATGGGTGTAATCTATCTACTGTTCTAAATAAAAATGTATGAATTTTCCAATCCTCAGTGCCGCAAAAAATGGCAGTGGGGGGAATGGGTTGAAAATCGTATTTCTTAGACGTTCGGATATCGTTACTTTTAGTATATAATATTTTCTATACGTTATTCAAGCAAATCAAGTTTGCAACAAATTTGGTAATGTTCATTTTTTTCTCAGATCAATAGTTTTACAGCGGTTTGGACACGAAAGATTGGCTAACTTCACGTAAGTCGCTCTGCTTCGTGAATACGCGCAGTTGGTACTTTTCCGTTGTCGGTTATAACTCTAATCCAAAATTTATTTTTTTCATCTGATAGCTGAATAAATTTCCTTTCAGACATTATATATAAAATTTATTTATATAATAATATATAATTTATTTATTTAATATGTATAAAGTTATTTAAAATACCCATGCCAGCAAGCTAAAAACACGTACTGTTGTGAGGTCAAAGTTTTTTGGCACATATTTCGTTATAACCCCAAAACTATTCGTCCAATCCAAATTTTTTTTTTCAATCAATAGCTGGCTAAATTTCTTATCACACCTATGAAATTTATATAAAGACATGTCATTAAATGCCCATGCCAGCACGCTAAAACTCCGAACGGTTGTAAAATCCAAGTTTTCTGGTACATTTTTTGTTATAAGCGCAAAACTATTCGTCCGATCCAAAACATTCTTTTCTCAACTGATAGCTGACTAAATTTTCAATCAGACCCCACATATAAAATTTTGATCAAGCTCTGTAAAATACCCGTGCCAGCACGCTAGAAACAAGTACTGTTGTTAAATCCAAATTATTTGGATTTTTTTTTTATATTATTCTAAAACAATTTGTCCAAACCAAAATTTACTTTTTTCTACTGAAAGCAGACTAAATTTAATATCACATTTATATATCAATATTTAACTGAAATCCGTGAAGTGCCAACGCCAGCACGCTAAATGTGTATATTTTGGTGAAAATATAACAATTTTACATGTTCAGTGGGCTGGCGTGGGGTATTCTGCGGGATTCATTCAAAATTATATATATTTGATGTGATCGTAAATTTAGTTCGCTTTCAATTGAAGATAATAAATTTTGGATTAAACAAATAGTATAGTGGTTACAGCGAAAAACTTAGACTTCACAACACTACGGGGTTTTAGCGTGCTGGCTTAGGTATTTTATATGACTATATGAATTTTAATATAGGTCTGATAAATAATTTAACTAAATATCACTTGAAGAAAATAGATTTTGTATTGGACAAATAGTTTTGGGGTTATTGCGAAAAATGTGCCAAAAAACTTTGACTGGGTCTAACTTAGATTAGGTTTTTAGCGTGCTGGCATTGGTATTTTACAAAACTTTATATAAATTTCATATACAGGGTGTCCCGAATTTAAATGACAAAACTTCAGGAACTTATAGGGGACCGAAAAACTAAGACAAAAAGTCCTTTAGAGATTTGATCGTTTTTGCTTGGTTTTAGAGAAAATCGCAAAAAAAAGAAACAAAACAAGTTTTCATTTTTATACTTATTTATTTACATTTATATTTATGTTATGTTCTTTTTAATGTAAATAGTGCTCAAAATGCTGTCCTCTTCCACCAATGCAAGCATTACATTTAGCACTCACTTGATAAATTGCAGCTAAACATTGTTATGATGATATTTGGTGCACTGCATCTATGATTCGGTCTCTTAATTGCTCTCTTGAGTTGATTGACACCGAATAAACTTTCTGCTTCAGGGTTCCCCATACAAAGAAATCCATGGGTGTCATATCAGGTGATCTGGGTGGCCAAGGTACTACTCCTCCACGTCCAATCCATCGTTGTAGATAATTTATATCCAGCCAAGCTCGAGCAACTCTGCTATAATGAGCTGGACATCCAGTTGGAACCACATTTCAATCCACTGCTGTAAGGGAATGTCATCTAAATAATTAAAAAAGTCGTTCTCCAAAAAATGTGTAAATGTGATACCATTCAATCTTCCAGGTAAAAAATATGGTCCCACCAGTAATCCGTTCCAAATTCCAAGCCAAACGCTAATAGCAAATTCATGCTGAAACCTGAAACCTATTCTCTCTAATAGCTCTGGGATTTTCAAGAGCCCATATATGATAATTTCTTTGATTAACAATTCCTCCTCTTGTAAAGGTAGCTTCATCAGTCCATATAATTTTTAATGGAAATAAATTATCTTCGTGAATTTTGTCAAGAAACCAGTTACTAAAATTCAATCTCTTGACATAATCTTGAGGTAATAAATTCTGAACTTTTTGAAGATGGTATGGGTAGCGATTATCACCTTTCAAAGTCTGTCTGGAATTGGTCGCCTTCATTACGTATTAAGAATGACCCAGTCTCTCGTAGTCTATTAAAAGTTAACGAAAAGACTCGTCGATTAGGCACTCTTCTATTTGGAAATCGGTGCGCATACTCCCGCACCGCTTCTAAAGCATTACCGTTACAGAAACCATACACAAAAATCATATCAGCGTATTCAACATTAGAATATGTATGCGGCATTGTGGCTAATGCTATTCACACAAAAATATCTGAGTAACTGACTGAAGACTGATTTAGGAATTATAATCCCAGAAGGAAGCCAAAATGTAAATAAATAAAAGAATGTAAAGGATAACATTAAGTGTTTACATATCTCACTGCCTAGCCAGACGAACTTTTTTTTTTTGCGATTTTCTCTAAAACTAAGCAAAAACGAGCAAATCTCTAAAGGACTTTTTGTCTTAGTTTTTCGGTCCCCTATAAGTTCCTAAAGTTTTGCCATTTAAATTCGGGAAACCCTGTATATAGTCTGATAGGAAATTTAGCCAGTTGCTTACCACAAATTAGCCAACCGTTTGAAGACCATTGATCAGAGCAAAACAAATGAATAGTGCCAATTTGATGCAAATTTGGTTTGCTTCAATAATGTACAGAACTCAAAATATACTAAAAGTAACGGTTTCCGAGTTATTCGATCAAATAATTTTCTTATACGTACAGCCCCTCTATTTATATTTGGGTGATTCTCAGAATATGTGTTCAGCATTTCTTTTTACTTCGGGTTGGCTCTCTTTATGTTTGTTAACCGCTTTTCTGCTAATTTCTGGTAGCAAACCTGGGGGGTTTGCAGTTTCTTGTTTGCTTTAAATAAATCATCTTCAAGTAATACCATTTTTTGATATTTGCTACCCCCTTTCGGTGGTCGCCATTTTGAAACGCCCCCGCTTTGAGTTGGCAGACATTTTATTATTTTATGCCTGTATGTCTAAAAGTTTTAAGGATTTTAATATGTTCATATTACAACATGACTGTTTTTTAATCGTTTTGGTGTATGGTCTCTGAAGTTTAATTTTCTGTCTAATGTTACTCCTAAGAATTTTAGATTTTCTTCGCTTCTTATAGTGAATCTATCGTTAGACAGCTCGAAATCTTTCAGAATAAACTTTCTTTTCCTTGTAAATTTTGTAGTTCTTTAGAAACAGACTCAACAGCAGCTCAGAAGTCCTTGATATACTTGTTATGTTCATGAAGAATTTTCTGGAGTTTGCCTACAAGTGCAGGCTTGACATTTTGAAAGTAACCACAGCTAATGTCTCTTTCATGGTTGCCATCACCAATAAAATATAATTGACGGCTGCTGTTGTGTTCCAGGCATTTAACTCTCTATTTAGTGAGATACCTGCCCTCGCACCTTAAATGCTGGAAAATGAAATGTCCCTCTTTTCTCTCTTTTGCCCCAACCGATGTCATTTGGAAACAATCGTTCTATTTCTAAATATTATTTAGAATATCCTCAGCCTCAGGATGTTCGTAAGTAAGGAGGCTGTGCAAGTGTTCAGAATATTCTTGAAAGGGAGGAAGTTGGACTTTCCCGTTACTGCAGCACATGTCAGGGCTCTCGTCCTTCGATTTTACAGCATAACACCAATTTCCGTGACCGTGACCCAATATCGACGGTTTTGTCTTTTGCATATTCAGTTTTTGGGTCATACTTGTAACCTTAATGTTTTTTTCACTGTCCATGGCTGTAACCTTTCCATTGAACGTCTTTTATCGTATTTTGTTACAGCTCCACGTTTAACACGAGGATTATTTTCTGAGTAATTTTTTGAAGACTTTCTATGGA
This sequence comes from Euschistus heros, assembly GCA_003667255.2. Classification (NCBI taxonomy): domain Eukaryota; kingdom Metazoa; phylum Arthropoda; class Insecta; order Hemiptera; family Pentatomidae; genus Euschistus; species Euschistus heros. The sequence continues at coordinate 177,849 of RCWM02000832.1, forward strand.
TTTCAGGATGTTTTTTCGTATACTTATTTTCTTATAAGTACATCCCCTCTATTTATGTTTGGGTGATTCTCAGAATATGTGTGTAAATGTCGCAACATTTGATCGTTTCGACTGCTGAAGTGGAGAAATTTTCATCATATCTTGAACGTTTCGAAAACTACACCTCTCTGAAAAATGTTACAGATGACACAAAAAAAGCACAGCTACTTCCCAGTTCAATAGGCCCGATCCAGTATAATAACTTGGCCGCATTCCTAGGACCCGAGAAACCATTGAACTCTCTCGACTACAAATCTCTTTCTCAGGAATTTTCAAAAATGCTAATGCCCGAAAAAAATGTTGTTGTTTCCCAACATTATTTTTTATCTTGCTACCAACAGGGCTCTCAGACTATTTCTGAATATGCTGCCACCTTACGACGTCACTTGTCAGATTGCGAGTTTCACGTCGAATGCCCTGAGTCTTCCTGTAAGAAAAAAGTCCCGATATCTGAAGTTTTCTTGCGTGCTCAGTTTGTACGGGGAATCCGCGATGACTGGATTCGCGAACTCTTATTACAGGCTAACATTACTACATTTGATGAAATATTTAAAAAAGCATTGGCGTTGGAAGCTTCACAAATTCAAAGCAAGGAAATGAGTGGCACGACCTCCTCCTTGACTCTCCCGCCAAAATGTTCACCCAATTCCAGTGATATTAACAAAGTTTCGCGTCGGTCAAACACAGAAAGAACTGAATCACATCTTCAACAGCCACGTGACTTCACTCCAAGTTCTCGCCGTCCCCCTCCATTGCGTTCCCGGGAATTTTATCGCTCTTTGGGAATTGAGATTTTATGTTTTCGGTGCGGGAAAAATTCTCGTAAATCAAATGACTGCCATATCAACCGAGAAAAACTAAGATGCACTTCATGTTCCGCAAAAGGCCATGTTTCTAAGGTTTGTATCAAAACTTTATCTAAAACATCCGCTGGTTCCAAGCAAGTTGGACATGAATCTGATGTAAGCGACTCTGATCATTCAACTCAATCTTACGGATGCAATGCTATTACGCACGTCTCCTCTGGCGTAGTTGATTTGTACGAACTCAATACCCGCTCAGAGAAGTACATCATAACTGTGTCGCTGAACAGTAAACCTTTCAAAATGGAGGTGGATTCTGGTGCGAAATTCTCCATTCTGCCGGAATACAAATTACAGCAGCTTAACCTAAAAAAAGAACTTTTACCTGCGCATATTAAATTCAGAACTTTTTCAAATGACATCGTCCCTTGTAAGGGTAAGGTAAATGTAGCAGTCACCTATAAAAACAAACACATACTTGCTGACTTGTACGTTGTTCCACCTGGCCATGACGCACTTTTAGGCCGTGACTGGATCAGGAAGCTGGACCTAGAACTTAAACAGATTGATGCTGAGATGTTGCTTGAACATGATCCCCATGATGTTACAAATACCTACTCTTTAAATGATGTTGATGTTCTAAATGAGTTCCCTCAGGTATTTGAGGGAAAAGTTGGGTGCGTTCCAAATTGCAAAATTTCCTTAACTTTGAGAGAAAACGCTAAACCAATCTACACTAGAGAACGTACAGTATCATATGCTCTTCGTGATCGGGTAGAACGGGAGCTTGACTCGCTTGAAGAGTCAGGTATTATCACACCAGTGGCTACAAGTGATTGGGGATCTCCCCTTGTGGTAATACCAAAATCAGATGGAGGAGTCCGACTATGTGTCGATTACAAATGTGGAGTAAATGAGCGTCTGGTTTCTGCCAATTTTCCGATTCAACGTGTTGAAGATGTGTTAAACAGCCTTTGTGATTCCACTTACTTTTGCAAACTCGATTTATTCAAGGCCTATTTGCATCTCCCTGTCGATGAACAAAGCAGTATTATTCAGACCATTTCCACCCATAGAGGTACTAGGTAATGAACCGGTTGAGTTTTGGAATTAAAACGGCACCATCAGAGTTTAATCGAACAATTTCACAAATTCTGGCTGGCCTACCCAAATGTGCCATTTACTATGACGATATTTTAGTACATGGATCTTCCTTGGAAGAATGTAGACAGAACCTTCGGCTCTGCCTCAGAAGGCTTTCAGAGTATGACTTACACCTTAATAAAAACAAGTGTTCGTTCTTCATCACCGAAACTGACTACCTTGGTCATGTTGTTTCGAGAAATGTTATAAAAAAAAAATCCTCAAAAGATTCAGGCTGTCTCCGCACTTCCACGCCCTCAGAATGTCGATGAAGTTCGCAGATTTCTAGGTATGATGACCTACTACGCAAGATTCATCCCAGATTATTCTACAATTTCATTTCCCTTACGGAATTTGCAAACTAAAGGGCACCATTTTAAGTGGACCCGCCAGTGCGAAGATGCTTTCGTTAAACTTAAAGCTGAAATGTGCAGCGACAGAATTTTAATCCCTTTTGATCCAGCATTGCCTGTCATTCTAACCACAGATACTAGCCCGGTGGGAGTCGCAGCAATTTTTAGCCATTCTGTGGATGGGAACGAGAAACCTGTAGCCTATGCCTCTCGCGCTCTCACACCTTCTGAAATGAACTACAGCCAACTTGACCGAGAAGCACTGGCTATTATTTTTGGAGTCTCCCGATTCTACACTACATCTATGGGAGACATTTTTTCTTGGTTACCGATAAACAACCACTTTCACGGATTTTTGGTCAGAACCGAAGTTTGCCACAGATGACCTCGGCCAGGCTGCTGCGATATGCGTCATTCCTGTCAGGCTTTCACTATACAGTTCGATGCAAGGAGAGCAAGGAAAATCAGAATGTGGACTGCTTATCAAGAGCACCTCTTTCAAATTCGAGTAAGACTGCGGACATTTTGATTAATGAAGAGGTCAACCTTATTCACTTCGACTCAGTTTTTCATGTTTCTAGCTCATCAATAACGGCCGAGACCATCGCTGAAGCTACTGCTGTGGACCCAGAACTCCAGAAAATTATCAAGAACCTACAACTGTCATGCCAAGACTCCCCTTATTCTATTTCTCATGGGATAGAAAGATACACCTAAAGTCACTGCACACCCATGGGATGACCCAAATGGCAATTGGGAACGCCTTCATATAGATTATGCTGGTCCAATGAACGGCTTCTACTTTTTTCTGTGCATTGACGCCAAGTCCAAATGGCTGGAAGTTCGTGTGGTTCGAGACGCTCCTACAACTCAGGCGACCATAACTTTGTTGGACGATATATTCTCCACCCATGGATTCCCTAACCAGATGGTGTCAGACAACGCTTCTATCTTCACGTGTGATGCTTTCAAACAATACTGTAAAGATCGAGGGATATCACAACGCCTCATTGCTCCTGGACACCCAGCAACCAAAGGACTTGCAGAACGAAATGTCCAAACACTGAAAAGAAGGTTGAAAGCCACAGCAAACGAACCCGGAACTGTATATGAAAAGGTTAAAAGAATACTTTTCAGGTACCGAGCTACCCCCCTTTCATGTGGATTTTCACCAGCAGAGTTATATTTGAACAGGAAACTGAAGATTAAGCTCGACCTTGTCTTTCCGACCAAAGAGCAGAAGTCGACAAACCATCATGTTCTCATCCGCTCTTTTAAAAAGGGGGATAGAGTTCAGGATCGCTTTTTCCAAAACAACAGAGAAACGTGGTGTTTTGGGACAGTCGTACAATGTTTCGGCACCAGCCATTATTTAATCAAGCTCGACTCTGGACGAACTTTGAAGCGACATATTAATCAGTTAGTTTCAACAAATGTGCCTGAACCCCAGGAGTTAACCCAAACCCAGGGAAACGGAGTTGGACCAGGGAAAAATAGCAGCAGGAATCGACATGTTACGTTCGGGTGGCCTCAGCGATTGCTCGAAGGGCCGCCGGTCCTAGACACATGCCAGCAACCAGTCCTACTACCGCCTACTACTCCCTCTGGAACACCCAAAGACATGGGCAGTGCTATGGATCCGGAACAGTACTTGAATCCAACCGACCTGCCTTCCGATAGAAATGAAGCGATGCAGCAGCCTTCACCGGAGCACAACAGTGAGGCCCCTCAAATTCAGACTCGCCTTCAAAGACAAAGATGTAAACCGAAATACCTCGAGGAATATGACTGCAGCGGCTAGAATAGACCTGAAGATACTTTAATAGTGTTTCTATAATGACTTTTAGTTATTATTTTGCTATATTTGGATCCTTTATTTATGTGCTTATTGTTATTGATCATTTGTGTATATATATTTTATTTTATATTTTTTTTTTTTTTGTTCTCTCTTTTTTCCACTACTATTGTTTTCCTTATTTTCGTCTCAAGTGGAGGACGACTCAATGTTTTTATATCTTATAGATTTTTTTGTATATCTTATATAACAATAATACCATATATTATCTGTCATTACCATTGATTTTTTTTTTATTAAAAGTGGCAGACGACTGTTGTATATTGCTATCTAGTTTTCCCGCCAATGTGATCAGCTGTGGGAAAAAGTAAGGTTATGTTGACATCTGTTGTACTTGTGTAATGTGTTAACCCAATAAAATGTGCTCGTGTTCAATCATTCTAAATGTGTGTGTGTTATTACAACAACCCATAAATGACAATATAATAGTACAGCATTTCTTTTTACTTCGGGTTGGCTCTCTTTATGTTTGTTAACCGCTTTTCTGCTAATTTCTGGTTGATTTGTCCTTCTTGCTGTCCCAGAATCCATGTGGTTGAAATGTTATTAGCCTTGGCCCAGCCAACTGTTACTGCTATCACTGACAATAGGTTGCTGGGCCGCCTGCCCCACTTTCAGAAATATTCCGTGGTAACTGACCACGCAGCCGAACTCCATGGGGGTGGAGTTCTCATTGCCATTCACCACGGTATACCCTGGAAGAAAAAAATGCCAGCACCGGCGACCACCACCGACACCCTCCTGGGCCATCTCACAATTCAGGTCCTTATGAGGCAGCCCACACTCATAACAGGAGTTTATTTTAGGCCGCGAGGATCCTTCGTCGACCTGCGTACCCTTCTTGATGCCGATGAGGCTAGGTCAAACCATTGCCTGGCTAGGGATTTCAACGCCAAACACAGCCTATGATATAACAACCAAATAAACCCCGCTGGAAGAATCCTAGTGAAGACCCGCTTCTCAGTGGTGCATCGCAATGCAGGGACAACCCCACCTAGACCTCAGGATCACTGGGTGTTGAGTAAATGATTTCATTACTTCCGACCACCTCGGATCTCAGTATGAAAATTTAATACCGTATCAGGTACACTATTTGAACAAAAAGCAAGACAATTTGGGAGGTGGGACAAGGAAACAGACCATACCAAAGACATTTTTTAAAAAATGAGAAAAAACATAATTGACTCAGCATGAAAATTTAGTAGCGTGTTAAGTATATATTTTTAATAATAATCACAGATCATTGTGGAAAGCTAGAAAAAAAGTATTTTCGTTTGTTTGTTTTTGTTTGTTTGCATTGTTTTAGAAGTAACGAAAGCAAATTTTCTATTCTCCGTTTAATTAGTTTATTTTGTTTTTCTTCACACAGTTTTAGTAGACTGTATTTGGAGGCGCAGTTTTTCTTCTTATACCGCAAAACGTTTCGGCGTAGGTTTTAATTTTTGTTTTTTATTAGTGATCGCTAACATCTTTTTAATTTCTTTATATTTTGAAACCTAATATTCTTCAATGGGGTCGCAAGCCTTTTTATTGGCCCCCTTTCCTAAAATAAAAATCCAACATTAAACTTTTAAGTACGTACGTACCCCCTACGTATGGGGGGAAAGCAAGGGGAAAGCGTAAAAAGTTATATATTCCTTAATAATCTTCTGTCTCAAATGATCTGGGAAATCAAAAAACCGACTGAATTGTACCTTTCTTTAGATTTACTCAGAATGAAGAAAATCTGTCAAAATCGTCCTCTTTAAAATGTTTTGAACAAATAACACTTGTTTTTGTTGGCTTCCATTTTTCTTGCCTCAGGGCTTGAACCCACTTATTTCGTTCCTCTTCAACTGAAGGGAAGCTGGGGAAAAAATAAATGGTAAAATTGGAACTGTTTACCTTTTCAAGATTTATTCAAACCTAAAACTATATTAATATTGAAAAACGTCTTTTGTTTTACGGTTTTAATGTTTAAGATTCGAAACTATTCTTCAAATAAAAATAATTTCAATAGAATTGGCAATTAATTTATCAATCCTAATTGAATATACAGAATATTCTGTATTCTGTGGTTACATTGCCTATTATTGTTAATATAGGGGAGTTTAACAATAAAGTTAAAACAGCTCCACAATAAACATATTTTTACTGTGGCGAAAGGTAAGGAATATTTGTTTCTCAATTGAAAAACTAAACTGTGTACGTTTGAAACGTACCGGTGAAGGGTTATTGGAGGGTTTAACTCCTTGTTGGACTCTTTCCTAGAACATCCAAATGCGGCACAACACGGCATTTTGAAATCCAATTGAGATATAAAAAAACAAAAAACAAATACACACAGCAAAGACCTAACAATTGTTCCAAATAAACACGGAGTAAACAGTGGTACTGACTGGGACAGCTGGGGTTAAGGTGGTGGGGATAGCGCTCCTTGCCGGGAGCCTTCTCCCCCTACCTGTCCACCGCTTCTATCATATTCTGTATTCTGTGGTTGGGACACGGAAACAGACCACCCCAAAGATATTTAAAAAAAATTATAATTCCAAAAAGACAGATCATATGGTGGTGTGACTCGGAAAGAGACAACCCAAAAGAAATTTAAACGAAAAAATATATATTTTTGACCCATGCTGAAAAGTAGTGTGTAAGGTACATTTTTTAATGATAATCCCAAAAGTACAGATCATTTGAGTGGTGGGGCACGGAAAAAGGCCACTTCAAAGATATTTTTTTTTAAAGTTTTCAAAAATGTAAGACAAGAAATCAAACATTGGTACTCACCTGAGATCTAACAGATATCTATATAAATAAAAATGAATCGCCAAATGTGTTGCTAAGCGTAAAACTCGAGAACGGCTCGACCAAATCGGCTAATTTTTTTTTTTAACGTTATGTTTAGGCACAAGGAAGGTTTTTATCTATCTATATAAATAAAAATGAATCGCCAAATGTGTTGCTAAGCGTATAACTCGAGAACGGCTCGACCAAATCGGCTAATTTTTTTTTTTTAACGTTATGTTTAGACACAAGGAAGGTTTTTATCTATCTATATAAATAAAAATGAATCGCCAAATGAGTTGCTAAGCGTAAAACTCGAGAACGGCTCGACCAATTCGGCTAATTTTTTTTTTTAACGTTATGTTTAGGCACAAGGAAGGTTTTTATCTATCTATATAAATAAAAATGAATCGCCAAATGTGTTGCTAAGCGTAAAACTCGAGAACGGCTCGACCAAATCGGCTAATTTTTTTTATTTTAACTTTATGCTAAATTTAGGCACAAGGAAGCTGATTTTTTTTATCTATCTATATAAATCAAAATGAATCGCTAAATGTGTTGCTAAACGTAAAACTCGAGAACGGCTCGACCAATTCGGCTAATTTTTTTTTAACGTTTTTGTTTAGGCACAGGGTCAGTCGTTGAGTGTTTGTGGCGTCAATCTGCAAAACCCATGCTTCTCTCATGGACAGTTGTATGTTGCCTGGTCTCGCGTCGGAAAACTTACAGCTTTATATATTTATGCGCCAAGTAATCAAACAAAAAATATCGTGTACCATAAGGCATTACAATGAAAATACCAGATTACACTACTAAAGTCTTGCAATGTACAAAATAGAAAACATATTTGTAAGCAATCGTTGTTTATTATGGAGACATAAATCTATAAATAAAGTGATCACTCTGAAATGTTTTATTACTGCGAAGGGACAATAACTTTTGACAGAACAAAGTCTGTCGGGGAGGAACTATTTACATAAAAAATCAATGTTGTGTTGTTTTAGAGAAAATAGGGCAGAACTACGTCTGCCGGGGCAGCTAGTATGAAATATATATTCATCGTGAAAAGTGGAAGGAGGCAGGTAGGTTAAAATTTTTAGGGGTTTATTATGGGATTTTCCATGAGTCATAGCAGTCCAAATTATGACTATAAACGTCTTTTGGATTGCTACAAACAAAATCTTTATTTAAAAAATTACATATTTTCTTCTCTTAAATGATGTAATGTATAAAATTAATACCCAAATCTATACCTACCTACAAAGTCAGTTTTTATAGTATTTTCTTGTATAACCAATTACACAAACATATAACCTTTTAAAATTAACACACATAATACTAATTAATAATAACATATGTTTTTTTAGATATCAAGGCCTTGTGCCTTTAAACATCATTACATATATTTTTTTTATTTTTATTTTTTATTTATTTCCCTTCCATAGTAACCCTATGGGAGGGGACTGTATTTCTGATAATTTTACAAGTTCCATGCAAATTAGCATACTACCTGTAATTAGCAGGTGTAATATTTTTTTAAAAATTATATACATAGTTATTTGTATATATATGTATGTATATATATATATATATATATATATATATATATATATATATATATATATATATATATATATATATATATATATACAACTAGCACCCCCGTCCTCAAAAAAAAAAGGGCGTAAAGTTAATTTCAATTAATTTGTAATTAATAAGTAAAGATAACTTCAACTAAAAATTAAAGCTTTATTTGTTTATTGATAACATTCTTGTATTTTAGCATGTGATTGAGCATTATTTCTTCAATGATTTTTTCACGCATAGCAGTAATTATTAATCGAGTTATAATTGCACTGATTAGGTGGTTGAATATTACGTAAAAGTACCATTAGACATAAAATTTTTAATTTTAATGTATGAATTGATAATCAAGATAGATAAAGACTATTAAGAAACTCTTGCGGAAAATAAACTGCATTATCAGTGCTTACGACAAAAGGCCCGTGAATCATATCTTTACACACAGTTAAAAAAGCAAAGGATCGACATTTTGATTAAGTAATAATTTGTATTCGGCAGAAATAACTTGAAATCAATAATTTCATCTGGTTGGATGTTGATTTCGAACTATAAAAGTATATGACAGTGTGGCAAACCTCGGTCCTGCCTCTCAAAATTGTGCATTTAAATTTTAGTTATTATAAATTTTACCACAGCAAAACCATCCTAGAATTATAAAAAATATGTATTTAGATATCGGTACAGATAGGTTCAGTTTACCATTGCAAACTCAATTGTGGAATGGCGCTATACACAATCGGTCGATTTTCAAGCTTCACTGGGATTCAAATATCGCACACCATATTTAAATCTTTTTAAATAATTTTCTTGATAGTTTAATAAGTAAATTTTATCATCAATTTCAAGCTCTTTAGTAACCTCTCGTGTAGAATAGCACTCGCCAACTATCGGTCAATTTTCAAATTCACTGTTGTCCACATATCTTTTTTTAATAAAAAAATAATTAAAAACCAGTAGATTTTAATATTGCTAAACCTTCTTGGAACTATGAAGATGATGTAGTTAATATTTAGTACAGATTGGATCAGTAGTATTCGCGGTTAGTGATCACAAACGATAAATGGCTTGTCCTTTTATTTAATAGTATAAACTATACTTCTTTTTACGAGTTCGGCCATCTGTGGACCACGCTCAACAATTTATTTCTTGCTCTTTATAAACTATTATTATAGTAAATTTTCTAATTGTAAATCTTTCAAGAACTATGAAGATGATGTAGTTAAAATTTGGTTCAGATATGTTCATTAGTTTTACTAAAACGCTATTGTCGCTTGCCACATATTTATAGCTTTTGGATAACAATTTAATTGAATTAAGTAATTATATTATCAATTCCTAGCTAAATCTAGAACTATGAAAATGATCTAGTTAAAATTAGGTACATTTCACTCCATATAGCTGTTTTAATAAAAATTAATTGATAAAAAGTAAATTTTACTATCAATGTTGACAGCTTGAGCTCTATGTAACACTGTACCTTTTAACCTTTCATGTAGATGGCAATGCCGCCATTTTTGAACTTCACTGTTATCCACTTATTATTTATTTTTCAATAAAGAATTAGTTGAAAATCATTAGAATTTACTATTGCTAAACCATCCTATAAAGATGATGAAGTCAAAATTTGGTAGAGATTAGTTCAGTAGTTTTTGGCGGTTAGAGATCAAAATGAAAAATTGCTTGTCCTTTTTTAGGTATTCCTAGCGAACTTAGTACTGGCCTCTGCTCCCGCGCAGAATACACTTGTCACCTAATTCTAACCTTGCTCCGATCTTATGACGTCAGTTATCGCAGCTTTAGGAGGGGTGGTTAGGGGTGGTTAGGAATACCTAAAAGGTATAACTAGCAAACTCGGTACTGGCCTCAGTACGAGAGCCCGCAACACATTAGCTCTTTCCCGCCCTTCAGCCCGAGATACTCGCATCCCTAACCTTTCTCAGCCTTCCAGGAATACCAATTTCTTGTTACCCCCACCACAACCACATCCCTTTAAATAAATTAATGCAACAATTTTTTGTGCTCAAAATAATAATTTCCAGCACTTTCACAAAAATATTTAAAAATATTACAGTGAACTCGGACTCGATGGCCAAGCCAGAATTTGCTTCCCAGGAATCCATTTTCTTTTGGGACTACTTTTTAATATTCTTACATAAAAGTGTAGTCCCAAAAGAAAGCTATGAATGCAGACATCTTTGTATTACTACTTTCAGTTGTTTTGTTTGTGTGTGTGTGTGTGTGTGTTTCAATTTCTTTTGTTTTCTTTTATTTCATTTATTGTGTTAAAATGCCGCGTTCAGTTTGCTAAAAGATCTATGGTTTGGGAATATTTTAATAAAAAAAACGATAAGTGTGTAGTTTGTAAAATTTGCAGTCGGGAGTTGAAATTTTTCAGCAACACTACCAACATGCAAGAGCATATAAAAAGACTCCACCCAACAATTGATATTAATTCTCAATATCAACGAAGCTCAACAGAACTCATATCAAAAGGCCATCCACGAGCATACCAGAGCCTGTGGTAATCCTCAGTGAACCTGGAATAATTTAACCATTCCCGAAATTGCCACTTCAGCCTCCAGTTCTGTGCCATCTTTGCCTAAACGGAAAAGACAGTTAAAAATTGTTTGGAGCCCCTGCACCCAAAGCATTTAGTGAGGCTAAACAACAAGAAATTGATGAAGCCTTAGTTGAAATGATTGTCAGAGACTTACAACCTCTGTCAATCGTGGAAAATGCGGGCTTCTTAAATTATACTGAAAAATTAGAACCTATGTACCAGCCACCTAGCAGGAAAAAACTTACAATGGACCTCCTTCCAACAACACAGCAAAGTTGGTGATATTTTGAAAGGAGAGCTATTGGAAGCTCCATATGTAGCTGTGACTACAGATATTTTTGGACTTCCTGTTCAACACAAAGTTTTCTTACAGTTACTGTACACTATGTACAGAAACAAATATTATTAAATTCAGTCTTGGAGACTGTACAACTTTTCGATCAGCATTCCAGCAAATGCATTGCAGATAGTGTAAAATCAGTCCTCAACAAGTGGAATATTTATGACAAGGTGGTCCACCATTGTCACAGACAATGCACCAAACATGAAAAAAGCAATTAATGAACATGTTAATAAATATCATCACCCATGTATTGCCCACACTCTTAATTTAAGTGTAATGAAGCTGTAGCAACAATGAAAAAATCAGGCATTATTAGAAAAATGTAAGGTGTTAGTGGCCTATTTTAAAAGAAGTACATCAGCATCAGATTTGTTGCAAAAATTGTAAATTCAAATGAATTTAAAAGTGTTAAAACCAAAACAAGAAGTTCCAACTAGATGGATTCTAGGCTTCACATGGTGGAAAGGCTAATTGAGTTAAAAAACACCGTTATCAGCCGCCGCCATTACCTCTCTTTCCCCAAGCTCCAGAATTCATTTCACCTGAAGAATGGGAAATCTTAGAAAGAATGTGTGCCGATTCTTCATTCTATATTTTAATGACTGAAGAACTCTCTGGGGAAAACTACCCCACAATGTCAATGATTATTCCACTTGTTCGAGGACTTCTTTATGCTTTAAATAAATGTATCCCGAAAAACGAAGTGAATTTGGCTCTCCAAAAAAATTTAATTGACATCATTTACAGAAGACTAGGTAGTTTTGAGAAAACAAAAATTGCAGCCAAATCTACTTTTTTTTTGGATCCAAGATTCAAAAAACAAGCTTTGGATCAGAAACAATGCTTCCGAAGCTCAAAAATGGCTATGTGAAGAATTAGAAATTCTATTATCTAATGCCAGGAACAAAGTGCCAGAAGAGGAAAAAACAAGAAACTAAAAAGGCACAGAAAGCTCCAACAAATTCACTATGGGAATTTTTTGATGCCAAAATTGGTAATATTACTGCCACAGCAACTCCTGAAAATCTGCAATAATATTGCTAAGGCAGTACTTAGAAAAACAACACCGTTCAGCGAATGGAAAACCCTTTTCATTTCTGGGAAATGCATAAAAATTCAATGCCTGAGCTTTATGAACTCAGCAGAAAATATTTTATGCATTCCTGCAACATCAGTCCCCTCTGAGAGAGTTTTCTCAAAAGCAGGACAGTTAAAAAAATGATTATAGGAGCAGATTATCTTCTGCCAATGTCCCCCAATTCTATTTTATTTTTAAATAGTAATATTGACAAACTTAAAGAATAATTAAGTTTATTTTTGTATATTTTCTTTATTATGTAAGGATTATTAAGTTTCATTTATCCATTTTATTAATGCTGTATTGTATTTATTTATTGTACTAATGTTGTATTGTATTTAATGTTTGTTGTTTATTTATTGTATTAATGTGTATTGTATTTATATTTATTTATGCGTTAATGAATTATATTTATTATTTTATAAAATGTTGTTATTTGTAAAAAAAAAAAAAAAAAAAAAAAATGTTTCACAAAACATTTAAAATTGCATATATATAACCTTGGTAAATTTATATATCTTATAATTGTAAATACTTTTGAAACTTGGTTTCTTTCTTTTTATAGTTTACATGTTTAAAATCTTTGTTATCTGTTCACTGTTTTTATTTTATTAAAGTTATCCTAATAAACTGAATTTGTTTTAAGTTATTTTTGAAGTTATATGTATATTATCCTGAAAATTCAAATGGTATTTAATACCTTCATTCCTTCCCCCCCCCCCCCCAGACAAATCTTATAAACTAAAGAAGGGTTGAAATTCACTTTCATAGTAGAAAAAGGGATTTTCTAAGATAAAAAATTGCTAATTATTAAATTACTTTGCTATAACATATTTGAATACAATTCGAGACCATATTCTTTTTAGGTATGTAACTGCAGAATATAATTGAACAGGGAAGCAAATAGTGTGTTATTTATTTAAATAATCATGTTATGCCAAGGAATAGGCATAATCAAATGGTTTTTCATAATGGAATGATACCAATAATCCAGTTTTATTTCATGATTAATTATTAATACGATACAGTAATTTATCAATTATTCTTAATAAGTGGTATCACTAAGATTTAAAAACCTACTAAATTTTTTTATGCCTAGCATGAGTTGGATTATACAAGATAGTTGAGCAATTAAGTTAACAATTAAGGGATTTGTTAAACTGGAAACAGATTGTTTCCTATTGCCTTGTGAACTAGGGATGGGCATAATCAATGATTTTCATAATCGAATGATTCTGTTTCGAGTGATTGAAATAATCGAATGATTTCATAATCGATTATTTAGAGAGCAAAAAAAAAAAAAAAAAACCTTGTTATAGGGAGAGATATGATTATCAATTACACTTTTCCTTTTTTAAATAAATATTATTCTGCCTTTTTATTTAAAAAAAAAATTATTCTTCCTATCTTCTCTTACCAATTTTGTCCTTACCATACTACTTTTCATCATAGAAATCTAATTGCAATGATTCCCTGATTTTATTAGGAAATTAATAACCGTTTTTTCTCACTTCAACGTATATCGCTGAGTTGTATACATCGTTTGTTAATTCCTTCGCTCTTGTAACAGTTTTCATCATCGCAATATTCATTATACATTATATTTTATTTTAATAATCACAACATTATATTTAATTTTGATATGAATTGTCTAGTTTATCGGATCTAGTTCAATTATAACCAATTTTATATTTTTCAGTCTTTCATTTTTTAATTTTTATAATTCAAACACAACTCTAATAATACCCTGTCCTATCCATAATATTCATTCTTCAATTTTTTAATTTAACTCATTAATTCTATTAATCTTCTGTCTTATCCATGTGGATTAAAAGTCAAGACAAAGGAATAAAAGAAAATTACAGATTTTTACCAGAATAAGGAACAAATTATAGATGAAATATTGACTATTAGTAAAAAAAAAAAAAAACACAATAGAAGTAACGCCGAAATTACCTAATATAAATATAAAGAAAACCTACAATAGGGTAAAATATATTCAACGAATAATAAGTAAATTAAATAATGAAAATTTTAAATTAATGGTGCCCTATATAATAATAATAAAATCAAACACACAGACAACACAGATAAATGGAGCAAAAAAGACTTCATTTATAAAATAAATTGCAAAAACTGTAATATGCACTATATTGGGGAAACTAAACAAAACTTAATAAAAAGAGTAAACCAGCACAAATATGATTGCAATAAAAAAGTAAAAAACAACAATACTGCACTAAGTGAACATGCATATAAATTTAAACATGGGTTTGATTTTGAACACAAGGATCTTAAATCATGAAAATAAAGCAATTAACAGAAACTAATGGAAACAATCTACATAAATAAAACAAGAAACCAAGCAGTAAATTATAAAACAGATATACATAAAATTGGTACTTTTTATGCGAACATAATAAATAAATTGGAAATATAATTAAATGAAAAATTCAAATTACAGTTCATTTATTTTGAAAAACTAGCCCGTAATGATTATTCCAGTTGGAGTGTTACATAGGAATTTAAAGGATTGTATGTAGGATTACATATAAATTTAAAGGAAAATATCAAACATTTACAGTATATCCTAACCTTAGTCAAAATTGGTAGTGCATCAAGAATATTCTTATAATAAAATAAACAAATAAATAATGTCGATCTAATGCATTCAATAATAAACCTATGTAAGACTCCAACTGGAATAATCATTATGGGCTAGTTTTTCAAAATAAATAAACTGTAATTTTAATTCTTCTTAATTTCAAATCTTAAGTTATGGCAAAAAGCTTTTCTATCAAAGTATTATAAAAAATGTATCAATAAAACCAATGAAGGAAGGATCTTTGGTTTAGTACTTTCATTGATGTAATGGTTGTGTAACATACAGTCTGAACATAAAGTATTGGTACAGAGGTAGGAATTATTAAAAGTCTTTTAGTTGAAGGAGATGTAATTAATCTTCAATTTTAAGCATAACTCCTATTTATTTATTAAAATGTGATCAACATGTTTCAGAGTCAGGCTCCATCTTCAGGATCTAAAAACCTTTAAATATATCTTTTTACAAAATCTTATCAATTATACAATTTTATCTTATTTTATTATGCCAAAATTCTACTTAGAACTGTGATTTATTTCACATGGTCACTTATTCTGTCTTACTGACATACAGTTGGGCAATGTTCATCTTATTATTGTTTATTTTAATATTATTCTTAAAGACAATTTGGCTTGGTGCTTATATAAACTTCAATATTATCTATTTCTGTGTTGTTACCCATTTTTACATTTTTTTATTAATTACTATTAATATTAATGAATTTTTTCATTTAATTATATTTCCAATTTAATTATTATGTTCGCATAACAAGTTTTTATGTATATCTGTGTATATTTACTACTACTTTTATGTATATTTATGTATATCATTTTATGTATATCTGTTTTATAATTTACTGCTTGGTTATTGTTTTATTTATGTAGATTGTTTCCATTAATTTTCAGTTAATTGCTTTATTTTCATGATTTAAGATCCTTGTGTGTTCAAAATCAAACTCATGTTTAAATTTATATGCATGTCCACTTAGTGCGGTATTGTTCTTTTTTACTTTTTTATTGCAATCATATTTGTGCTGGTTTACTCTTTTTATTAAGTTTTGTTTAGTTTCCCCAATATAGTGCATATTACAGTTTTTGCAATTTATTTTATAAATTAAGTCTTTTTGCTCTATTTATCTGTGTTGTCTGTGTGTTTTATTATGTATTTGATTTTATAATTATTATATAGGACACCATTAATTTTAAAATTTTCATTATTTAATTTGCTTATTGTTCATCTGGTTAGTGTTGCAATATATTTTACCCTCTTGTAAGTTTTCTTTATATTAATAATGTAATTTCTTTATATTTATAATATAGAATAGAATAGAATAGAAAGAAAACTTTATTCTGGGACACAGTCCCTTAAGAATAACATTAAATAATACAAAGTAAGATCATAACTGGCCGAGAGGCTGTTAAAAATAAAACAACATAGGTAAAATTAAATACAAATATGTATGAAAAAAAAATACAGAGAAAAACTAGAAAAAGAAAAAAACTATTAATAAAAAGAGATTGAAAAAATAAATGTACAAATAAAGAGGTTAATATTGTAAACAAAATGCAGAACAGAAAAAAAAAACAGAAACTTAAAGAAAACTAGAAGATAGAAACTCAAAAATTATCATAGTCAAACAATAATTTTGGCTAATGTTTTATGTCTGACGGTCTTAGTAAATTATTTATAATGTAATATAATAAAAAACTAGCCCATAATGATTATTTCAGTTGGATTCTTACATAGGTTTATTATTGAATGCATCAGATTGACATTCTTTATTTGTTTATTTTATAATCAGAATATTTCTCCAATGAAGGAGTCACATATGTTGATCAATAAATGTATTATACAAAACATTTACTCCTTTTTATTAATAGTAAGAACATCTGATATGTTTCGGGAAACAAGGTCCCATCATCAGACTTTAAGACAATCTCTTGGTGTTAACACACCATGTCAGTGTCATTTACATTGTCAATCATGTAAATGACACTGACACTGTGTGTTAACACCAAGAGATTGTTTTAAAGTCTGATGATGGGACCTTGTTTCCAGAAACATATCAGATGTTTTTACTATTAATAAAGAGGAGTAAATGCTTTGTATAATACATTTATTTATCAGAATATTTTTGATACATTACCAATTCTGACTAAGGTCAGGAAATACTGTAAATGTTTGTTATTTTCCTTTGCTAATATGTTAATTTTGTTGAAACAAAGTTAAAACAGAAAAAAATAAGTTAAAAGAGGAAGAAATGGTAGTGAATTTAGCTTTTGTCTTTTGATATTAACAGAAATACTTTTTACACGATATTGAAAAATTAAATAGTTTACAGCAGTTTACTTTAAAAATAGTGTACTTATTTTTGATGCTATTGTAGATGTTAAGGGAAATCTCACTTCATACTTTTGGAAATTGTACTTCAATTCATTTATAATTTTATTTTCATGTGTCCAATAGCAAGAAAAGAAATGAATAAAAATGTTAAAATTTAGTATTTTTTATGAAGAGTCTCTACATGAAACAACGAGAAATTTATAATAAAATGAAAACTAAAAAGTCTGAGAAGGAAGTAATAAATAAGTTGCAAGGTGTGAAAATAATATAATTGTAAACTAATAATACGACGTTATTAATATTAGAATAATATTATGTTGTTAATAGTAGCAGAAACCACAAGTGTAGTTAATGACGGTTGCTGGATAAATAATATATAACATATTGATTTTATGTTTAAAAGTGATTAAGAATAAAAAATCAACATTCTGAGACGAGTTCGTGAAGAGCGGTGGTGGATTTTAAACTACTGAGAACTTTAAAGTAGAGATTTCTCCACCTTAGGAACGTAGGTATGGTGGGGGAAGGAGGGGAAGAGAAACTTCCCCTCCTAAAGCTGCGATTACTGACGTCATAAGATCGGAGCAAGGTTAGAATTAGGTGACAAGTGTATTCTGCGCGGGAGCAGGGGCCAGTACTAAGTTCGCTAGGAATACCGAAATACTTTTTACACGATATTGAAAAATTAAATAGTTTACAGCAGTTTACTTTAAAATAGTGTACTCATTTTTAATGCTATTGTAGATGTTAAGGGAAATCTCACTTCATACTTTTGGAAATTGTACTTCAATTCATTTATAATTTTATTTTCATGTGTCCAATAGCAAGAAAAGAAATGAATAAAAATGTTAAAATTTAGTATTTTTTATGAAGAATCTCTACATGAAACAACGAGAAATTTATAATAAAATGAAAACTAAAAAGTCTGAGAAGGAAGTAATAAATAAGTTGCAAGGTGTGAGAATAATATAATTGTAAACTAATAATACGACGTTATTAATATTAGAATAATATTATGTTGTTAATAGTAGCAGAAACCACAAGTGTAGTTAATGACGGTTGCTGGATAAATAATATATAACATATTGATTTTATGTTTAAAAGTGATTAAGAATAATAAATCAACATTCTGAGACGAGTTTCTGAAGAGCGGTGGCGGATTTTTAACTAATGAGAACTTGAAAGTAGCAATTTCTCCACCTTAGGTAGGTAGGTATGGTGGGGAAGGAGGGGAAGAGAAACTTCCCCTCCTAAAGCTGCGATAACTGACGTCATAAGATCGGAGCAAGGTTAGAATTAGGTGACAAGTGTATTCTGCGCGGGAGCAGGGGCCAGTACTAAGTTCGCTAGGAATACCAAAAATATATATAAAACACCAAATCCATGTACAAATTAATGTTCTTAAGTTTTGTAACACTTTTACACATTAGATAAGAGGGAATAAGAAAACATGAATTGATAAAACACTTAATCCTTTATGAAATTCATTTTGTTAACTTCTGTTTCACTTATTTTCATTTAAGAAGACTGAATATCAATGTAACACACTAAACAACACAATCCAAGTTGAAACTGTAGAAGTGATTGTTTACATGTGAGGTTATAGGAAAGAGCTATCGATAAATGTAAACTCGAAGTGAAGCGTAAGCATCGAACTGGTCGGTGTAGCGCGGGTCAAGCCAGTTTGCTGCCTCCTCTTAACCCGACCGTTACCGTATATATTATAAAATATTATTGACTGAACCTCAAGAACCTTACTAAACATTTAATAGTAACAGTCAAGAAATTTATCCATGTATATGTGTATATATATATATATATATATATATATATATATATATATATATATATATATATATATATATATATATATTAAATATCTTTGGGGTGGTCTGTTTCTGTGTTTCAACACTCAAATGACCTGTCTTTTTGGGATTATTATTTAAAAAATATAATTAACACGCTACTAAATTTTCAGTTTGAGTCATTTTTTTTTTTTCAATATCTTTGGGGTGGTCTGGCTTTTTGGGGTTATTGTTAAAATAGTAAACGTGATACGCTATTAAATTTTCATGCTGAGTCAATTATGTATTTTTCATTTTTTTTTTTAATATCTTTGGGTGGTCTGTTTCCGTGTCGCACCACCTCAATCGTCTGGCTTTTTGGGGTTATTGTTAAAATAGGATACCTGATACGCTATTAAATTTTCATTCTGAGTTAATTATGTTTATATGCATTTTTTTTTAAAATATCTTTGGGGTGGTCTGTTCTCGTGTCCCACCACTCAAATGGTCTGGCTTTTTGGGTTTATTGTTAAATTAGTGTACCTGATACGCTATTAAATTCTCATGCTGAGTCAATTATGTTTTTTTTCATTTTTTAAAAAATAACTTTGAGGTAGTCTGTTTCCGTGTGCCACCACTCAAATAGTCTGGCTTTCGGGGGTAATTGCTGCTCAATGGGCACTGTTTAAAACAGCTCAAGATTCCTGGACCTTCTTCTAAGGAAACATCAATTCCATTGAGAGCAGCATTGTAGGTTTTTAAAATATTGTAGCCGGGATTTTTGCCAAGGACATTCTTGAATTTATCGTAAATTATTACACCTTTTTCAGTATTAATTATTTGAGGTTGGCTTCCCGTTTTTTCAATAATATCTATTTTTGTATTCATAGAAAGATTTCTTTCTTCAAGTTTCTTTATTGAATCAGAAAGTATGTAATAGTGAGCACGAATAAACGCTAAATAAGATGTAATAGACGTTTTATTTAAAATTTCCTTTATTTTACAGCAGATTTAGCATCTTCACCGAGTTCGGCAATTACTCCCTTATATTTACAATTAGTAAAATTATCCGCAAAAAACAAGGCGGCTTCCAAACACGTTCCCCTTCTAGTAATAACAGGTTCTGGCGGGAGAGGACAGTCCATTTTTTTTTTTTTTTATGCACTGATACACGATGGGGTGCTTTAAGGTAATTTTTTTCCCCATTATTTATCAATTTATTTACATCTGGAAATATTTTACGGATCTTTTCAGCAACTCGATTCAGAGCGTGAGCCATGCACGTTAAATGGATCATTTTGGAATAAAAAACTTTTAAATTGACTCCTATTTCCTCAGTAAGGAATCATGTAAGGAGCTGCATTTCTAACAAAAAGCAAAATTTTGCCTTGGAACGTATTATTTAAAAAAAAAAAATCTGTTAAACTATCATTGATGAAACGGCAAATAGTTCCGCTATTTGTTTTTTCAAGTTGTTTTACAGAAATTAGAAATGGAGTTGGTAAAATTTCTGGATGGAGAATGCCAATTACTAAACTACAAATGCATTAACCCCAAGGATCAGTAGTTTCATCAACCATTATGTAACAAAAATGACCTTGGATTTGCTTTTTAATTTTTGACATTGTTGAATTGAAACATTTGTCTAAAATAGAGGTGGGCATAGTAGTTCCTTTTAGGGAATAGTTCCTTTTGAACTAGTTCATTAGAATGAACTAGTTCAATGAACTAGTTCAAATGAACTACTTAGTTCATTTTTCAAAAGAACTATATAAATACTGAACTAAGAGAGGATTGAACTATGGAAAAAAAGGAGGGAACTGAGATGTCAAATGAACTAGAAAGGTTATAGAAAAAATAAAAAAACCTCTTAACTTTTTATTTACAGTTTTTTTTTTTTATATTTATGATATATTTACATAGATTACACTTATTTTCTATATCTTTTATTAACATCTATATGATATTTATTTTATATCATATTTAGATGTTAATGAGATATATTTTCTATATCTTTTATTAACATCATCTGTATGAAACTAAATCTTTCATCGTAATATTCCCTGATTTCCAGCAATCTGATTAACTTGAAAATTTGCACATGTTTCAAGGACCTATGACAATACAGTAATTGCACAACTTTCTTTTAATATTCTCACTTAGTCTAGTTTAAATTATCCCCAAAATGGGGGCCAGTCTTGCAAAAGCTGGATCAGTAGGTTTTATGTTTTTATATGGACCAGATGGGTTCTGAGATTACAATATCAAAAATGAAACTTAATTTGATTAGGGGAAAATGTTTTGGGGGGGGGGGGGCAAAAAACTCAAACTTTTTTCAGATTCTAGAAAAAACATAGAAAAATGGTTTCATCGTAAATGTTATATTTAAAAAACTTAAGTTTATTAAATTGTGTGTCTAAAGACACCCCTTAAGCTGAATTAGATTTGGGGGTTAAGCTACAATCCATTGTCAAACATCAACGAAATTTGCAAACTTACAAAAAATGTTAGTTTAGGTCATGTTTAATAGTCCATCACACAGAAATAGCTAATCTAATCAATGAAGGTTGTATACTAAAAGTTGTAGATCATTACATTGTGAGCAAAACAGAATTTTTAAAGCAAAAAATTGTCCATTTCTATTCTGAGATATGTCAAAAAACCAACAATTATTGGTTGAATTTGGATAAACTTATTGCAAACAAATCATGAATAATGAACTTTAAGAATACTACGAATTGTAATAAAAAGTGTTAGGAACTTAGGTTAAGTTAAGTTTCTCTTATTCCATTTGTTCTTTTCAGAACTAATGGAATAAGAGTTTCGTTGAGTTTTAAAAAAAAAAACAACAAAACACAACAATAGAAATATAATATAGACGCTAGACGTAGTAAGAGCAATATGGAGGTTGCTTGTTCAAGCTTTTTTACTTCCTTCGGCTGAGGACACGACAAAACACGATTCTACCCGAATTGATGAACTAAGTGACGACGAACTACCTAGTTCACTTAGTTCATTTAGCTACCTAGTTCGTTTAGTTCAGTAGTTCCTTAGGTCCGACGGATCCCTGTCCGAGTGGTGGGATAAATGAACTATAGTTCGAACTACCTAGTTCACTTAGTTCATTTAGCTACCTAGTTCGTTTAGTTCAGTAGTTCCTTAGTTCCGACGGATCCCTGTCCGATTGGTGGGGTAAATGAACTATAGTTCACCAAAACAGAGATCGGTCTTTATAGTTCATTTACATGAACTAGTTCAATGAACTAGTTCGTTCACGAACTACTCATCTCTAGTCTAAAAGGTATCAGAGCTGGATAAGATAGTAGTGCTGCCCCGAAGCTTCACTGGAGGACTGTTAAAATAACATAAAATTAATTTTTGAAAATTGTCAAATTTACTTATTGAAATTATTCTAAGGACGAAATTCTTTAGGTTTATTTAAGTAATAATAATTATCAACGTTAAGCTTAACTATTACTAATTTAAGTTGTCCATAATCCTGATGATATTAAACCGTAGCGGAGCAGGGAACTTTCAGCTATAATGAATAAAAATATGTGACAGGTTACAAAAAATAAGAAAAAAATTACAATAACCAAAAAAGAAAAAAAAATTACAAAAATAAAATTAATTCATTCATAATGGCCACACTTCCATATATATTTAATCTAGTGTCTATCCCTGTTGTATTGATACCCGCTGTGTACTCTCCAGAAATTTATTCAAGTTAAAAAATGAGTAAAACCAAAATTTTTGTTGGTGTTCCAATACTTTCTACACTGACAGTAGTAAATCTCTATTTTAGCATTTCTGATAATCGATTTTCGTTTGCCTTCCCCTCCTTTATTTTCAAATCATCCTTTGGTTCGCGGTTTTTAATGTTTTGAATCTACGTGAAAATTTTTGAAGACCATGGGTATTTTAGGACTTTCTAAACTAATAGCTGACACCGCTCCTCAAGCCATAAAAGAAAGTGAAATCAAAACTTATTTTGGTGAGTTTATTAACTAAATTTTTTTTTTGGGATAGATTGTTGCTGATGAGATTTTAGTTGAAGCTTCATGTAATTGCATTTAATGCTTGAATGTCAGTTTAGATCATATCATTGAAAATATGATCTAAGATGGACTCATTTACTGCCAATGTTTTCTTTTTGCTAATAATTATTTTATTCTTAGTTGGTCCATGTAGTGCTATTGTAAATTTTAAGTTGCTTCTTTAGCTCTTTATTTGATTAGTAATTAAAGAACTATTGGAATGGTTAAGCTTGTTTATATTCTTTATACCTTTTATTAGATTTGTTGCCCTATTAATTACAATTAGTCTGGGAAAGCTCAGCTACAGTTTTCTAATATGCCTTAGCCTGAATTGTTTTAATAATATCTTCAGTATGGTTTATAGGACAGTTTCTTGGAATGTTACTTTTTAAAATCTACTTTTGCCTTATTTGCATTTAAAGGAGTAACAGTTTGCTCTCTCTCTCCTGTTAAACACTACTCCAATGGATTGAACACCCATTATTTTCTTCCAGGGTTTTGGATCCCTTAAGCAGTTAATCACCACTTTGTGATTTAGACAATCTTATGAATTAGGGTGTTCAAATAGAATATGATATAAGGTTAACTCAATTATTATATATTATTGGTATAATATACATTTTATGATATTTTAGATAGTAGAATTATACCAATTGAGTGATGCAAAGTTTTGTTTCCAAAATATAAAGTTCTCAGTACAGACACATACTTTATAATCTGATCCTTCCAATCCAAGATTTAAAAATGTGGGTCTGGAAAAAAGTTATCAATTAATATGCCGAACATTTTTGGTATGAAATTCAGTTATCTTCAAAATACTTAAGTGATTGTGAATTGTACTCTTTTGTTAAAATTGTTTGTGCTGTCGTGTTTATACTAAACCAGCAAATAGTTAAAAATACGTTTTAGGATGACTGAAAAATAATTTCTTACTCTTATCAAATTAGAATGTCAATCCTCCAATGCTCAGTATCTAGTATTTTTTTTTTTTTTTTTTTTTTTTTTAAATATTTTGTAGAATTTGGTATAATTGTTTTGTGAAAGTGACTTTTCCTACAATCCATTCATGGTGATATGTGGAAGTTAAATTGTTGACCTCATAACATTGTTATCTGATTAAATATATGTTCCTACTGCCTACTGTTTAATTCTATAATGAACTAATTATAAATTTTAAATAAATGAAATAATTGTGTTCCAATTAAAGTAGTGAAATAAATTAAGTTAGCGACATCGAATCACTGTTCCCACTCTAAATTCCTTTATATATCAATATAGAATACATTGAATCAAAGTCAAAAGTAATTTTGTTAACTTCTGATAATCATTATCTTATTAGAGATGTAGAAATAAGGAAATATCTAACTCCTGATAAACTAATATTATTATTTTTTTAGATAAAAATTAAAAAAAAAAATTAATATTACAATCTGCCTACTTACCTTAAGGCAATAATTAATATAGATGACATAGAATCCATCACACAATATGTAGGTACAATGAAAAATTCCCACATTAAAGAAGAGAAAATATCAAAATATAAAACACTAAATTCATGTTGAAAAATATGTTGTTAACTTGTGTTACACATTCTAACATTAGGTAAGAGGAAAAAAGAAAATATTAATATGTAGAACACTAAATTCATGTTGAAACTGATGTTTACTTATGATATTTGAGAAGGTGAAATTAACTATAGAAATGAAAGTTTACAGGTGAAGTTCTAGGAAAGAGCTATCGATAAATGTGAAACTCAAAGTGAGCATTGATCTGCAAAAGTGATGCAGAATTGTCTATTTTGGTGAAGCATTGGTTCGATGTTGTTGACTAAAATGATATAATAGACAGGAATATCATTATAACGTGATTGGAATATTTAAAATGGTATTTTATTTTTTAAAAAAACATTGGTATATTGTTACTATTGGTCACCAATATATAGTTTATCAATATTGAGAGCTCAAGATATTGTTGATATGAAATATCTATCTATCTTTTTCTTACAATACTTATCCCTAATAATGAGCATGAGTTGACACACACAGAAGGATCAATCTAATTTAAATTGATAAATGTTATGATAATTCAGTAGTTTAGTGTATGAGAAAACTAGTAATGGAATTTTATGAATTATCTTTGGAACCAAAGGAATACCACCAATATCAATAGTTTGTTAAGAGGTAGATTAGATTTATTATATTTTATTATTATTATATAGTATTCTAGGAAAATAGCAAGAAGAGCCATTGCTAGGTGACATAAAAGCCTAAATGTTTTAAGCTCCGTGCTATATGTATAATAAAATTACTACAATACAGTCTGAAACTTGTTAATGTTAAATCCAGTTATATAGTTTAAGAGTTAGTTTAGTGAAGAGATTTTTATTGTGTGTCAGTTTTTATGCAAGTTAATAGTTGTTTTGTTCTGTTTTAGTTGCTCTGTTATTGTTTTTTGTTTGTGTGCAACTGTTAATTATTCTTTGTTAGAACCACTGTAGTTATACAGTTGGGCTCAAAAGCATGATAAGATTAGTTAGCAAAGATGATTTTTGAATTATAGATAACTATATAGGTGATTTGAGAATTGCAAGTATCAAAACCGACAAGGGGACCTTTGGAGTTGTAACTCACAGATTTGAATGCCGATTTTTTTTTCCTCAGCTCTCAGTCAAGATAGAGAAATGATTCTTTCACATTTAATTGCATTGGTGTATGCTATTTTAAATAAAAATACTTTTGTTATGCTCAAGACAGTACCCGGCTTTAGGGTGCTCAAAAACTCTAAAAAAATGACAAAATTCAAAGGAAAACCGCTGTAAACTTTTCTTCATGAACAACTGACCTCAAATCTCGATTTAACGCACCATAAAATCCTGATATGTGAAATTTTATCAAAATCAAATAATAATGATTTTTTACCCTTTTGGAGGAGGTTAAAATTTTGCAGTTGAGATTTCATCAACAATTTCTAAAGGCCATAACAACTGCTGTGTTCAACCGATTACAATAGTAATAATAGCATCACAAGAATCAGCATACATTCTGCTTTTTATCCATGCATATAACATTGGATTTACTCCAGATTTCAGTGGGCAAAAACTCACGTAAATGAAAAAATCCGAGGTCAGCTAGCTATAACTTGAGATATTTCAATAAGGAGAAATCCTGCGACCTCCGGATTTGGGCTGAAATATGCAGTAGATGACCTTAAAATTTGGACTTAATCGGTGGCAGAATATGTGAGATAGCCCAAATCATTTACATTTTCTCAAAAATTGACAGCCCCATGCCTTCTGAAATCCTACAAAATTTTAAAGGTAAAAAAAAAATTATTTTTAATTTTGACAAAATTTAGTTTCTACTTGTTTTTTGATATGAGGAATCTGAAAATAATATCAGTTTTTGTCCACTAAAATCTGGAGTAAATCCAATGTTATACGCATGGATAAAAAGCAGAATGTATGCTGATTCTTGTGATGCTATTACTATTGTAATCCGTTGGACACATCAGTTGTTATGGCCTTTAGAAATTGTTGATGAAATATCAACTGCAAAATTTTAACCTCCTTGAAAGGGGTAAAAAATCAGTATTTTTTGATTTTGATAAAATTTCACATATAAGGGTTTTATGGTACATTAAATCGAGATTTGAGGTCAGTTGTTCATGAAAAAAAGTTTTCACTGATTTACAGCTGATTTCCTTTGAATTTTGTCATTTTTTAGGAGTTTTTGAGCACCCTAAAGTCGGGTACAGTCTTGAGCATAACGAAAGTATTTTTATTTAAAATAGCATACATAAATGCAATTAAATGTGAAAGAATATAATAATAAAAAAAAAAGTTTTATTCAAATGATTTAACAGTTTACAATCGCACATATTAAATATTGATACATGTTTTGGTAATAAAACAATTTACACTACATAGTCAGCTGAGCTTAGCTAAAATGGGTATAATTTGGAATGCATTTATTTTAACAGTAGGAAAAATACTAAAAAACCTACAAAGTAAGAAAAAAAAAGAGATTGATAAAAGCAAATACATAATAAAAAAAACTAAAATGCATAATTTATTAGCTTTTGTACGTTAAGTTAATCAACATTTTGGATAATTAACTTATATATTATTTGTGTTCCAATGTTTCAAGCTGAGACAATAACTTTTGGATGTCTCATTAGCAAAATATTGTTATAGTAGTATGTGGTTTGTACGTTTGTGTATGTATCTTCTTAAGGATTGCTTGTTAAATCTGCCTATTGTTTGAATTATAGGATTTCCTGAACTGTTTGTAGAGTTGAAAAAGTTTCTGGTCTGTGTGTGAATAAATTTTTTTTATGAATTGCTCACTAATAATAATATTGTTTAGAGATATGAAACTGTTTAACCTCTTCAGGAGTATTTTTTCAAATTTTTTGAAAGAATGTTGACAAGACTGATTGGTCTATAGTTTATGACTAATGCTGAGCTTTATTGGGTTTGGGAATTGGGATTGTTTTTGCTGTTTTCCAGGAAGTAGGAAAGTGTCGAAGGCGGAATATGGAATTGAAAATTTTTGTTAAGAATATTATTGCTTTTCTGCTAAGATTTCTTATGACTATTGGAGGTATGTTGTCTTCACCCGGAGCTTTTTTTGTTTTGAGATGTTTAATAATATTGATAATTTCTTTTGGTTATACGGAAGAAAAGTTAAGGGGCACCGTTTTCTGAAGATACGTTTTTAGTTTTGTTTACTTCGCGATTTTGATGGAGTGAGCCAAAGTCTTTGGTAATTTGAGTGGTAGAAGCAAAATATTTAGCTAGTAGTGCTGCCTTGTCCTTATCCGAGTTGGCGAACCCATCAGGTATTTTAAGAGGTAGGATGCATTGAGAGCGCTTTGTTAAGGTACAGTGAAATTTCCACAGAGATTTACCTCCTGGTTTTATATCGTTGAGGGTTTGGGTCCATTTTTGATTTTTCCAGATATTCAATTTATTTTTAACGTACGAATTCAATCTTTTAACTAATATTTTATGAGTTAGGCTTGAAGGGCATTTTTTTTATTTTTTTCTAATTATATTTTTTATTTTGATAAGCAATTTTAAGTGTGCTGGTATTTTTCTTGAACTTGATGGAATATTTTAGGGACGGCTATTGACATTGCTGAAGAGATTAATGAATTAAATTTATTTATGTGAATCCAATATTAATATGAATTTATCAAATACACATCAAAAATTAAATGTGAAAGAATCATTTCTCTATCTTGACTGAGAGCTGAGGAAAAAAAAATAAAACGTGATTTTCATATATATATATTTTTCTCGGCTCCTGATGCTCATTGGCGGCTATAACTCTAGGTCTGCACTATTATAGGTCCCTATTACCCTCATATAAATCGGCATTCAAATCTGTGAGTTACAATTCCAAACGTCCCCTTGTGAGATGAGAACTGGATGAGTTGGAACTAGATACAACAGTTATAAAGTGTATGTTATTGGTAAGGCTTTGGGATTACTATGTCAGTCAAGGTATTGATCCTGGGAGAAAAGATTTGAAGATGATGTTACAAAATCTATTAAAATACAGTATCTAAAATTATAAAAAATTAGGCTGTGTGGATAAATGGATACAGTGGATACACTGCTGGATAGCAGACTTGTCTTGCGGCTATGGTGTATAAGTTGTGAAAAAGTAATTTATTTGGTCGAATCGCCAGGAAGAAACCATTCATTAGCGCCATTTAAAATTTGTTAGAGTATGCAAAAAAGTCTCCATCGTTCTGGGAATCTGTTATCTTCTCGGACAAAAATTGACAATTGGCTTAGATAGCTGTCGCAAAAAGTGTTGCGAAAAGCAAAAAAAAAATATTGGAAACAAAAAACCTGAGGCCCACATTACCTAACTTTAGTAAGTGTTTCTAGAATTTTTTTGCCCAGTGTATAACTATGGAAGGTGAAGAAATAGTACTTGAAGTAACAAATTTTGGAAGAAAGGAGGAGGAAATAGAAGAAGATATAATGCTAATAAATCAGTGGTTTCAGTGACAAACACTGTTTTGACAGAAGATGGAATAGTAGAAAACATTAAAAAACAATTCAAAGAAGAATTAAAGGAGAAAGAGAGGAAATTCAAGTATTTAAACAAATGAAGATAAAACACAGCCCAGTAAATTGAAGAGATTAAAGTGAAAATAAACTCGGTTCCCAATAGCCTGGCAGTCCAGATTTCATAGCAACTCCATGAAAATAATTTAATTCGTTCAGTGATATCCTGATAGAGGAAAATTCGGCCCTAGTTGGTTTACTGGAGAAGTTTCCTGGCTTTGAAAACTTTCGTGATACTGATGTAGGAGGTCGGATAGAACATGACTACAATAAACACCTGGCTCGGACACATATTTTTAATTCCCATCTAAAAAGATTTCTTAGATGTAATTCAAAATTTTTGTTTTTTTTTCTCAAAAAGTGCCTTTTTGAAAATTGTTTAAAAATTCCTATAAATATTTCATTCTTTTGGTAAGTGATTCTCGAAATTTCAAAATGAGAGGCTAATGGGTTCATAGTAAAATAATAATTTAAAAAGAGAGTGTTTAAATTTTTTTTGTTTTAGTGGTGATAATTACCATATTAATTATGTACTTAAGAGTGCTGCATACAATCAATTTATTACTACATCAATTTAGTTATTTAAAAATAAACTTTTTTTTTTTTTAGTAAAGTTGGAATTGTTTTTATAACTTGGTTAATTATAATGCATTTAATTTGAAAATGTGAGGAGACACTCATATATAACTAACAGCAGTTCTATCAAATTTCTGAATGACCCTTTCAGCCAAACAATAATTATTAAGAGGATACAGCAATATCATGCTTATATACCAGTAAATTCAAGTATGTCAAAGATATGTGTAAAAATATTCTCTGAAGATTCAAGAGAGGATACAGTGACCGTCCAAAAATTCTCTGAAAAACTACAAATGACAGAGGTTAGTGGATATATAACCACTTTACATGACCAAAAGTGGTGGCTGGCATATATGTTGGAGAAGAATGAAGAAGAACGTAAACTAGAAGTGACATTTCTGCATTCCCCTGGACCTTAATCATCATCATTTTTCTATCCAAGAAAACCAGACATATTGTGGATACCCTTGATGGATGTACTTTTTAAAGTTGATCCCACCAATCCTACAGGAAGGATTAATGTAATAACATCTGAAGAAGCCATAAAAACTTCATATATAATAAATTCTTAATAACTTTTGCCCAAGATGTAAGTTTTAAAAATTTAATTTTAAGCTCATGATTAATGTAATATAGTAAATAAATCTGTAGAAGGTTGGCTAATTTAACAACATTTGTAATTCCTTCATTGAAGAATATATTATAAATAGTGGATGGCATAATGAATAACCACTTGAAGAATTATAGTGTAGAAGATGGTAGGATAGAAATGGAAACAAAGAAAAGTCTGATGATGGGACCTTGTTTCCCGAAACATGTCACATGTTTTTAATATTAATAAAGAGGAGTAAATGCTTTGTATAATACTATTATTTATCAACATTTGTAACTCCTTCATTGAAGAATATATTATAAATAGTGGATGGCATAATGAATAACCACTTGAAGAATTTGCTTCTACTAGTAGTGGTATTATATTAGTTGAATAATTTCATTTTTTACATTTGCAAATTGCTTTAAATATGGGATAATAATTTTTCAAAACATATGTGAATGACAATTTACAAAATATTTTTTCAAATGCCAGAAACAGCAAAGCCTTCTTCTAATTTTATTTCAATTCCAATTTTTTTTTTACAACTGTTTAGGGAAAGGTATACTGAATATCGTCTAATAAACTGCCATTGATTCCTGCTGCTTGCAGACTACTCCTGTTTTTGTAGAAGTTGCTCTTCCAACTCTAATTGTTTTCCATTTTATAGGAAACTCATTTGAAAAGAAGTTCTCTGAGATTTAATTACTTTTAGGATATGTTTACTTTTGATAATGTAATTTTAAGCTTTTAGAGTCAGAAAAGAAAGTTTAATGAGAAGCTAACATTTGAGCCGGAATAGATTCTTTAAGGCCTTATAAAAAAGTAGCACAACCAATTTTTTGCAATTCAGATATTAAAAATCCTACTTGTTTTAAGAGAAATTTGACTTATTTACTTTTTCACAACAACCAATATAGTATGCTGAAGTCATGATTCTTAATTCTTCTGCTCCACCATCACATCTCTTGCATGGTTACTATGTTTAGGCTACTCTTTTTTTTTTTTTTTTGTTCATTAAGTGCTCCTGGCCTGTTAAGTGTTCAAACACTCCTGGTTCCTATTTTGTTCATCAGATTCTATTAGCAAGGTTGATGCTACTACGCATGCACGTACCATACAATTAGTACGGTTTCATCCAAGGCTTTTTTGAGTGCTCTGCAAACGTTTTTTTTACAATGATGGACAGTTAACTGTACTCACCATGCCCCTCTGCTGTGGGACCTATGGTGGTGTCTTGCAAGCTAGTAGTTAAAAAACTTATATGTAACATAAAAACACTAGAGTTAAATGTAAATATACCATTTTGTAAGAAATTTAATTAGCTATAATCTGGTTAGTACAACTTTTGTGTGAAAAACTGTTTTTGAGATATATGACATAAACTGAGAAAAAGAACATTTGAGCCTTCCTCTACACACTCCTGTAGATATAGGAACTACATATATGATTTAATGCAGCGAAAATCCTAATTTGAATGGACTTTAAACTGTTGAACTAATATTAATAGTAAATTTAAGGTAGTATTAATTACTATCATTTACATTGAATTCACTAATTAGCTGTTAAAATCAATGCAAATGGTAAATAAGTTATGATTTGATCAAATGGCAGTGATTTTAAACCTATTAATTTTTCTGTTTAGAGTTATTTCTTTGATTGATTAGGTACAGTTTCTTTGAGACTTCAAATTTCACCAACATTCAGGATTATTTTTAATGTTTGTGAACTATCTTAAATTGATTTATTTCATTCATATTATACAATTAATTATAGTTATTTCTTGTTATGGTGTTGATAATTTTTAGACTCCCTAAAATTATTTATCACATTTTAGCAAAAGTGAAACATTTGTTTTATTTTCTAGGTAGAAAAGTAGCTATTGATGCTTCCATGTCTTTGTATCAATTTCTCATTGCAGTAAGGAATGAAGGTCAACAGCTAGTTTCAGCTGATGGTGAAACTACTAGGTAACTTAATTTTTTAATAATAATTTGTTAAGGTTGTAGTAACACAATGATTTTGAATGAATAAAAATTAAATAATATTTGGGACTAAAGATCCTCTAATTACTTAACATAATGGTGGAAACAATGTGCAAATTCAGTAATTTGACTATGTCATAAAAAGAAATATATTTATAAAGTAAAACAATGGAAATAAGTAGAGCTGTTATAATATAAAAATCTAACCCCTGCTTCTACTTTGATGTTCAATGGCGACATGCAGAAATTCGATGAGACATCTTATATTCATTCTCTAATACTTAATCTAGAGTACATTTTTTGGTACTGGATTTCTCATTATCTTTTAAGCTGAGTGAACATCATAGCACCTGAGTTGTTAAACTGTTTTCATGTTTCTGTTGGCAGTACCTTTATGGCGACTAAAAATCTTTGCAACGTTGCTACCAAAGTGTTTATACATATTGCTGACGTAAACCGATTACAGAACTTTTCCTGTAGTGTCTTCGACAGAAGGTGGCAACTATCCAGCACTATGTAAATGCTGACATTTATTCACTCAATGTATTCACTCCTCAAAGAATGAGGATTTTGTTTCCTTTTGCATCTCCTATTCATTAGACAATGACGATGGCTAGGGGGCCAATTAGTACTTAAAATTATCTTTTTAATCCCATTTCAACAGCTTGGATCTGCCTAAATGCTGGAAAGTTGTTTGTGGGTCAATGAGTGCTCCTCCCATCCATAGATGGGTCAGAGGAGAATATGCCAAAAATTGTTCGGGGATCAACTGGTTGGTGTTGAAAAAAGATATATATATATAAATATATATATATATATATATATATATATATATATATATATATATATATATATATATATTCACATATACTCACATACAGTGCAGTGTCAATTTTCCAAACGTCAATTATCGGAAAATTCAATTAACGGTACATTTTTTTTAAAATGTAATTTTAATTAAATTGATCATCTAATTACTTATTTGTATTGTTAAAAGTATTTTTATTTAAAAATTAAATTAAATGAAAAACAAAATAATTTTTTCCATGAATGTCTATAAGAGAAGCAGTTTTTTAAAAATTACATGTCATCATCCAAGCCAATAAAACAAAAAAAAAAAAATAAGCTCTTTTTATTTAAAAACAGACATTAGCTATCAATTTTGGGGTTGGTAAATTAACAATAACGGGAATCAAAAATAATTCTAAATCAATCATCAGGTACCCCATAATCTTAACAGTGAGAAGGGCAGTTAGAGTCGTAAAACTTTGAAAAAAGTGAACTGTTAGAAGATGCTGTTTACACATAATAATTTTTTTTTTTTTTTTTTTTTTTTTTTATGAATTTCCATCATCCAAACTCTTCATTATGTGAACCACCCCTGACAACATTAGTTCAGATAATGGACGCTCTACTATATATATATATATATATATATATATATATATATATATATATATCTATATATATATATAGGGAAAGGTGCTGTACCTGTGGACAATTTTCACTTATAAATTTTTCTAATTTTCGGTGCTTTATTTATCTGAGTGGTTATTGTACCATTAAATAAGAAATTTAAGGGGCTATCGAACCCTGGTGTCTTTATTTTGAAAAGTAATTTTATTTTTACAGAAAATGTTTTGTAACTTACTGATTAGTGTCCATACGTTCCTTCCCCCTTTGTACCTGTGGACACTAATGGTTGTACCAGGGTCCATTCATTTCTTCATAGGTTTATAGGGATAATTGATATGATATTTAGAGAAGCAAATCAGCAATAAATTTTTTATAAAATGTACTAAACAAAATAGAATATTTAAACAAGAAAAGTCTACTTGATATTATTGAACTAGAAAGGTGACAACAATGAATTTAGCGTATGAAAGTAAATAGAAACTTAACTTATTTTTAAACCTTTTACAAAAATAAATCTTTTATGTATGTAGAATTATTATTAATGAGTGTCACAGACATTTTTAAGGAAAAAATTGAATCATTAGAGATCGTATCCATGAAAAGATGTAGGAAAATGTAATTGTATATCTCTTATTTCAATTTCATAATCAGTAGAGATGTCCGGAAGAATAAAATTTTGGGTCCTATCA
Source organism: Euschistus heros (assembly GCA_003667255.2). Taxonomy (NCBI): domain Eukaryota; kingdom Metazoa; phylum Arthropoda; class Insecta; order Hemiptera; family Pentatomidae; genus Euschistus; species Euschistus heros. The sequence continues at coordinate 212,479 of RCWM02000832.1, forward strand.
TTTAATGAAATTTTCTTCTAGTAGCAAATGTTGAAAGTGAATGAGTTTACATTTTCTTTGTTCAAAGCTATAAAATGCTTTACAACGCAAAATATAGCTACCAATATATCTTTCTTCATCTTCAATTTCTTTACCTTGTTCATATTCATTTATCAATTCATCCAAAAAATTACAATCTTCGCTTGATGGATCAGCCAAGATCACATTTGTGAAATCGCCAACTTCACTAGTTCAATAGTTTGTTATAAATAGTGAGTGGGGAGTTTTCTCCTCATAAAAAAAAAGGTTATACGAATAGTAGGTATCCAAATTGAGGCATTTTATATCAAGCGGAATGCCTACAAACTTTTTCGCAATATTTATAATTGAAATAATGAATTAATCAACTAAGAGAAAAATCTGTTGTACTAGTGGACACTTTAACCATCTGTCTACAGGTTCAGCTGGCAATGGTGTCCACAGGTACAAGTGAATGCCATGTTGTGCGGAAAGCTCTCTGTTTCACAAAACCCGTAAGTGATAACTGATATGAAAACAAATGAAGTTATGATATATCTATCGGACAACCCAATGAAATATTACTGCCTAGAAAATTTCTAAGTGTAGGTCTTAAATAATTTAAAATCACTGGCTGAATTGGTCAGGATTTAGAAGAAAAAACCTTTAAAATAATAATTTCTATGAAACTGTTGCTCTGACAATCTTGAAAACATGTGCTACTGAAGGGAGATGCTTTCAGCACTACCAATCTAACAATTTCAATTTCCCAATTTCCCTCCTCCCACTCTTTCTTTATTAAAAAAGTCCACTGGTACAACTGTGCTTTAGGTACAGCACCTTAGCTATATATATATATATATATATATATATATATATATATATATATATATATATATATATATATATATATATATATATAGGTGTATGGTGTATTAATATGTAAGTTAAGGTGTATAGAGGAGTAATATACAGCTTTATCCCCAAACTTAATCCCAAACAACGACCGATTGTATATAAAGAGGATTGGAAAGCAATACAGTTAGTCTTTGTTCAGCAGTTGTGTGCGTCATTTAGCTCCCTAATTTCCCTTTTTTTTTTTTGCGCTTCTGCTCTAGAAGAACTTTACTGGTGCCGAAACCCAGGACTACGGGAGCATATTCTTCTGGTAAGCTTTTTTTTTATTTTTTCGCAAGTTTTTTTTTCGTTACATTCATCTTCAACTTGTTTTGTTGTTCTCGCCTGTTCTTCCGTATTCGATGGACTGACATTTTGAACAGCAGAAAATGGAGAGCAAAAACATTCTGAAACAGAGGAAACGGTCCACGAGATCTTACTTAAACAAGAATGGGTGACATACGTCAAGGAAAGACGGTACCCCCAGGCGTTGCGGCTGCACATTAGGGAAGAGTTAGAGAGTTTAAAGGAGCAGGAAATCATCGTGGATAGCACGTTGCCGTACAATAGCCCGTTATGGGCGGTTAAGAAAAAGAGTGATGAGGGAGCATCGTGGGAGAAGTATAGGGTCGTTGTAGATTTTCGTAAATTAAACGAAAACACTGTGGACGAGAAGTACCCCATACCGTGGTTCGGACAGGTTGGGAGGCGCGGCTGTGTTTAGTACATTGGACCTGAAGGCAGGGTATCATCAGATCCGTATGCACCCCAAGGAACAACATAAGACGGCGTTCACGTTCGAAAGGGGGCATTATAAGTTTACAAGAATGCCGTTCGGTTTGAAGAACGCCCCTATCACGTTCCAACGACTGATGGACGAGTTCTTACGAAGGTTGGCTGAAGCGTCGTGACAGGTATACATGGATGACCTACTGATATTTAGCAAGGGCGAAAACGGACATATACAAGACTTAAGATGGGTATTCGGACGATTAAGACAGTGTGGGTTAAAGTTATCAGGAGAGAAGTGGATCCTGGAACAAGATCGAATCAATTTCCTAGGGCACACCGTTTCGAAAGAGGGGGTGAGACCCGACATACGGAAGGTGAAAGCGATAATTATAAAGAGGATTGGAAAGCAATAAAGTTAGTCTTTGTTCAGCAGTTGTGTGCGTCCTTTAGCTCCCTAATTTCCCTTTTTTTTTTTTTGCGCTTCTACTCTAGAAGAACTTAACTTTTATATATATATGTCACGGTTTTAGATAATTAATTAAAAGCATACTTGTATTAGGGACGATAAAATTTTAAATTGAAGTAAAATAATAGGCGAAATAAAACAATTATTCATTTAAAAATAATTTATTACATATATGATTACAGTTTAATTAAAATTAACACACTATTCTTTTATCTTTCAATTCTCAGGTGGGTTCACCGGGGCATTCTGACTGTTACACGTTTTCCTTATAAATAAAATGATAAACATATTTTGATGCCTGAAGGGCTACATCAACAATTAAATATAACATACATTGAAATATTTGCCCAAAGGGCCAAATTACTTTATTGAGTTTGACAAGAATTCAACATTTGCCTGAAGGGCCAAATTTATTAATTTATGATTTCAATTAAATATAATTGATCTTCATTTCTTTTTGATGAGTTAATATTAACTATGTAGCAAACCTATAGATGGCCATATCTTCTCAACTCTGAAACTGAGGTCTGTCTGGGAAGCGAGCTGGTTGAAAGAGTGTGCCTTGCCCACATGGGCGCCAGCTACAGAGTGTGTCTTGTCAGCGTGGGCACTGGGAACATACTGAACGAGTTTTTCATTAGGCTGGTAGTGGGGGATCTCCACTGACATGGCGCTCATCGCCTCATTAATCGATTCATCCTTTATGGAATTTTCTTCTGATATATATATATATATATATATATATATATATATATATATATATATATATATATATATATATATATATATATATAGTTATGATTTTATTTTAAAATAATATTTTTGAATTTTAATTAAATTTTTTTTTTTTTTTTCAATTGGCACAACAACCCATCATTGGGTCCTGCCCTCCTCAAGCAGCTTCCACCAGTTTAATTGGTTAAGTGCAGCTGCTCCAATTTCGTACTCAGAGCAGGTTTCTAGTATCTTCTTTCACACCATCCACCCATGTAGGTGCTCATTCAAAAGTTTATTTGGGATCTCATCTGTCCCCATCCTTGCTACATGGCCTGCCCAGCGGAGCCTACCAATCCTCACAATTTTGCCAACATCAGGCTCACCAATCAGCGAGTACACATCCCTGTTCGTGTGTCTTCTCCAAGCTATATCATCCTTTACTGGACTGTAAATGCATCTTAGCATCTTCCTCTCAAACGTTTGGAGATCCTTTTCATCTGACTTCGAAAAGGACCAAGTTTCTGAGGCATAGGTTAGCACTGGTCGAATCAGGGTCTTGTATAATTTTGTTTTTGTAAATCTTGATAGAGAACTACTTCCCGAGTGCCAGCGCAGTCCAAAGTAACACCTGTTGGCCGATGTTATTCGCCTCTTTATCTCTGCCGAAACATCTTTAATGGCATTGACCTGAAACCCGAGATACACAAATTCCTCAACTCGTTCGAAAGAGTAACTACCAACTTTCGTTGGTACCTCCATGTTTACCAGCAATCATATATTTGGTTTTGTTGGCATTAACAAGTCCTAGCTTCCTGGCAGCATCATCAAGGCAAGAAAGGCTTCTTCCACTGCAGCTTTTGATCTTCCAATAATGTTGATATCAGCATATCCCAGGATTTGTACCGAATGATTAAAGATGGTTCCACTGGTCTGAACCTTTGATTCTCTTACAGCTTTTTCCAGACCGATATTGAAGAGAAGAAAGGCTAGAGAATCTCCCTGCTAAACGCCAGTATGAGATCTGAATCCCTCAGACAGATCTCCCTGAACCTGCACCACACACTCGATATTGGTCATAGTGAGTTTCACAAGACGGATAAGCTTTACTGGTACATTGAGGTCCATCACTGCCTGATACAGTGCCTCACGTTGAATGCTATCATAAGCAGATTTAAAATCAACGAACAGATGGTGTGTGTGTATCTGGTATTTCCTTCTGCGCTCAAGGATGGTTCATAGGGTGGAAATCTGTTCTGTTGTAGAACTGCATTTATGAAAGCCGCACTGATACTTCCCAAGAACTCTTTCAACATGAGGTAACAATCGTTCATACAATATGTTTGAGGAAATCTTGTAGGCAGATGACAACAGTGATATGCCTTGATAATTTGTACATTTGAGAAGATCTCCCTTCTTGTGAATAGGACATAAAACTGTCTTGCCCCATGCCTTCGGAATCATTTCTTCTGTCCAGACCACAACAAGATTTTGTATTGCTTGGAAAAGCTTATCACCTCTTTTCTTGAATAGCTCGGCCATAAGTTTGTCAAAGCCTGTTGCTTTGTTGTTCTTAAGCCTCTCAATGGCTGCACATAGTTCCTCTTCCTCTGGGGGCTCGAGGTCCACTTCTTCCTGTTGAGCTTCCTGTACCTGATTTCCATTGAACAAGCGATTGAAGTTCTTGTTTTATCTCCATAGCACTTATGTTTTTTCATTTAATAGAGATCCATCGGTGTCCTTACAGGCTGAGATTTGAGATTTGAACGGCTTTCGACTACTGTTCACTTTTTCATAAAATTTTCGGCATTCATTAATGCTCCTCAATCTCATTATTTCATCAAGCTTTCTATTTTCCCAGTTCCTTTTTTTGCGCCGATGGATACACTTGTCTTCTCTTCGTCATTGGCGATAAATATCTACTGATGCTTGGATACGTTTCTTCTGAAGCACGAGTGTATAGGCTTCATTCTTGTGCATTGTGGCCTGGCTACACTTCTCATCAACCCATGGAGACCTTTTCTGTACTTGGCTTGGCCAATTACTTCTTCTGCTGCATCATGGAACATAATTTTACGAATATTTGATCATATTTCATCGACACCCTAACCTTCTGTAGATGGTACATTACAGAACTTTTCATTAATGTTATGTAAATACTCTTGAGACACTTCGGGTCCTTTGAGCTTTTGTAAGTTGAACCTCTTACTTCTCTGTCCTCACCTTGTTTTTACAATTGAGATCCTGGCTCTAATTTCAGCCAAAATTAGAAAGTGGTCCGAGTCCACATTAGCTTCACGAAAGGTTCTGGCATCAAGGAGGTTTGATCTGTGCCTAGCGCTTATTAGAATGTGGTCTATCTGATTCACTGTATTTCCATTGGGGGATGTCCAGGTACCTAGATGAATTCTTTTGTGGGGAAATAAACTGCTACTAACTACAAGGTTGTTAGATGCACGAAAATTAATCAGTATACAGCCATTATCATTGCATACATCATGTCTCCTCTCCTGAGTTGTTCAGTGGCCCTGAAGAAGACAAAATGTGATAAACTTAACCAGCCAGATAGATATTTAAGCTCAGTTTTCATGGGAAAGGAAAGTTCTTGACAATATTTATGCCTACCTATTTTTCATTGGTGAAGGAAATAAAACAAAATTATGGCCATTTGTGGAAAATTTGTTGTTATTGGTGGGACATAGCTTAGTAGTAATAGTCCTGGTAAAAAAAATAAAATAAATAAATATATATTAGTTATAAAACATATATAAAAGTTTCATAAAATAAAATTACCAATCATTGCTAGTGCAGCCATATAGTCTTAAGCTGTGTTTTAACTTACATTGTTTCAGTTGATAATGTAAAAGATGAATCTAACATTGAAATAATAATGATTATCCACTTCTATGATATTTAGAAATGTTCGAAACCACATAAATATAATATGACTTCAACAAGACTAAAATAATGTGGGAAGTTTTATGTAGTTTTTAATGAAGTTCAATTTATCTTCTTTTTGCTATAAAGAAATAACTAATGCATAATGACCATTTTCAACTGCTATTTAGGTTTAATAAAATAATTATAACAAAACTAACAGATTCTCTTGTTTTTGATTTGGAACCACACATTGGAGTAGGAACTAGTGTTTTCAAAGTAACAGTAATTCAATTTATTACACTAAATTACCAGTATTGAATTTATTTAACCTAAAGAAGTGATTATTGAAGAAAATGAAAACAAGCTATAGGATACTATTAAAAAAAACAACTTTTTTTTTAATTCATAAAAAAAAAAAAAAAAATGTGTGGAGGAAAAAGGAATGGACATCATAACCTATTATATAAATCGGTTTTTATTTTAAGTCCTATGAATAAATAAGGACATTTGCTGAATGGTTTTATTTCTTTTATTTTATTTTTCAGTCATCTAATGGGAACTTTCTATCGCACAATACGTTTAATAGAAAATGGCATTAAACCAGTTTTTGTGTTTGATGGAAAACCTCCTCAATTGAAATCCAGTGAACTTGAAAAGAGAGCAGAAAGACGTGAAGAAGCCCAGAAAGAACTTGATAAAGCAACAGAAGCAGGTAAGCTATGATATGACAATTATATCTAATTAAAGAGTTTGAATATTATACTTCCAATTTTTTCAGGTGATGCAACTTTAATGGATAAGTTTAATAGGCGTCTTGTAAAAGTTGAAAAGAAACATGCTAATGAGTGTAAGGAGCTGTTAAAACTGATGGGTGTTCCCTATGTTGAGGTGAATTGATTATTTTTTAAAAGTTGTATTAATATTTGAAGCTATATTTTTCAGCAAAATAACCATTGAGGCTGTAGTGGACAGTGTTATTAAGGCTTATTTGCACTTGTCACTTTAGATGTTCATCTAAGATGAATCTTCCGAAGTGACAAATGTGAACGGCTTTTCATCTTCAATTCTTCCAGAGTGTTCATGGAAAATGAATGATGAAAGGAATCAATTCCAGTTTGATTTTGGAAGAACGCGCCTTTCATTGCTACTAGGAAAACGGGACTCACTGTGTTGCTACACCGACTTAAATGAGAATTTCCTCTTCAGTTAATGTTTAAACCTCTTTGGTTGTGCAATCTGTTAAATTTATTTTTTTTTTTTGTGTGTGTGAGATGTCATTTAAATGACAGGATAGCCATATGGCAAGGTTCCTGAAGGCATACCGGAGGCAGGAATGTAAAATCACCAGAATATAGCAAATATCATTTAAGGGAAAAACCTATGGTGAAATGGTGGAACAACTGAACTTACCAGGACTATCAATCGTAGGCGTCAAAAATAAAATTAAAACGGTTCGTACTAATAGTTAGAACTGAACAAAATTAGAAAATCTGAAAAAAGTGGTGCGTTGATGATATTTATAATCCTCGATTGTTTTGGTTCAAAGATGCTGATCTGTTCCTCCATAGCGTATAAAATCCGAAACCAAGCTCTTCAAATTTAAAAGTAAGTACCTACTTATAAATACCAACACAATAAAATTTAATATGTATTTTTAAATTTTTTTATTCAAATCACAATATGTATTTCTAAGTAATGTGTATATAGTTAATTATTCAAAAAACAAAAGTTATATCATTTTCCATTGCCACGTAACAATGTTCGAGGTGACAAATTGTTCAGCATAATAATTTCGATTGTCTGCTGCTCCTCTGGCATAGTGATTATTCATGCCACTTGGCAGATTCCCAAGACCCTCTCGTGGGGTTTGTGAAGCTGTTTCTGGGATAACAGTTCCATTCTCCCAGTCCTCGTAGTCTAGCATATTCTGTTGAATGTATAATTGTTTGCAACCAATTGTGAATAGCACATGTGGTTTTCACCACCTGTTCTGTGGTTTGTATAGCCAGAGGTATAGGTTTCTCATAGATTCGAAATCTGGAAACTAGAATACCAAAGGCATTTTCTACAACACGACGAGCCCTTGAGAAGCATAGTTTTATAGTTCTCAGTTAATTGACCACCTTCTCCCATGATTCAATTGTGTTTAGCATCTGTAAAAAGAAAATAATCACTAATAATTTGAGAAAAATAAACAAAAAATTAAAAATAAATTTCAAAGGCCTACCAATAATACCCTGAACCTGAACATAAAAATACTTTCATTTCCATTACATTTTACATCACTTCTTCTTACAGTTACGCTATGAAAATTGTGTTTTGTGTTGTAACATGCTATCTTTATCTTTGGGGAAATTCAAATTGTTGCAGGTTCCCAACTGTAAAGACTCAGGGAATGATAGTCAGCTTTGTTGTTCTACAGCTGCATACAGCCAACATCAAACCAGCGAGGAAGGAGCACCTCCTGAGAATGATTACTTGCCATTGCCACCACCAGCTTGTGGTGGTACACCAGTCTCAATTAATCCTATTCGAAAGGGACAGAAGCGAGGTGCAGGTAGCAACTTGCCAGCGATTCATGATGCAATTAAACACTTAAAAGAAAAATCGCAAATAAGGAGACTGAGCATGAGTTCGACATTTTCTGCGAAAGTCTTGCAGTACAACTGAAGAAAATGCCTTTGTCCAGAGCTCTGATTTTCCAAGAAAACTTCAGTTTTTTAGGCCAGATACCTTAAGGTCATTTGAAGTTTTAATTTAGGCCTTTCAATTAAAGGAGATACTTTTTCCAGTAAATATGAGAACTGGTTTTCGCTCATTCTCAAGTGGTTTCTGAACTCCTCTTGATTTTCTTCTTCCCATTCCTCCAGTAACGTAGCAGAAGCTCTCAAATTCTCTCTTCTTAAAATCCACGGTTTTACCCACCACCGTCTCGGAGTACGGACCTGGGATAACTATCCCAAAAGTTCATTGCATAATTCACGATAAATTAAATCAATAACCCGAGCAGTTGAGATTCTTTTGCGATACATTTTGTGACACACGAACTGGATGAAAGTGAACAGTGTACTGAAAAAGAAAGCTAAAATGGATGAAAATTTGTGAACATATGGAAGATTCACTTTGAATGAATCTCTCTGGAAGATTCAATCTGGATCTTCATCAAAAATGAAACAGTGTGAATCCAGCTTTAGATTCTCTTAACACTTTAGCATTCTCATAAACTTTGCAGCATGAGGTTCTGTCTGGTCTGAGTTGTTTGATATTCATTTTTTGGTGGACCTATACTGTAATTCATACTTTGTTGGAGTACATGAGATCATTACTTCCCAAAAATCAACCAACAAAAAAATAACCATCAATAAATATTATTAGGGAGAATCATCTGTCAAGTATTATACTCTATTGAAAGTCCATTATTACCTGACGAAATCTATAGAACCTCTTCTTGTACGATACAAAAAATCTTATTTTCGTTTCTGCTATGTTTTAAAATTTACTATATCTTGTAAATATAAATAAATCCTGTAAAATATACTTTATTCTTTTATTCTTTACCACTAAATTTTGTCCAGCATATAAGATATCTTGGATTTTATCTTGACAAAAGACTCATGGAACCCTCAGATTTATTTGAGAAGAAGATGCTTATCGATTTTGATTATTCGAACACTTGAAATTCTAATCCCCTGCGCACCACCAAAATCTCATCTACATGACTTGTCAGACCTGTTTGGTCTTAATGTTTAGAATTACGGAGCTCAGCTAAATCATTGAATACAGTATTTCCAATTCAAAATCCTTAATGCTCTTAATTTTGTCAGAAGTGTACTAATTCATAATGACGTTTCTGCTCCTCCATCTATTGCTAACAGCAATAAATGATGGTAATATGTCTTTTGATAATGAACTACTTACCTACTCAAATCTACTGGTTTATTAACTTGCTCTTCATTTGATTCCCGATAATCCTTTGTGGGAACTGAAAAGAAGTTAGGATTGATCCTTCTTAACCATCATGCATACCTTGAGCGAAAAGAAGTTATTCTCAGAACCTTATAATTCAAAACTTTTATTTGCGTATTACTATTTGGTTATTTTTGAATAAGTTTTAGTCATATCATTAGATTCTTAATGTAGCTTACTTGCTAGAAGTACATTGTTTTAAAAATCCTTTCAAATTCTCAGTTGCCTACAGTGTTTGCACACTTTGAGCTATTTTTTCCATTTATCTTGATCCATGGTAAAATGTCTCATCTTTCCATGATCTCTGGCCATGGCTAGGCTATATATTGGGTTGACCAGAATGTAATGTCTTTATTTTGTTCAAATTTAGTAAACTGCTCCCAAATTGAAGTGGATCAAGGATCAATTCCTCAAATGCAAGTCCTCAATCAAATCACTGCATACAAGATCTTGTCTTTCCAATCTCTATTCTCCATCCCACAGGAGTACTGCATTCTAATGTTCCTTCCTTGTCTGATCCTCTATTCTCTGGAATTCCCTCCCTCCCTGCATTCACAATGCTTCTTCCCTCAGAACATTTAAAACACTCTTCTTTCACCATCTTCTTTCTCTCCAACCTGGCCCTCTCTAATGATATGGATGTCTCACAATCAGGGTGTCTACTAGTCGGGAAATTCGGGAATTTCGGGAATATGTCGGGAATTCCGTGTGGTCGGGAAAAATTCGGGAATAAGTCGGGAATTTACAGAAAATTTACGAAAGTCGGGAAAAAGGTGTCGTTAATGCTAAAATTTTCAGACTTTTTCTCCAGTTTTTGCTCAATATGTCAGTTAAGGAAGCGCCTGATTGGTATACTTACTCCACATACTTTTAACATAAACTAAATTTACTACAATTTGAGATCAGGGTGAGCTCTATATAGCAATTAATTCTGATGATACAGGGTTATTATCTTCGAAAAGAGGCCATTTTTTCCCCAAAAACCAATGCTTTTTCGATATGGTCACTTATTTTGTAAAATATCTCCTGAAATACATCATTTGAGACCAGAATGGTACCTGTGGGCCCAGCGGTTCTTTCAAATACGGCAGATTACAAAAAACAGTCAAAAGTGAGTTATGGGGGAAAATACTGTTCTGTCTTTTTATGGTTTATTTATCAATTAAAATTTATTTATTTATGTTATTGTTAAATAATTGATTGATGAAAAAGAAAAATATAGCGTAATCCGTTTTTCGAACATTGTTTTATATACCTACATACTAAAATGCTTAAACAAACGTATGTATATATATATATATAAATATATATATATATATATATATATATATATATATATATATATATATATAAATATATCGTATACCTCAGGTTATCGCAAGGGGGAGAGAGGAAAGGGTTGAACTAGTAAGTTCACAGCCGTTTGATCAAATAACTCGGAATCCGTTATTTGTTGTACATTTGGAAAAAAAATAATCCAATGAATTCCGAAATCAATAGTTTTAATGCTGTAGGGGACAACGCACTACTCCGCGAAAACACGTTTTTCTGTACTTTTTTAAATCTAACTCGGAAACTATTTGTCCGATAAAAAATTTATTTTTATAGCTGTGTTAGGTAGCAAAGTATGCATAGATTGATTTGTTTAGATTATTATTGAAACACCATTAAAATATCGATTGGCTAGAATTTCTAAAAAAAGTTTTGAAAAAGTCGGGAATTTCTAGAAAAATTCGGGAATATGTCGGGAATTTTGATAGCTGAAATTGGTAGACACCATGACAATGTATGTAATCGAATAATTTAATCACAAAGTATGCCAGACATGAAACATTAGCATAGATTTAAAGTTTGTTTATGATGTTTTAATTCTTGTTAGGATCATTTTTGATTTTTGATCTTTTTCTTTTTAATTCTCATATTTTTTTGTTTTTTTCTTTGTAATTGTGTTTATAATATTAACTCCTATATTTTGTTTTTGTTTTTTCTTTATCTCTTTTTCTATTTACAGTTTTTTCTTTTATTCTATGTTTTTTTAATTTGTATCTGTTCTCATGAAGATTTGTATTCACTTTTATCTATGTTGTATTATTTTCTAAATCTCTCGGTTATGATTTTACTTTGTGTTATGTATGTTATTCTTAAGGGGCTTTGTCCCAGAATAAAGTTTTTTTCCTATTCTATTCTATATATTCATCATTATCTAATTTGTCCCCTCCAAAGTAATCCTCCTCAGATGTAATATACTTATGCCAGTGCTTTTTCCACTCCTTAAAGCACTTCTAATAAGTAATTTTATCTATGATATTGAGCTTTTCCAATGATATAGTTTTAATCTCCTTGATCATGGTTATTCTCCATCTTTTTATGGATCTTTTAACTTTTTGTAAACATGAAAAAGTTCCAGGGGGCCAAGTAGGGTGAATACAGTGGTTGCAGCATGATTAGAGACAAGCAATGATGTGTGAGTAGGTACATCAAATCGTGAATCAAAAGCTATGAATTGTTTTGCCATAAATCAAGGCATTTTCTTTGTATTGCTTCAAGCAAACGAAACCTAACTTTGACATAATATTCCATATTGTTGTACAGCCTTCAAGCAAGAACTCTGATGCAATGATATGGTGGGGCATCCAGGGCACTTTCTTGGCCTTCTGTGAAGGGCATATACCACTTATAACATTTTCTTTTTTTAATGCCTCAGTCAGCATTTCAACTGCAATGAAGCACTTAGTGTTTTCCACTCAAAATTTAGTATAAATTCACCAAGCACACTAAAACACATCTAACCTTCATTTCTGTCTAAAACTAACTACTTATGCAAAATGACTGATATAAACATATGTTAGGAATATTTGAACTAACTTAGCAAAAAAAAAATCCTTTTTATGTAGCCAGTTTCCAATCAATGTTACAATTTAGTGATAATTTATTGTTGCTGGTTTTTATTTATTTATTTGGTTTGGTGTCACTTTAGGATTTTGTATCAAGTGTGTTTACTAACAAACATAATTAATGAAAGGTTTATTAATTCTGCCTATTTCATTTGCAAAATGAAGTATATTAATTATTAATATGTATACAGGGTGTCCCGAATTTAAATGGAAAAACTTCAGGAACTTATAGGGGACCGAAAAACTAAGACAAAAAGTCCTTTAGAGATTTGCTCGTTTTTGCTTAGTTTTAGAGAAAATCGCAAAAAAAGAAACAAAACAAAAATGTTACAGGTAGTGATTATCACCTTTCAGAGTTCGTCAGGTTAGGCAGTGAGGTATGTAAACACTTAATGTTATCCTTTACATTCTTTTATTTGTTTACATTTTGGCTTCCTTCTCGGATTATAATTCCTAAATCAGTCTTCAGTCAGTTACTCAGATATTTTTGTGTGAATAGCATCAGCCACAATGCCGCATACATATTCTAATGTTGAATACGCTGATATGATTTTTGTGTATGGTTTCTGTAACGGTAATGCTTTAGAAGCTGTGCGGGAGTATGCGCTCCGATTTCCAAATAGAAGAGTGCCTAATCAACGAGTCTTTTTGTTAACTTTTAATAGACTACGAGAGACTGGGTCATTCATAATACGTAATGACGGCGACCAATTCCAGGCAGCAATAAGAGCAGATTATCGGAGAAGAAATTGTGTCCAACGCCACTTCGATAACAATCCTGAGACTAGCATCCGAAGAGCATCTGCTGCATTAGCAATATCGCGGCAAGCAATATGGCGAACTTTGAAAGGTGATAATCGCTACCCATACTATCCTCAAAAAGTACAGAATTTATTACATCAAGTGTGTGTATGTGTGTGTCCTTCGTAGATAACTTTTAGTGCCTCTGTCTTTAAGCCCCATGTGTTTCTTGCAGCTATAGTGTTATGAGTTGGTTGAATGTCTGAATGAAACAATAAATGTAAACCTTTATAAAGGCTTTTATTCAATTAAACATACACAGCACTTGTTACTAAACACAATAATGAAAATGAGACAATACATATGAACGAGGTTATAACGTGTTATAATGTAACAGGTGTGACATTTTCCCCCTCTGTGTTAAATTTATGTAACATAATCTTGTAGGTAAGAAGGAGGTTTTACATTTCTCCGAGGTCTTTGCTTGTTCTGGGGCGATGTTTCATCTGGTGAAGGTACTTTTTCGGTCTCTTTGTCTTGAGGTTCATCTAGAGTTTCCTCACTTGGCAGATTACTAATGTGTCCTTCTTCAGATCCAATTATTTTGTTTTTGTACATTTCCTGATTCCTGCTGTTATCAGACAGCTGCACAATGCACCATCTGTCATCAGTATCGGATGTATCGGTAGCCGGATGTTGGATCAGATGAATCTCTTCCCTTGGGGCTAATTGCCATAACGAAACAGTTGATTTGTCAACTGAGCCATCCTTCCGTCTAATGGAAGCATATTGAGGGTTTACTTCTATGAGCTCACCTTCTTCAACCAAGTCATCATATTTACTATTTCTTACATTTCTCTTTGCCAATACTGTTGTATTTGGTATTAACCATGACGGCATGGAGTCTCCGTTCGCAGTCCGACATGGGTAGTCAAAAAATCTTTCATGTGGCGTACAGTTAATTGCTGTGCACAATAAGGAACGCAGAGAATGGAGGGCCTGAGAAAGTACTTTCTCCCAATCATCTACTTTTAGACAAAGAGTCTTTACAGCCAATACTATTGTTTTCCAGATTGTTGCGTTGAAACGTTCCACTTGTCCATTGCTTCTGGGATTGTACAGTGTGGTTCGACTAACAGCTACGCCATTTGAATGTAAGAACGTCACGAGTTCTTCTGATAGAAACGATGACCCTCTATCTGAATGTATGAACGCTGGCATACCGAATATTGAAAACAACTGGGAGAGACATTGTATAACTGTTTTAGACGAAATATCTTGACAGGGAAAAGCAAACGGAAAACAAGAATATTCATCCACAACTGTCAACATATATCTATTTATAGTTTTTGAAGGAATGGGTCCTTTTAAATCAACACTTAAACGTTCGAATGGTGATGCTGCTTTGATAAGGGTCCCTTGATTTTTCAGGAATTTTGGCTTTACTTCAGCACAAGTAGGGCAGGCAGCTGTAACTTCCTTGACATCCTCAAGCGAATATGGTAGATTTTTTATTTTAATCCAGTGAAACATCCTAGTTACCCCTGGGTGACACAATGACTTGTGGAGCTCAAATAGTTTATTCATTGATGTTAAACAGCAAACTCTTGAAAGTGTATCTGCTTTATGGTTTTCTTTACCTGAGCGATAAACAATATCAAACAGGAATGGCGACAATTCTAAACGCCATCTCAAAATTTTATCATTCTTTATTTTACTGTTATGCTTCCTGTTAAAAATAAAAGAAAGAGCCATTTGATCTGTTAGGAGCTGAAAATGTTTTCCGATAAGATAAGCTTTCCACTTCTTTAGTGATTCCACGATGGCTGCAGCCTCCTTCTCTATAGCAGATTGAGATCTCTCTGATTTTGACAAATTATGGGAAAAGAATGCAACTGGCCTCCCGTCCTGACTTAGTGTTGCTGCATTGGCAAAGTCAGATTCATCGCTTTCAACAATGAGAGGTGAGCTACCAGTTCTTGTAGTAACGAGTGAACTAGCTATATCTCTTTTTAACATAGCGAATTCCTGAGCGGCTTGAGGACCCAAAGGAAAAGTGACAACCAGTCATGCTACTAATTACCTCAGAAAAACGAGGAACCCATTTTGAATAATGTGTGAAGAGTCCTGTTTCAAGGAAGAAGCATCATGAGGCAGAGGAAGCTCAAGCAAGTATTGAGTTTTGCGATATAACATACCCAAGAAGATTTATACAAGGCATTGAAAATTTACTTTTCTCAAAATTTATTTATAGACCATATTTTTCTACAGCTAACATGAAGCCCTGAAGATTAACGTCGTGTTCCGCTTTGTCATTACCACAAACAGTGACATCATCTAGATACGAGAAAACTCCCTTTAGACCTCCATCGGAAATAATTTTGTCTATCGCACGCTGAAAACATGCTACACCATTGGTAACACCAAAGGGGATTCTTGTGAACTGATATAATCGTCCCTGAGCTTCAAATGCAAGTTGGACAAGATGGTCAGAGGATGCTACTCCACGCTTAACAGCACTCAGGAGATAGTGAGAGAAGAAGAAGAAGAAGCTTCAAATGCTGTATAAATTTTCTCTTCATCGGCAATGGGGACCTGGTGGTAAGCACTTTTCAGATCTATTGTACTGAAAATGTTATACTTGCAAAGGGTCTAAAATTTTGTCTATTTTCATATGGAAATTTTAAATAATTCAAAATAAATAAATTTAAGAAAATTATTTAGTAAATTAAATTTGTTTAAATAATGAAAAATGGTTACATATAACTGAGTTAACTGTTATATAATTTTTTGTTTATAATTAATTTTATTTATAATTGTGGGTAAGAATAATGTAAATTATATTGATAACATCTAAAGAAAAAGTGTAATTTGTAAAATTTAATTTTTACAATAAATTTAGTTGGCAATACATAGAATAGGGGAGTGGGGGGACAGTGTTTTGGAGGGAACAGGATGTGTGGGGCCACATGGTGTGCAGCAGTTATAGTGAAACGTGTTTGTGATAATAAGATGAATGTTTTTTTTTTTTATGTTGATTGAAATGTACTTGGAGTTATTTTATGAGAAGAATTTGTGATGTATTTGACAAGACAATTTAATAATTATTGTTTTTATTGTGATTAAGAGGTATGTTTGTACATTTTGTATTAAGATTCTTTGGACAGGGAGTTGATTAAATTTGAATTATATAAAAAATAGCTTATTTAAATATTGAATTTTTGTGTGTAAACTTTACTTTAACTAATTTTGGATTGAAATTGTATTTTTTTTTAATTATATCATTTTATGAAAAGCCATTTTTCATTAATTATATTACGGCGCCCGGACAAAATAAAGTAAAATTAATTATATGTTCACCTTATTATTAATAATTGTAAGAATAACCTAACATACTTCACCACGTTTCTTACTAACTCGTCCATATTGGGAAGAGGGTAGGCATCTAATAAAGTAAACTTGTTTATGGTTTGAGAATAATCAACAACAAGCCTCTTATTATGATTTTCATTTTGTACAACCAAAACTTGGGCACGCCACGGAGAGTTACTTTCCTCAATAATACCATCAGAGAGAAGCTGTTGAATTTCCTGTTAAATAAAATTTGATCTGATTCAGAGTAAATTCTTGATTTCATGGCTATCGGTTTGCAATTTGGAGCAAGATTGGAAAATAATCGAGGTGACTCTACTCTGGCCATTAAGGTTGAACATATTGTTAGCGGTTCCATGCTTCCACCAAATTTTAATTGTATGTTAGAGTGTTTTTAAAAAAAATCATGACCAAGCAGTATATCACAGCAGAGCTCCTTTAGTACAGACAGTTTAAATTCAAAATAGTTGTGACATAAAAGTTTAAGAGTAACAAGCACATAGCCCTTACCTGAGAAGAAAGTGATGTCGTCGCCATCGATACGCTCCCATTTTCATGTTAGACTTGTAAACCGTAACGTTTGACAATTTCCGGATAATAAAGCTATTAGAGCTTCCAGTATCTATCAAACACTTAACAGGTTGATGATCTATTTTTGCTATTACCACTGCTTTTGTTAGATTTTTCAAGTGATCTCTGTTGATGGTCGCTAAGACTATGCCTGCTGCTACTGGGCCTCTTGTATTACTAACAAAATTCTTCCTCCTACATACAGTGGCGTAGTGTCCCTATATTTTGTGTTTCTACATTCGCCGTCTTTAGCAAGGCATAACGAACGAGGATGATGGTTGTGTTCACAAAAAAAACAGTTACCATTCTTCCTTGGGATAGCAGAAAGGAAAGGAGGGGTTAATCCTGAATTGTCTTCCGCCGAGGCAGCACTAGAAGGCACACAATACTTTTCCTGGTATTGTTCGGATTGTTGGTAGGCCATTTCCAAGGTCTGAGCTTGAGTTACAGCCTCCTGCAAACTCAAAGTTTTATTCTTCAAAAGGAGTTGACGTATAGAATTTGATGCCAATCCGTTTATAAATGCGTCACGGACATATTCTTCCTTATGTTGAGCAGCTGTAGTTGCTTTGAATTCACATTCCTTAGCAAGAAGATTTAAATTTTGTACAAACTGATCTATACTTTCCCCTGCTTGTTGTCTTCTAGTTGCGAGCAAATGCCTAGCAATGATTTAGTTTTTTTTCTTTATATAGATATTATTTAATGCATCTATGGCTTCTTTGAATGATTTCAAATCACTTACTAAATCGTAAACATTATGAGACAAGTAGTTTGTGAAAATCTTAAATTTGTTTTCGTCTATAAATTTTTCTGTTGCTAAATCCAAGAAATTTTGAAATGTTTTCAGCCAATGTACCCATTCTTTACTTGCTGAAGGAGAATCGGGGTCCGTCTCGAATCTTTAAGGTCTGATATATTTATCCATTTTAACTTTGCTGGAATCAAGTTTTAATTGAATAAAATTATTATGAGTTGGTTGAATGTCTGAATGAAACAATAAATGTAAACCTTTATAAAGGCTTTTATTCAATTAAACATACACAACACTTGATACTAAACACAATAATGAAAATGAGACAATACATATGAACGAGGTTATAATGTAACAGGTGTAACATATAGTGAGTCCGTTTACTGTTTTCAGTGTTTTGTTAATTACGTAGCCTGTGTGTGCTTTCCAGTTTAATTTCCTGTCGTATGTTAGCCCTAAATATGTCATGGTTTCAGTTTGTTCAAGTGTTTTGGAATAGAGTCTAATGTTTAAATTTGGAGTAATTTTTTTCTTGCTAAATATTATGTATTTTGACTTGTCAGTGTTAAATTCTAGTAACGGTCGAGTTACAAAATGGAGGCCATAGAGGTCCTTAGCATGAACTCAGACCTCCAGACAAAGAAACATATCGAGATTAATTTCAATGTGGATATAAACATCAGGAAGCAACACCAGAAATGTAATGGTATTAATTGCTATACTGATGGCTCCCTAACCAAGAAAGGTTCAGGGGCAGGAATATGGAGACTGAGTGACAAGAAGGGCACATCTCTCCCCCTAGGGAAGTACACCTCAGTATTCCAGGCTGAGGTAATGGCAATCTGTTACTGTGCACAACAACTAATAGAGGACAATACACAGAACAGAACCATTAAAATTTACTCGGATAGCCAAGCTGCCTTGGGGGCTCTGAGGAATACTACAACCAGATCGAAGCTAGTCGAGGATTGTAAAACATACCTCAACAGGCTAGCTGTGAACAACAACATCTGGGTAGAATGGGTCAAAGGCCACTTTAACATTGCAGGGAACGAGAAGGCTGACGAACTGGCCAGACAGGGATCGGACAGCAAACCTATTGCTCCCGAACCTGTCTGTGGTATATCCTGGAGCCTAGCAAAAAATGAAATAGCTAAGCTCTACAACAGCATCGCCTCTCGGAACTGGCACATGGAAAAAACTGAGACAGTCAAAACTGTTTCTGGGAGGGCACTGCAAGAAAAGGAGCAATCAACTCCTTAATCTTGACAGAGCCAAACTCAAATACCTGACAGAAATGTACACAGGGCATTGCAGATTGAACAAACATCTCTGCACAATGAAAATCAAGACCTCACCAATATGCAGATTCTGCAACAGGGAGGATGAGACGCCTTACCATGTCATATGCGAATGCGAGATACTGGCAAGGAGGAGGTTTCTCCACTTTGGGGAAGAAATCATCCGAGACCCTAGTGTGGACATTGACCCTATCAGTATCATAGGGTACATGAAAACACTAGGACTGTACTAGAACAGTACAGGACTCACGGCATAGGCACAATGAGCCTCACAGGCTGAGGTGCCACCAAGAAAGCCGGATTAAAAAAAAAAAAAAAAAAAAACGGTCGAGTTAAGAGGAGGCAACCCCTACGCGCGCCCAGAATACCTTTTATCGATTCTTACCTTCTTCCGATTTATTTCGGTGTTTTAGTCGTTACTTTTCGAGAAGAAAGGTTATTATTTATTTATGGAGAAACTTTAAATCCCTGTTCAAAGTAATATTAACTTCTGTTTACCTTATGATATTAAAATGAGAAATAAGAAAATGTCAAAATATAAGACACTAAATCAATTTTGAATTAATTTTATATTAAATCAGAATTAATATAATGCTAAACCACCAGTAATGTTAATTCTTGATAAACTTTATGATGTGAGGGAAGTGTAAATAACAAATTATAAATATTTAAAAAACAGAATCCTTAAGTATTTATTTGACATAACTCATATTTATTTAACATTTGTAGCTACATGTTTCGGAGAAAATGCTCCATCATCAGGCTTCTAAAAAATTTTAAAAATACATTAATCTATAATATTATACCAATAGTTTTACAATTATATAATATGTCATTTACCTCTTAATCTGTGATTATTTTCACATTGTTTTTCTCCATGTTATAAGGGATTATATAATATAAGACAGAATCCTTGTTAAAGTTAGGATGTTAATTTCTGCTATATTTTCTCAAGGGAAGTGGAAATAAGAAAATATGAAACCTATGATATACTTTCTCACATTTATTTTTAGATCGATATGTTTTATTGAAATAATTATACAATCTGTCTCACTTTAGGGCAATAAGTATTGTGGATGACAAAGAATGCATTCACAAAATATGCATACTGAAATTTTATCACTTAAATTGATACAACAAATAAAAATATATAAAACACCAAATCCATGTACAAATTAATGTTCTTAAGTTTTGTAACACTTTTACACATTAGATAAGAGGAAATAAGAAAACATGAATTGATAAAACACTTAATCCTTTATGAAACTCATTTTGTTAACTTCTGTTTCACTTATTTACTTTTAAGAAGACTAAATATCAATGTAACACTCTAAACAGCACATTCCAAGTTGAAACTGTAGAAGTGATTGCTTACATGCGAGGTTATAGGAAAGAACTATCGTTAAATGCAAACTCGAAGTGAAGTGTAAGCATCGAGCTGGTCGTTGTAGCGCGGGTCAAGCCAGTTTGGTGCCTCCTTTTAAGCCGACCGTTACCATTATTTTTAGCCTATTTTTCCAATATAATTAGAGTGTGATTAGTGATTGATTGTAATTGGGAAAATTGTTTTTCATCGTGACAAGGAGTAAAATGTAGTCTGCGTACGTGATTATTTTTACGTTCTCTGGAAATACTAAATCGAATAATGAGTTGATCAAAACATTCCAGAGTGTCGGTGAGAGAGAAGAACCTTGGGAAGTGCCAATAGGCAGTTTCTTTGAAATTTTAAAGTTGTTAGATCTAATTTCAACTGATCGATCCTGAAAAAAGCTTGATATGAGTTGAAATAAATTTCTTGGGCATTGGTACTTCCTCAGATTAAACTTTATGGCAGGTACCCACGCATTATCAAATGCTCCCAATATGTCAAGTTTCAGCATTAAACAATTTTTTTTATTATTTATTGCTGATTCTATGAGCAAATTAGTATGGTAGAGAGCGTCGACAGTGCTTTTTAGGGGAATGAATCCAAAATGGTTTTTGTTGAGTACGTTATTTGTTAGTAAAAAGTGAGTGAGTCGGTTGTTAATTAGTTTGTATAAGACTTTGCTCATTATTGGGAGGATTGTGATTGGACGTAGCTTGTTAGAGTCTCTCTTAGGTATTATATGTAAGAGTCCTTTTTTACAGGCTATCGGAATTTCAGTTTTGAGCTAGATCAGTTGGTAAATTTTTGTAATTAAATTTGGATATATGTTTGTAATTTGTTGTATGATGCCTGTATTAAATTTGTCATGTCCCGGTGTTTTCTTTTTATTCAAGTTCTCGATACAATATAGGATTTCTGATCGTTCCAGGAGATAGTCATTATTTGAATCAGGGGGTGTATTTACGTTTGCCCTAATTGTAATCTGTGGAGTATTGTCTATAGAGTTGTCTTTGTGTATCAAGCTGTCTAATACGTGTTTGATTATATCCTTATAGTCTTTCGTTAGTTCGTTATTGTTTGTTTGTACAGTTCGTAGAATGTCTTAGTTTTTTCAGTTTGTTTGTTGCGTATTTATAAGTCCAATTCCAGGGGTTAGTTTCTTCAGTACAGTAATTTTTCCAAGAATCAATTTTCGAAGTTTTTATAAGTGCTTGATATCTGTGTTTGCTGTCCAAATATTATTGTTTTTGTAGTGCTCTCAGGTCTTGGTTAGTAGTCGTTTTTTGATAAGCTTTCCTAAATTTGTTAGTTTGTTTCCTTAGTTCAGTTAGTTTATCGTTCCACCAGGGTACTGTTCTGTGAGTTCTGACTTTTATTGTTTTAGAGTTAGTCAATTTGAACGTCATGTTGCAAGTTTTAGTGATAGCTTTTGGAGTCAATGCCTAGAATAGTGTAATGGTTGCTATAATAATTTATAATGGGCACAATTTTGGCGAGATCATTGTCAAAGTCTAAGGTTTCATCGAAATAAGCACTTGCTATGTCCTCTATGTGAGTCCAGATCATGCATTTATCTAAATACAGGGATGCCAGCCAGGACTTAATCTCCTGACAATTTCTAAATGAGTATTTTTATATAATTAATTAATTAATGATTAATAATTAATAATTATCTTCTCCAGAAAATTATCGTGGGGCCAATGATTAAGATTTGTTAATTATAAAGGAGAGTACTCAAAATATATTAATTAATGAGTGGCATGCAAACGGTAAATGAATGACGGTTGAAATAAAAAAAACAACGTATAATTAATTATGGATTGACATATAATAATTACAACTAGAAATAAGAATCATAACTTAGGTCTAAAACTTATACGGTAACAAATAATTTAATCTAGACTTATCTTCTTAATTCGAGGGTGACGCTATGTTGTGGGTTCATAATGGTAAGCCGGGAGCTCCCAAGCTCCGAAGGATCCAGGAACAAGCTCGGACCAAAGACAGTTCAAGACCCCTCCATCTCTAAGACTCTCTCCAATACTAATCTAAAATATCGCGTTTACCCCAAGTATTACCAGGGCAGGTAGAGAAATATGTCTCACAATAAAGGACCCCCTGTCCCAGACCACCCATGGGGAGCTATGAAGGGGCTAGCTTATTGCGTATCACGCGAATATTATTTTATGAAGTAAAAACCTCTTGGTTTGATACATAGCATTACCCTCCTCTTACAAGAAAAGAAAAATTAATAAGCGAGGAAAACTTATTGATTTTTCTTTAATTAATCTACAATTATGAACAGATATAATATATAGCTAGCCCTGAGATGAATTCAATAAACAAAATTTGGAATATAACAAAATTTAATACCACACTATTGAATAACATAAAAATAAACGCCATTTTACCCTCATGATATCAACAAAATATTACAGTAAGTCTATCTTTAAATTCTATGAATAACATTATTCACAACACTGCTAAACCAGTGATTTAGATTATAATACTAGGCTAGTTACAATTTCTAGTTTAAACAATGAATTTAATGATTACTTAAAATTTAGCAGCATTATTTCTTTAGAGAAGTCTATATTGGCAAACAAATAGCCATACATAAATTAAGAATAATATCAAATATAAATAATAATTACATAAATATTACAAATTTTAATACAAACAAAGCATATAAAAAAACATTTATCAACTGGAAATGACAAACTAAACCAACAGTATCAACTACATATTTTCTAGAGCCATTTAATTATATAAAAGCATCACAGTTAACTCAATATTTATGGATAAATTTTAATACTAACAAATAATAATAAATTGCAAATCTGGAATGAAATTTTAAACTGTTTATAAAAAATACAAGAAATGTAAAAAATTCTAAGCTGAACAACCCATTTAAACATCCATCTTTCCCAACATAGATGTACTTTAGGATTTTCCAATGTTACAATTTATAAACGTCACCCTTTTACCAAATAAAACGTCCTTTATAAAATAAAACAATAATTTAACAGTTTTTACCTCTTCATTAGTCAGTGACTAAACATACAAAATAATATATGGAACAAATAGTTAGGGAGCTTCTGGGTTGACGGCACTAGCACTGTAGAGCAAGGCTCTGCTGGGTTTGACCACTTTTAATTGATGTCCAACAATTTGTCATCACACAAAATTACTTTTCTTTGTAAGGAGGGAGCTTCTTTTTGGTTGCGAGCTCGATAAAGAATGATTAGGTAACTTCAATCAACTGCATGATATGTTTCTTTTCTTGTTTAGCCATTTGAAGAATCTTTCTGTACGTCCTTGAACAGAAACACTAAAATGATGAGTAATTAGAGTTGAAATTTTCCGTCCAATAGTTCTTTTACCTGTTGACCCTTTCTCTTTTCTAAGCTTAAGTGGTTCTTACTACAGATGATTGTTGTGACTATTTTGGACTAATATGTCACCTTCTTGCTACCTGAGGTGGTCCATTACGCCGTTTGCTAGCTATTGTCGCGGTATGGAGGTATACCTAAAACTGCAGGTAGCCGCATATCCGTTCTCCTAAATGAAGCTATATAATGCAAAATATAAAATAATGATCCTGTTTCTATTTTCTATAAGTCAACCAGAAATTTTTAAATGACTCTACTTTAAAAGAAATAAAAAATGAAATATAACCTGTGTGACTTTTTACTTTATGAGATATGTAACTGATAAACCGCCAAATAGTCTGTAATAAAATTGACTTCAGAATGACTAATTATTTATTTAGTTATATTTCGCTCGTCAATTTTAACTTAAACATTCCAAAAAAATCACGCTACAACTTTTAAAAAACAACACTAACTATGTGCTAATTTACCCCTGTTGTAAATTAATTTAAATCTTTAAAAATCTTAAAATTACGATTTAATTTTCGAAAGCCTTATCTTAAAAATTGACCTCAACCATTTATAATAAAACAATAAAACCAATTTTCTTACTAAACAGATATTTAATACAAGTGAGAATGTATATTCTACTTCAAAATTTCTTATTATTTTAAATATGACCATTATTAAATTAAATAAGCCTACAAAGGTGTCACATGTACAGTAAGTGAAAAATAGTTGAATAATACAAATAATAATTGAGCTCCATTAACTTAATATAATATTTTAATTCTTCTTTAGTTTGGATCCTTACAAATTATAATTTCCCTCACTCTGGGCATCAACAGAAGTTCCTTTTGGCTTCTTTAACTTCAGGATTTTTTCCTTGTAACAGGACAATAGGAGGACAATGTGAACAATTCGAAAAGTAAAAAATTCGAGTAATGTTCCTAATTACTTCGACAAAAATATATAGTTAAATAAAACTGTCTATTATTGATCCAAACTTTATGATATTTCCATTGGGATGCTCCATTTTTGTTCTAACTGATCATTCCTGGCAACTTTAGGCTATTTATTACTGTTAGCTATTTTTTCTATAAATCTTTGGCCATTACAAATTTTCTTTTGACTAAAAATTTTTTAATTTTAATTTACACTTATTCATTCTATAACTTGTTTTCAAAGTATTTATAAACTGATAAAAATTGTAATTATATATTTCGAAACTGATTAAAACTTCGTTGAGGTCTCTTACTGTAATAATATATTTTATAAAACCAAATATTCTACTATTTACATTATGTATGACAAATATATTTTCAGCCTAAAAAATAGTTATTTTCCATAAAACACAATCCGGATCTGTACCAAATTTCCAATAGGCATTATCAAATGTTATAATTTTTTCTTAACCTTCCCCCATAGATAGTTGCGTACATCTATGGGATTCGGGTTTTTTCCATCAGTGAAATATTTCCTCCTAACAATTTCTTCTATTTGTAACTTATTGTTAGATTTTTTTTCTTATGTTTCTTTTTCCTTGGATCTTTTTTGTCACAATCTTGAATATATTTTTCTTCTCCACAAAATCTCTTCCTCTTTATCTTGCCTTTCTCTCCACTAGTCTTATTTATATTTCTTTTTAATGTATTAAAACACTGCACAATTTTTGTTTCCGAGCTTTTTTGAAATTTAACACTTTTACCTTTTCTTAAAGATCTTTGTCTTGGTCCTTTTCTTTTTCTATATTTGAGCTTTTTTCCTTTATTATTTTTCTTTTTCTTTGATAATAATTTTCTTTTCTTTTTCTTGTTCTTCTTTTTCTTTTTCTTACTTGTTTCTTCTACAGTGATTTCTTCATCACATATCGGGAGGTCTACTTCATAAAATTCTTTGACAAAGGTTGGAGGACTGGAATTTTCATCTTCAGTTTCCTCATTTACTTCTTCCTCAGCTATTTCTTTCACTTCTTGCGCTGGGATGTTTTCTTTAAAATTCTGTTCCACTTCTTTTTCTGATCCTTTGAGAAAGGAGTCACATTGAGATGATAGTTTTTGATTATTCTTATCTATCTTCTGGTCAATCTGAACTAGTAACGGATTTCTCTCCTTACTAGCATTCATTAACGACATATTATATTCTTTAAAAATTTTAACCAAATCTTCCCGAAATTCCGAGAGCAATGTCTCTGTCGTCTCTGACCGACTTTTTAAACTTGCAGGGGATAAAATTCCGCCTTTATTTTCCATTTCTAAATTTTGATGCTCCAATTTCCTATCCATCCTAGCTTTTTCAGCTCTTTTACGTCTTCTTTGCATCTTTTCTAACATTTTCATGTTTGTTTCCAAACTATCATTAATAATTTTCTCCGACATCGTGCTTGAGGGAGATGACCGTAAGAAATATTAAAAAACACTCTAATTATATTAATTAAACCCAAAAACTAACGGTAACCCTTTTTATAGTAATAAATTTAGTCACACCTCTTATTATTATTTTGTTTGAAAAAAAAAAAACTTATGTCACTCATTAATTAATAACCAATTTAAAATAATTAACAATAATTAAAAACCTTAATCATTTGACTAATCAGATCCCGAACAAGGGATGACATTCTTAATGCTATGTCCTCTATGTGAGTCCAGATCATGCATTTATCTAAATACAGGGATGCCAGCCAGGACTTAATCTCCTGACAATTTCTAAATGAGTATTTTTATATAATTAATTAATTAATGATTAATAATTAATAATTATCTTCTCCAGAAGGTTATCGTGGGGCCAATGATTAAGATTTGTTAATTATAAAGGAGAGTACTCAAAATATATTAATTAATGAGTGGCATGCAAACGGTAAATGAATGACGGTTGAACTAAAAAAAAACAACGTATAATTAATTATGGATTGACATATAATAGTTAAAACTAGAAATAAGAATCATAACTTAGGTCTAAAACTTATACGGTAACAAATAATTTAATCTAGACTTATCTTCTTAATTCGAGGGTGACGCTATGTTGTGGGTTCATAATGGTAAGCCGGGAGCTCCCAAGCTCTGAAGGATCCAGGAACAAGCTCGGACCAAAGACAGTTCAAGACCCCTCCATCTCCAAGACTCTCTCCAATACTGATCTAAAATATCGCGTATACCCCAAGTATTACCAGGGCAGGTAGAGAAATATGTCTCACGATAAAGGACCCCCTGTCCCAGACCACCCATGGGGAGCTATGAAGGGGCTAGCTTATTGCGTATCACGCGAATATTATTTTATGAAGTAAAAGCCTTTGGTTTGATACATAGCACACTAATAAATAAGAATTTGTATTGTTTAATAGTAATTTTAACTGGGCAAAAGTCCTGGTCGCTGTGATGTGTAAGTAAGATTGCATTGATCTATTTATTGTTTATTAATATAGCAGCTCTAGGTTTGGGATCATGTGTTTGGTAGATCTGAATTTGATGATTATAACCTGTAATATTGTTGTTTCTAGTATAAGGTTCTTGTATGAGGGTTATATCAATATTTTTGACTTGAATAAAGTGGTTTATGTAGTCTGTACAAATTTTAGAATGATGTATGTTTATCTGTAATATTTTTTAGTCCACATACGAGTATGAATGAATGATGAAATGTTGTTAGTCTGTAGTTTTTTAATTTAGTAGTCTGTGTTTTGAGTGAGTTTATTTAATTCTCCAATGTATGAGGGACACATTTTGTCAAAAGCCGAATGGTTGCTGTCAATTTTAAATCATTCTAGTTTTATATGTCAGTTATAGGTAGAACAGTTAGGACATTTTTTACTCTGTTGGTTACAATCCTTAATGGAGTGATTACCTGAGCATTGAGGACATGTTGTTTGACCCTGGCACCGCTCCTTGAAGTGATGGAACTTCCAGCACTTGGTGCATCGTCTGATCCTCAGGTAGTCCTTGACACAATGTTTGTTGTAACCTAAACTTATCCTGTTGTTGAGCAATTTGATCCTAGTAATTCCATCTGTTTGGATTACAGCATGTGTCCTTTTGGATCTTGCATTTTTCAAGAAGATAACTGGCCGTAAGGAATTACTCTCAATGTGCAGTCCGTTTTGCTTCACAATAACTTCTACTATGTTTTCCATTGTTAAGTCTTCATCAACGTCTTTAAAAATGAGCCTTGGCTTCCTCCTTTTCGATGATTTTATAAAGAAATCGTTATTTTCTTCAAGTTTTTTAGAGATTATTCCTCTTTCTTCTTCAGAATTAGTTTCAACTATTAATAAATCTTTTTTTGAGATTGTTTTGTTAATACCAATTTTTAAATTCTTGGGTTTTATTATTTCTTTGAACTGTTTCTTGACGTCATCTGCGTTTTGATTACTCTTGCTTTTTAGTATTAGTTTATAGGAAACTGTAGATTTTTGTTTGGAACGAGGAACCACGGTTTCAGAATAAGAACGATATAGGTTACCTTGGCTTTGAGCGTTCTAACTTCCTTGAAAATCCGAAGTGTTGTGCACAGTTGGTCTGATTTCATCTATTGAAAGGATTAACTTATCTTTTAGATCTTTCCTGAGTACTTTAAATGCTGCTATTTCATTTAAGACTTCTAGAGCATTTTCTAACTGACATAAACTTGCCGCCATGTTGATAGCATATATATATATACATACACATACATACATACATACATACAGGGTGAGTAAAAAAAATTGGGTGAAACTAGATCAAAAATGCCACAGATCTTACCTTTCTATTCCAATGCATAGCAGATATACAATAATTCAAAGACTTTTTTGAGGAATACACAAATGCGTTTTTGTGTGTGTGTGTGTGTGTGTGTTAATTTTTTTTTTGTTAAGGTATAATTATGTTTTATAAATTTTTAACTTATTAATGTTTATAAGTATATTTATAGGCACCCTGTGAAGCAGAAGCTCAATGTGCTGCTTTAGTTCGTGCTGGTAAGGTTTTTGCTACAGCAACTGAAGATATGGATGCTCTCACTTTTGGTACATCGGTACTTTTGAGACATTTAACTTTTTCTGAAGCTCGAAAAATGCCTATTCAAGAATTTCATTTAAATAAAGTACTTGATGGTCTTGGGATGAATCAAACAGAGGTAAAATATACTTTATTTTAATGGTGCTATAATATAAACAATTATCAAAATAATGAAGATGTACGTTGTTGGCAGAGTTAGTCAAAATTTAATCATATAGTCCAAGAGCCGTGGCCAAATTTCGTGATCTATTTGAAAAAAACTTAAGTAATACCTAAAAATGGTATTATTTGAAGATGATTTATTTTAAGCACACAAGAAACTGCACACCCCTTAGATGCCAAAAAACGTTTGCCGATATTAGGAGGGGTCTTTGTACCAGCAGACAAAATCCTAAAAACGTCTGCCAAACTTTGGAGGGGGCGTTGTACTGGCAGACAAATTTAAAAATCCACACCTTTTTTAGTCCAAAAGTGCATCATTTGAAGATGATTTATTTCAAGCGCACATGAAATTGCATAAATCCTAGAAAAAAATGATGTCTGCCAAAATTTGGAGGAGGCATCGTACCAGCAGAAAAAATTCAAAATCCATTTTATCTTAGTCCAAAAGTGGACCAATTGAAGATGATTTATTTAAAGCACAAAAAAAACTGCATACCCTCTAGATGACAAAAATGTTGTTTCCCAAAATTTGGAGGGGGCGTTGCACTGGCAGACAAAATTCAAAATTCACTTTATATTAAGACAAAAGTGCACCATTTGAAGATGATTTATTTCAAGCACACAAGAAACTGCCGAAACCTAGATGACAAAAAACGTCTTCCAAAACTTGGAGGGAGGGGGCGTGTCCCACCAGCAAACAAAATTCAAAATCCATGTTTTTTTAATCCAAAAGTGCTCTATTTGAATATGATCTATTTGATTCTCACAAGAAACTGCACACGCAAAGATGACAAAAAAAAAAGCCTGCTCAAATTTGGAGGGGGCATCACATTGGCAGACATTATTCAAAACTCACATTGTTTTTGTCTAACAGTAAACATTTTTTAAGATAATTTCCCTTTTAATTTGATTTCCAAGTAGTTTTTATAAATATAGTTTGTGCAGACTATATTTGCAGAAATAATAGAATTTTTGCTACCTACATACATTAAATCTAACTATTTTAATATAAAATAATCTTCTTTTAAAAGTTTAATGTTAAAAATACCAATTAATAAACATGAACGGTATTAATATAAATATTGGCCTCATAATTAAAGAAAGAAAAATATTTCAACTTATAATGTCATGCAATATATACTACACTGGATCAAAAGACAACAAGCAGTCCAGTCAATGAGTGCTGAAATGATGGACCTAGAGCTCGATAGGAAATTGGCTTGCAGTAAGTCGCACTTTTCCGTGAAAACACGTTGTCGGAACTCTTCTGTTGTCAGCTATAACTCTGATCCTAAATTCTTTTTACCATCTGAAAGTTGGTTAAATTAAATAAATCGTCTTCAAAAGGTGCATTTTTTAACTAAAAAAATGTGGATTTTGAATTTTGTTTGCTAGTGTGATGCCCCCTCCAAATTTTAGAAGACATTTTTTGGCATCTAGTAGTCCAGGCAACGAAGGATTTTTTTTAGGAGTTAATTTATGTAGAAGCCAAGGCACAGTTGTAGGAGGAGGTATCCTTAATAACATACTAAAAGTACTGGGGGGGGGGCTCTAAAGGTCGGTTTTTTCAGTTTTTCGTTAATAACTCGAAAACTCTTGCCTCTAGCGAAAATATGTTTATCTACTGAATTAATTTACATAAAATTGTTTACAAAAAAGGTTCTATATATTTTTTTTTCTGGGATCAATGCTTAAGAAGATATAGTGGGGGGATATGGAAAATGTAAAAAAAAAAAAACACGTTATTGTTAAAATTGCAAAAGTTAGAAACAATACAAAATAACGCAGTGAGGACATGCTTAGGGGCATTCCGCACAAGTCCTACAAATGCCTTGCAAGCTGAAGCGGGTGAAATGAGTGGTTAGTAAAAAAATTCCTCCTTAAAGTAGCCACGAACAGTACCCATCCTTTGCATGAATCCATACGAAATGGTACCCTATATCTCCCAAAAACAGGAATTATAGTTAAACAAATGAAACCTTTATTTCATTCACTTGCCATATCTGCTGGCCCACTCGACCTATGCACTCCCCTTCCGAAGTCACAAATAGTTATAAAAACCAATCCCAAACTTCATCACTCAGACTTGTCCAAAGTAAATTACCCAGCTACAGTTCTAAAACAGAAAACGTTTTAACAGAAGTAGTTTAAACAGAAAACTACTGTTCTAAAACAGAAAACTATCAACGGATATACACAGACGCTTCTAAGAATAAAACAAAAGTATCAGTTGGGATATATGACGCCCACACGAACTGTGAAATTGCCATGATCCTTCCATCAAAATTCAGCATCTATAGTGCTGAATTGTACGCGGTTACCAAAGCTTTAAAAATCGCAAATAGATTGTATAAAAACACCAAAATTGCTATTCTTACAGATTCCTCCTCCTTATGTAATTCCCTAAGAAACATCAATAGAAAACATATCACATCGTACCTAATAAATGAAATAATACAAGAAGTACACAACACATCAAACAACACATTCAAGATACAGTGGGTCCCAGGCCATGTCGGGCTATACGGGAATGAGCAAGCTGATACGTTAGCCAAACATAAGAAAAGAATTGCCACAAATGTGAAAATACCACTCGAGGAAATAGCGATTTGGGTCAAGCGTCATATGTCATGGAATGGCAGGACAGATATAGCTGGGAGTCGGGATCAAGAGGCAGGGATCATTACCTTGTCCAGCCTCAGGTGTCTCTTCATCCGTGGTTCACCGGAATTGCTTTGGGATTAAAGCGAAAAGAAATATCTATTTTAACCAGGCTACAAATTAACCTTGGGCATACAAATCGAGGCCTAACTCTGATCAAATAAGAATGACAAATGCTCAGAATGCAATGTTATGGATGACCCCATACACGTTATCACGGAATGTAAAAAATACAACAAGAGCTGATGGAAATACCAAGAAATCAAAAACAACAATTCATTCATTAAAAATTTATCTAATTTGGATAAAAATTTCGTAGAATCATTATGTAAATTTATAGAGGAAAGCAGTATTGATTTTTAAAGACACATTTTATAAATATTGCGGGGAGTATAGGACTTCAATGGGAGTCTTGGGCCAAAAAAAAAAAAAAAAAAAAAAAAAAATGCTTATTGCTAAAAATAAAATTATTGTCGTTAAGCCTAATATGCTTATTATAGTACAGGGAAATTAGCATTCGAACCTTGAAATCGAACCAAAAATAAAAAGGTCTGGTCTACTGCCTATTGTTTACCAACCTTAGCTGTAAATGTGGTTAAAAGATTTCTTTGAAATATCTTCAGGTTTGGGCAGGGGAGGGGGGAAAGTGTTGAAAATTGTATGCATTTAGCACTTTGATACAATAACTTGGAAACCGTTACTTTCAGCACATTTTGTGTTATATACATTATTAAAGCTAAGGAAATTTGCAATAAATTTGGTTCTATTCGTTTTTTGGTCAGATCAATAGTTTTAGAACTGTGAAGGAAGAAAAATTGGCTACCGCAGTAAGTCGCACTTTCCCTCAAAAACACGTTTGTTGGTACTCGTTTGGCTATAACTCCGAAACTATTTGTCTAATCTCGAATTTCTTTTTTCCATCTTATAGCTAGTTAAATTTATTATCAGATACCATATAATTAATTTTAATTAAGTTCCGTGAAACACTCACATCAGCCCACTTAACATTTCAAAAATGTCATGTTTTGCCAAAACATACACATTTAGTGTGCTAGCATGGGTATTACACGGAATATAATTAAAAGTCATAGATAGGATCTGATAATTTAAGTAGCGTTAAAATGAAATAAAGAAATTTGGGATCGGACGAATTGTTTAGGAGTTATAGAGAAAATATGCCAAAAAAAAAAAAAACTAGAATTTTATAACAGTTCGCAGTTGTTAGCGTGCTGGCAAGGGTATTACACGGAATTTTATCAAAATTTGATATATAGGAGCTAATAGAAAATTTAACCAGCTATGAGATGGAAAAAAGAAATTCAGAATCGAACAAATATTTTTAGAGTTAAATGAGAAATGTTCCTAAAAAATAAGGATTTCACAACAGTACACGGAATTCAGCGAGGTGGAATGGATATTTCATGGAACTTAAGTAAAATTAATTATATGGTATCTGATAATAAATTTAACTAGCTATGAGATGGAAAAAATAAATTCGAGATTAGACAAATAGTTTCAGAGTTATAGCCAAAAGAGTACCGACAAACGTGTTTTTGAGGGAAAGTGCAACTTACTGCGTTAGCCAATTTTTCTTCCTTCACAGTTCTAAAACTATTGATCTGACCAAAAAATGAATAGAACCAAATTTATTGCAAATTTCCTAAGCTTTAATAATGTTTATAACACAATGTAATGTAGAATGGTCAACATATTTTATTTAATAGATTTCATACAAAATTTGGACAAAAGGGATAAAAAAAAACACATGTAGCAGAAATTGGCGTGACCGGTGGAAGTTTAAACCAGTCAACCTATCCTTTACAAGATTTTTTGCATGATCAGCTTGATTCTGATTCTTAAAAACCAAATTTTTTTAATCCGAAAGAAGTAGCCTAGCTCTGTCGATAGAAAAGAAAATTTCACAGAAAGCGGTTTATTTTAAAGATGGCGACAAAGGTTCGAAAAAAATGAGAGTGGTAGCTTGTTGTACTTTGTGCAACACTGAGGACAAAATATTTTTTAATCAGGAAACTATCCCTCCTACCACTTAGAAACGTTACTGGCGGCAAACAGAGGAGTATACTGAGGAATAGCTAAAGCAAATTTTCCGGGAAGCTCACCGGAAGCGAGAGACAGAGAAAACAAGTCGAGTGTTGTATAAAATACAACGGCGCGAACGGTGGAAGATTAACTAAAAGCAAAATGGGTCGATCCATACAGGATATGAGAAATGTTAATGCCTGTGGTTCAACAGAAAGCAGAAACCTTTATTGAATAAAACTATTTTTAAAGAATACAATTTTTTTAATAACTATACTTAACTATTTAAACCTTCCTAATATTATAGTACCTATAAATTTATTAATTATGAAAAAAATGGAGATTAACAGCCCGACCTCACAACAAGGGAAGGAACGAAACTGCATGGTTAGTAGGTAGTAGGTCAAACTGACGTGAAACGAAAATTGGAACAGACCGTAAAATCTCATTCTGCATTTAAGTCCGAACAGCCCTTCACTTGTATGTCAAAGGTTAGTCAAACTGACATGGAACGAAAAGTGGAACGGAACAAAAACTGGAACTGGTTTTAATAGTGGAACGAAACCGGAAATCTTATTCTGCTTATAAGTCGGAATGGCCCTTCACTAGCTAAGAGAGAAGCTTGCAAGTCGTTTAAATTTTGTAGAAATCCTCTATTCAACGATAGTAAGATATTGGATAGTTACTTAACTGCAAAAAATCACTATAGAAGAAAGGTGAAAAGATGTCACAAGGAGTACATGGGCATTTTAAAAGACAAATTAGGAAATACAAGAAATTCTTCAGAGTTCTGGTTCGCAATTAAAAATTACACAGGCCAACAAAAAAAAAGTTTTTGAAAACTTTTTTTACTTTTATAGCTAATTTTTATAGATTTTTGTGTGCTGAATCCAAATCTGGTCTTAGTTTTTTTGTATCACCCATAGTTTTTGAGAAATTTGCTTTTTTTATATAATTTAAAGCATATATAAATGTTTCATATAAATATAAAGCATTATATAACTGTTTCATGAGGCCTAACCTTTATATGTAGAGGTGGTAAGAGAATGTTTCTAGGATCTACAAGGTTTTTGCGGAGAATGTTCTTCTCACCGGGTTTTGGGTTGGGGCCAGTTCTTTCTTCACCAATGTAGATCCCTTGCTCTACTGTCCCATTCACACAAAAACCTGGAAATTGGGTAAAACTGCTTTGCTGACCAAGGAGCATGCATGTTACTTTCAAGTCACCACCTATCATCCAGGCATGAACCGAATAGCCAATTTTATTCAACACTATTTCTAGGTTTTCATAGCTCTCTTTCATATGTAGAGAATGGCCAACAGGTATAGATGCACAAGTGTTACTATTGTATAATAAAACGGCTTTTAAACTAGTTTTGGAAGAATCAATAAACAGCCTCCAGTCTTCTTTTTTGTATTCAACAAAATGACCTGGAATGTCTGAGCAGTATACTAAATCACATTCTTGTTCAAAAAATTTCGAAAACTGCTGCTCTCTCTCTTCCTATACACATATATGCTCTACTACACACATCTCTTCCAACTGCCAACAAGTTCTTTTCTTTTATTCTAGAACCAAGCAATTCAGCTTTTTCTTTTGTTGACCCAAGATCCCTAAATGAGTCTTTAAGCTCAATCTGAGTAAACAGTTTAGGCTCTATATTTACTGTAGCACATTGGAACCAGGCCCCACTTTATATATGGACTGACTGGGCTATAGCCCACAGTGACAAATTTCCTAAAAAAAATTTTTTACAATATAGTTTTGATTAGTTTTGTTGTAATGTTCCACTCTAAAGAAAATCAATTTTTATTGGAGTCGAATAAACCTCTAAAGCTCATAACTTTGGTGGTCTTATTAATGAAACTTGCTTTTGCTATTCCATACCCCCAGACACCTCCGCAGGGGGGGGGGGGGGGCGCCAAAGCTGTTTGCAGACCAGGGCACTATTCACCCTAAACCCGGGCCTGATTGGAACTCTTCATCATCTTGCTCAGCTATATCTATATCTGTTTCAGCAGTGCTGCCAACTCTTCTACATCCAGCACAAATTATTTTACAATTTTATTTGTAGTTAGTAAAAGCTGTTAAATTCTGTAATAAATCAAAACAATTAATATATTGATGTGCAAATGTGAAAAAATGGTAGGTGATACGGCTTAATAAGTGTCATATTTGGATTTAGCACCCTAAAAAACAGAATAATTAGGTGTTTTAAGTAAAAAAGTTTTTTCATCGTTGGCCTGTGTTATTAATAGAAAAAAATTGTTAAATTCCCTATCAACATGATAGCCCAGTCAATGCAGGTAAGAAAATAAGCTTTGTCACAACTAATTAGGGGAAAGCTGAATTTTTGCAGGATGTTAGTTCATAAAGTATACACTAAAAAACCACAAAGTCCCGACCCCCACCCTTCTTG
This sequence comes from Euschistus heros, assembly GCA_003667255.2. Classification (NCBI taxonomy): domain Eukaryota; kingdom Metazoa; phylum Arthropoda; class Insecta; order Hemiptera; family Pentatomidae; genus Euschistus; species Euschistus heros. The sequence continues at coordinate 248,774 of RCWM02000832.1, forward strand.
CACCCCTTCAGCAACATTACAAGAACAGAACTCTGGTTATATGCTGACAGCTCGAAAACTAATCATATTATGGGGGTGTTTTTTTTTTTTTACTCCTTACAATATTGCAAACAAATTATGTTATATACACTTTTTATGTAGATAGCTTAGTTTCGCCGTAATACTTAATCATATACAGGAAACTGTCACTACAAAAAACAAAAAGTAACTAAAACAAAACGAATTATAGATTTTTATCATTTCGTCTTGGAAAGAAATGTGTTAAATAAAACTTATAGATAATACGATTGGCTTTAAAATAGTGTGTCTCATAACGCTTAATGTTAAAACGATACCTCCATAGAGAGTGGTGAAAGAGTAGTAGACACCGTAGCGCTGGTCCTAGCAGGGCCACACAGTGGAACAGCGCTAAGGAACCCCTGCTCCATGCGGAACCCCGGCCTTAGCAGCTGCGTCTGCCAGACGCTGCTGCTGGAGGCGGGTTACTGCCTCAGTTTGTTTTAATAGAACTGTTGCAAGAGGCGTAGCAGCGGCTGCCGCCAGAAAATTGAGAAGCTGAGCTGCTGCGTTCGGACTGCTTTAAGTTAAGGTGGGGTTCTGCATGGAGCAGCCAGATACCACGGCTGGAGGCGAGGTACTGCTTCAGTTGGTTTTAATAGAACTGTTGCAAGAGGGGCAGATGCGGCTGCCGCCAGGAAATTGGAAAGCTGAGCTGCTGCGTCTGTAGTATGTAAAACCACATACTGATAAATCATAAATTGAATGATTCTTGTACCACTTTAAACTGTATATGTATATATGGTATTTTTTTAAAAACAATTCATATGATATATATGAATGATAACTGAGAAAGCCTGGGATCAAAACAGAAGCCTGTACCTTGCTTTTCTTGATATAAAAGCAGCATTTGACTCAGTGCCAAGAGAAGAAATGTGGTGTGCCTTAAGAGCTAAAAACGTCCCATCAGGTCTGATTGAAGCAATCCAATCAACGTACCAGGCTCCTAAAGGCATTGTAAGAATAAATGGCTTGGAGTTAAAGTGCTTCCCAATAGAAAAAGGAGTTAAGCAGGGAGACAGTCTCAGTCCTCTACTCTTCATCATCTTTATGGATGAAATTATTAAGATATGCAAGAGAAGAACAGCAAGGGCGGTCATAGGTCATTGAAATATGCGAACAATACTGGCCCCAAGCAATGGTATATGCTGATGACATCATGTTAATTGCTGATTCTACACATAGCCTCCAACAAACCCTAGTAGAATGGGAAGCAGAACTCCCTAGGAAGGGCATGAATATCAATGTGACGAAAAGCAAAAAAAGTAGGACGAGAGCCCGAACAAATCCATCTGACCTGCAATAATAAGGAGTTGAAGTAGTAAATGAATTCTCCTACCTAGGAACTGTGATCTGCAGAAATGGAACATTAGAACAAGAACTATCCCAAAGGATAGCCAAAGCTAACAATATATATTGCTCCATCTGCAACTCAATTGTGGGAAAGAGAGATAGGGAAAGATATCAAGCTCCACATTTTCAAAGCTGTATATATGTCAGTTCTATTATATGGAGCAGAGAGTTGGGTCCTTCCTGATAAAAAATGGAGCCGAATAACTGCTGCAGAGATGAAGTAGTTATGCAGAGTGGCTTCCAAAATGTGCCGGGATAGAATCCAAAATGAAACAATTAGGGAAGAATTAAATATCCCCGTGATGATAGAGACCCTGGAAAAGAGGCAGCTGAGATGGTAGGGCACGTATGCCGGATGAGCCCAGACAGAGACCCACAAAAATTTATGGAGGCAAGACCAGCAGGTACTAGACCTAGAGGAAGGCCCCGGCTTACCTACAATAGCTATGTATCCAGGTTGGGACAAGCTAGAGGAAAGACACTGCAAGAGATGATAGCTCTTGCAAGAGACAGAGACGGATGGAGGTCCTGGGTTGGAGAAAAAGAGAAAGTTAAAGAAGAGAAGATAAATATCTCTTACATAATTATACTATATCTTACATGATAAAAATTATTTAACGAAAACAGGGTTGTCAATAAAATGTTTTTTGGACAAAACAGTAATAAAAAAAACTGGAACTTAATACATCATCTGAAAAAAACAATAAAATTGTGGTTTCAGCGAGTTTTCTAAATTGTCTTAATATATATTGTGAAAAGTGGATTCACAGCCTCGTTGAGCCCCCTTTATTAAAAAGTTATATTAAAAATGGCTCATTTTAGTACGTTCGAGAAATAGAAATATAGAGAAATCTGATTGAATGTAGTTCAGCCGGAATAACCCTGAATTTCACCTCGTTGTTCTGGAGGTGCAGCTCAATCAACGAAGAGAGAAAACCTTCTTCTCTTCATCGGGAAAACATAGGGTCAATTGATATGTTCACAACATGGAACCCCTCTTCCTCCATCAACAATCACAACACCAGTTTTCTTCTCAATATACTCCACTGAAGCCAGAAAATGAACTGATGAACTTCCAGCTGCAGCGTTTGGAAGCTACATGCGGAAACACCCTCTCCCGCCTCTGGTTGCAGCAGCTGCGGCTCGCTGCTCCATTCGGAACCCCACCTTTAGGGAGGACCCGACATTCATTAATATCTCCGCTTCTGCTTCTCCTATAATAAGGCTATTGGTATGGTTTTAAAGCTTTTTGAATGGACTATTTAATGATATGATAAACAGGGCTTTAGGGGAAACGTAAAAATTCTTGATTTGATATTTTGATGTTAGATAATTTATTATCATTTAGTTACCATTTATAGTACCTATATACTACGAGAATAGGTACAATACGATATTATAAGGACAAATAAGTAGGTATTAAATTAAGTTATACAAAGGAAAAAGTAACAAACCAAAAAATTTAATTATTAAAAAAATTAATATAATAATTAATAATTACATTTGTTAGTTAATATAATGGGTATAATTGATACATCAAAATTAAAATAAATGTAGGTGCCTATATAAAATTGTTTATTTAAATAACGATCAGAATTAAACCCATAACAACGTAATTTTAATTATGATTTTTTTTTTATATTCTAAGTAACAATAAGTGATGGTACTTCTGGTAATAAATCACGTTTAATGTTTATTATTTTCGAACTAAGAATCTAAATTAAAGGATCCGGATTTATTAACAAATTATTTAAAACACCTATATTGTTTGATTGCCTCGATGATTTTCTGGCATGGAATACTCTGAAATTTTGGAATAACTTGTAATTTGCTTCTGGAGCATCTTCTGACAATTGTCTAATAGGTACTATAGTATTTTTGGCTATCACTGTTTCATGTACGAGCAGTTTGTGCGTGTTGACTGGCGTATAATACCAGCCATATAGTGATACATATAATCGTGCTGTCTCTTTCGTGTAGGCTTCAAAGTTATCAAGGTTTATCATTGACCCAGGCTCCCTAATAAAATTGGCAATGCAATCTAAGTCATCAGATTTGAATCTTTTTTTCATGACAAAAGCGAACATTTTCTAAAATTCTCTGTTTTCTCCGTTTTTGTCTACAGGATAGTTGTTTGAATGACTGAGAATGAGATTGTATACATGCGGTTGTTGATGATGACGTTGAAGGTAAGCCCTAGATAACATCTTCAGGAACAATGAAATCCAAATTCAACCAGTTTTTATGCTTCTCCAGAAAACTATTGATCTTCCTGTGGGACGAAATCCAACGAGAGTACAAACTACCACTAATTTTTTTTAATTTTTCCCGTAAGCAGGACTTTGCGTGAAATTTGTTCCAGTCCAAACGAATTAATCCATGTTTCCAATGCCAGGTCATAACCTTTAAAACTTATATGATAAAATTGAAAACTGGATGATTTTTTTTAGGAACCATTGCACCTATGTCATTCAAATAACACACACAAACTGAGTATTTTGGAATTTCATTGCTAATACTTTATGTTAGATAAAGATTATTCATATAAATGAATGTAAACAAACATTGGTAAACAAAAGAAAACTTGCGTTAAGTAGACACCAGTATCAACGGAAATTATTTTAGATTAATGAAAAAATCATTTTCTCGGAAAAGAGCACCTAGGAGCAGAATCCGATTAATGGAAAAAAAACTTCAAACATTCTAGTTATTTACTGTGAAGGTAGTTTTTTGGGCGATTTTAAGCGATTTTCGCAATTGGTTTTTGAGTTTTCCCCTCAATTTTCATCTAAAAATCCTAGAGGTTTGAAATAATCCCAAGTTTCATTTGCCTAAAATATCTTATTATGGAGGAGTTGATTGCTTTAAAAATATGAGTTTAAAAAAAAAATTATTTTTCCTATGAGATTTGATTTCAAAATTAGGGGTTCCTTAGCACTCGTTCCACTGTGTGACCCTGCTAGGACCGGCACTACGGTGTCTACTTCTCTTTCACCACTCTCTATGGAGGTATCGTTTTAACATTAAGCGTTATGAGACACACCATTTTAAAGCCAACCGTATTGTCTATAAGTTTTGTTTAGCACATTTCTTTCCAAGATGTGATGATAAAAATCTATAATTTGTTGAAGTTACTTTTTGTTTTTTGTATATTATTAAGTATTACGGCGAAACTAAGCTATCTACATAAAAAGTGTATATAACATAATTTGTTTGTAATATTGTAAGGAGTAAAATAAAAAAAAGAACACCCCCATAGCATAATTAGTTTTCGAGCTGTCGGCATATAACCAGAGTTCTGTTCTTGTAATGTTGCTGAAGGGGTGGGGGAAGAAGCAAGAAGGGTGGGGGTCGGGACTTTGTGGTTTTTTAGTGTATACTTTATGTACTAACACCCTGCAAAAATCCAGCTTTCCCCTAATTAGTTGCGAGACAAAACCTTTATTGACTGGGCTATGAAGACATGGTAAAAATTTGATGATGACATTTTACCTCCCAAGGAAATTATTAATTTTAGACACCCTGATTTTTTCCAACTCATTCTAGACCCATATCTGTCTTCAGATATTAATTTGCCCTCTTTTCTGAATTTGTTATAATTCTTCGGCAGTTAAGCATTGTAAAGGTTGGAGTATTGCAGGCTCACTTATGTGCCTGCAGAAAGATTTTTTTCATTGGGTCATGGATGAATTAAAAAACAGCATCAAAAGTTGTAAACCAAAAGAGGTAGTGTGGTTTGATATGATACCAAACAAGTGTTACATGTTCTTTAATATACCTGGATTAAAACTCAACAAGATTTGGGAAGAGAAAAATATTCCTAATCAATGGTCTTCACTAAAATACTTATTCCTCTCTTATTTTCTCTTTATATTTCTGACATAAATTTTTTTTGAGGTAACAATGTTGGGAGAATACCAGGTATGCAAGTTTAAAATGTCGTTTATTTCTTAAAATATATACACAGTAATTTAAAAAAAAGTATAATATATTTTATTCAAAGTACTGACCCTCGCTTTCTACACATTTTGTCCATCTCTCGGGCAATATATGGATACCATTCCAAAAGAATGCTTCATCTTTATTTGAAATCCATTCATCGAGCCATTTTCGTACGTTTTCGAAATTGTTGAAGTGTTGCTCCGCCAATGAGTGTCCCATCGATGAGAAGAGGTGATAATCAGAAGGCGCCAGGTCAGGTGAATACGGCGGGTGGGGTAGGAGTTCCCAACCAAGCGAAGAAATCGTTTCCTTAGTCAATCTGGCTGAATGTGCAGGAGCGTTATCATGCTGAAGAATGACTTTGGCGTGCCTGTGAGCCCATTCTGGGCGTTTTTCGATCAATGCGTGACTCAAATTGATCATTTGTTGTCGGTAGCGCTCGGTATTGACTGTTTCGCCGGGTTTGAGAAGCTCGTAGTAGACTACTCCCTTCTGATCCCACCACACACACAGCATTGTCTTCTTCCCAAACGATCCGGTCTTGCACTCGATGTGGATGGTTGTCCTGGCGTTACCCATGATTTTTTTTTTTTCGTTTGGGATTCTGAAAATAAATCTATTTTTCATCGCTAGTTACAACTCGATGCAAAAAACCCTTTCTTTCGTGGCGTAAAAGCAGCATTTCGCACACAGTTTTTTTTCGTTTTTTTCCATCTGTCGTTCGTCCAATTCATGTGGAACCCATTTTCCAACCTTTTGAATATTTCCCATAGCTCTCAGGCGATCGGAAATGGCTTGCCTAGTGACATTCAACTGTTCTGCCATCATTTGTTGGGTTTGGGTATTGTCTTCGTCTAATAAAGATTGCAATTCGAAGTCCTCAAACTTTTTTGGTCGATTTTCTCGTTTTTGATCAGTAACATCAAAATCACCACGTTTGAAACTTTGAAACCAACGTTCACATGTCCTGACGGTTGGAGCAACATCGCCATAAGTCTCAACAAGAATTCGATGACATTCAGATGCCTTTTTCTTTTGATTAAATAAGAAAATCATGATATGCCGCAAATGCTCTTTATTTGGCTTAAAATTAGACATTTTTAACCACCAAAGAAAGGTATGATACGTCCACGTAAACGACTTAAAAACAACTGACTTTTGTAAACAAATGACTAACAAACAAAATAGCGTTTAGAGATAAGCAAATCCTTCAATAGGCTAAGAACGCATTCTATTGGAATTAAAACGACATTTTAAACTTGCATACCTGGTAAATATAATGAATCATATCGACTTGGTTGCTCTTTTATACGTAAACGATATGTTTTTTCTCTTTACAATCTGGCATGAAACTCAAGCAAATCTTAACATTTTGTCAGAATATTGCAAATCTAATCATCTTACAGTTAATACTGACAAAACTAAGATCATAGTGTCGTAGAAAGGCAACCGTTTAGAGAAACTTACATATGATAGCTTGGTCATTGAGTTTGTAAAATTATTCAATTATCTGGACATTTCAATTTCTTTTTTCAGTAAATTTAGGAAGGCCTGCAAATCAGCTCTTACAAAGCATTCTTCTGTAAATGCAGTGGTAACCAACATTCTCCAAGCATATAAATCTGACTATTGGAACACTCAAGTGTCAACTGTACCTGTGGTACCTTTTAAAAGAAATTAAACAAATTAATTTTGGGGATTCTTTTATTATCCATTCTTTCAATATGGCTGAACCATCTCAATCTCCTTCCCTTCATTTCCTCCAGGGTATTCCTCTTTACTTCCATTCTTTCTCTTATAATCTCATTTTGGATTTGTTAATTCATTGAGATTCTAGGCTGATCTCCTAAAGTCCATCTCCCCAGCCAGGAATCTTTTCTCTTGCAATTTTTCTAGAAGTCATGTTTCTGAGCTGTAACTCTGAATAATGCTATTTCTTTCTATTAAGGTCTTATATATTATTTTTTAAACATTATTATATATGTTTGCATTCCAGAGGACTGAATTTAACATTCCAATAGCGTTGTTTGTTTGTTTATTTCGTTTAACGTCACTTTATGCTGCTATGGCTAATCGGACGATGCTACGATGGGAGTCCTAAATTTTGCCTATCCAGGTATAATTAGGATAGGGATCTTTAACGAGTACCTGACATCGCACAGGCTCGGGACCCCCACTTTACGTCCCTTCCGAAGGACGGCATAGCTATTTAAAGGATTTTTTACTCCCTTTAAAAAATCCTAAGGTCATCTGCCGGGCTGCGAACCCGCGATCTTAGGTTTAGTAGGTTGCTATGCTAACCACTACACCACAGGTGACCCCTTCCAATAGCTTTCCATCCATCGGTTATTCTTTTCTTCACTTCCGCTGTCGGTCTCCCATTGTTTTCGAGAATAGTGCCTAGGTAGCAGAATTGGTTGACCCTACTTAACTTTGTTAAAACTGGGTCACTTACCTCATCATTTTCTGTTGATATGTATTTTGTTCTGTCGCAGTTAATCTTTGGGCCCCACCTCTCATACTGCTCGGTTAATGTTCTGAACATGTATGCATATCAAATTCATCTTGTGCTATAATTACTTGGTCATCAGCAAATAGTAGCTGAAATAGATATATATTTTTCATTGGGATTCCCATTTGGCATCTTTGTGACTAATTCTCTAGACAATTAGGATTGATTAATCAAGTGCCACTTCTATTGAGATTATTTTATTTGAAAACTAGTTTCGAATGCTAAACATTCATCTTCAGTTCTTCGAGGCAACTAAAACACAAGGGGGTTTGAGGTAACTAAATTCTCTAGACATCTATAACATATATCTTAAACAAAGTCGAAGACATGCAACATCCTTGAAGAAGACCTTTAGTGTTTCCTAAGCCCGGACGCACACTGATCCAGCATTTCAACTGAAGCAAGTGTTGCGAAACAAAATGTTTTGCTGGATACGAGCGCTACGTGTATTTCATAGGGGTGCCACACACTGAAGGAGGAAATGTTGCAAGCTGTTTCGCAACACCTTGAAACATTTGAGCAGTTGTTTCAAGGAGCAAAACGTTCTGCGCATGCACCAACCCCTTTCACAAAATTTAGGAGTGGATTGATAATGAATATTTTCAATTGAAAGTCGATTTATGAAAAAAACATCATGAATAATATTTAAAAAAAAAGAAAAAAAGAACGATAATTGAATAAGAATCTCTCGTATTTATTGAAACATTTACTTCTTGGGCAATTTTTCTTTTAAATAATTTGATTAACAATTTTTTGTTTACCGGTAGACCCCCACAGAATACAGAATATAGTAGAAGGAGCAGAGGCACTAATGCCGTATGGTTTCCGTGGTTCCAGTTCGGCCGGTTCTCCCCCCACCACCTTCACCCCGGGCTAGTTCCACCTCAGGCTTATTTACAACTTTACCATCTAATATTTAAGCTTCAACTCTTAACAATTTTATTGGATTCTATCTAATTGTTCAGAGATTTATCACATTCATGCATAGGTAGGTAGTTGAGCAACGGAAATAAAACAAAATTTTTCCCGAAAGAAAATTACTAATTTATTAATTTTCGATCTTATTTTATTTTTATGAATATTATCATTGATATTTTTCAAAAAATGGTGAATTTGGACTTCATTCCGATCGATCTGATATTTAATGAGTAATGAGAGCCATCTTCTAAAAAATGTGGAAATATAGAAAAAAGTTGTTTCCAAGGTATTGTTTTAGAAGTAGAGAAAGCAAATTTCCTATTATCAATTTAATGAGTTTATTTTGTTTTTCTTCACACAGTTTTTGTAGACTGTATTTGTAGGCAAAGTTTTTTCTTCTTATGCCGCAAAACGTTTCGGCGTAGGTTTTAAATTTGTTTTTTTTCTTTTCAAGCAGTATTTTGTTTTGTGGTAGAAAGTGAATTTTCAGTGAAGCTTAATCAGCTGTAATTCGAAGCTGTACAGTTCTTTCATCAAGTTGTTTTTTTGAGCTCGTTTATGTTTTATTAGTGATCTCTAACATTTTTTTTTAATTTCTTTTTATTTGGAGACCTAATATTTTTCAATGGAGTCGCAAGCTTTTTATTGCCTCCCTTTCCTAAAATAAAAAATCCAACATTAAACATTTAAGTTTAAATACCTAAGTATTTACGTAGGTAAAGCAGGGGAAAAGGGTAAAAAGTTATATATACCTTAATAATCTTCTATCTCAAATGATCTGGGAAATCGAAAAACCGACTGAATTGCTCCTCTCTTTAGATTTATTTGAAATAAAGATCTGTCAAAATTGTCCTCTTTAAAATGTTTTGAATAAATAACACTTGTTTTTGTTGGCTTCCATTTTTCTTGCCTCAGGGCTTGAACCCGCTTATTTCGTTCCTCTTCAGCTGAAGGGAAGCTGAGGAAAGAATAAAAGGTAAAATTGGAACTGTTTACCTTATAGAGATTTATTCAAAAATAAAACTATGTTATTATTGTAAAACGTCATTTGTCATGCGGTGTTAAAGTTTAACATTCGAAACTAGTTTTCAAATAAAAATAATTTCAATAGAATTGGCAATTATCAATCCTAATTGAATATACAGAATATTCTGTATTCTGTGGTTACAATACCTACTATTGTTAATACCGGGGAGTTTAACAATAAAGTTAAAAAAGCTCCACATTAAACATATTTTTACTGTGGCGAAAGGGAAGGAAGATTTGTTTCCCAATTTATTGAAAAACTAAACTGTGTAAGTTTAGAATGTACCGGTGAAGGGTTATTGGAGGTTTTAAATAGAACATCCAAACGGGGCACAACACATTTTTTTATCCAATTGAGAAATAAAAAAAAAAAACATACACACAACAGAGACCTAACAATTACCGATTGTTCCAAATAAACAGGACACACAACAGTGGTACTGACTGGGACAGCCGGGGTTAAGGTGGTGGGGATAGCGCTCCTTGGTCTAGAGCCTTCTCCCCAGCCCAGAACTACCTACCCTAACTTGTTCAGTTTCAGTTCTTAAAATTTATATTAAGTCACTTTCCTCGCTTTGTTTCAATCTAGCTGTTAAAAAAAAGATCAACTAAGTGATTTTAAAATTCAAAAATAGCTACTATATCTTCTACATCCAAATGAGTAATAAATCGTATTTAACTGGGTTTAACTTGAATAACCACGTTAAAAAAACATCGCGATCATGTTGACCAAAACGAAAGTGAGCTTATTACCACCAAGCGGGTTAAAACTTCCTGTATCATGTTTTTTATATAAATTGACAATCAATAAAAAATATTAATATTTACATTTTGAATTCTAGCAACCCAGCATGAGATTCCCATACGCTAATATCTAATATCTAAAATAATTATAGATTTGAACGATGGACGAGTTTATTCAATGGAAACATAGTACCGAGTACAAAACAATTATTCGAAAACATTTTTTGAAAGGAAGAAACATTTTCAGTAAATATATGAAATTTTTCCATTCAGTTATCGTTAAATTTTATCAAATGTCGATTGCCATTTCGTATTGCCATATTTTTACTGTGTAAAATTAAAAAAAAAAAAAAAAAAAAAAAAAAAAAAAAAAAATTCCAACTATCAACCGGTAAACAAAAAATTGTTAATCAAATCATTTATAAGAAGAAGTGCCAAAGAGTAAATGTTTCAATAAATACGAGAGATTCTTATTCAATTATCGTTCTTTTTTAAAAATATTATTCATGATGTTTTTATTCATAAATCAATTTTCAATTGAAAAATATTCATTATCAATCCATTCCTAAATTTTTTTCTGAGATCTGAGGAAGAGTTGTAGTCAGAGGGTGTTCTGAGGATGTAGTGGTGGGTAGTCGAAGGGGGTTGGTGCATGCGCAGAACGTTTTGCTCCTTGAAACATCAAGCATCGTGCTGTATTGGATCCAGGCGTCGAACAACTGCTCAAATGTTTCAAGGCGTTGCGAAACACCTTGCAACGTTTGCTCCTCCAGTGTGTGGGACCCCTATTAAATACACGGAGCGCTCGTACCCAGCAAAACATTTTGTTTCGCAACATTTGCCTCAGGTGGAATGCGGGATCAGTGTGCGTACGGGCAAAGACTTAATGTCTCTCTTCTGATTGATCGGGTGAACCAATGTTTCCTTTGATTTGAGTCCAACATTTGCAAATACTGCCATAGAGCAACAGCTACTTTGATACATGTTAATTGAGCCACTACTGTAGAAGAACAATACAAATAATATTGTGTTCTGTTGCTTGAAACAAAATGTTTCATCGTTCGAACCTCCCGCACACTGGAGGAGCAATGAAACAAAACGTTGCGAAACATTTTGCTTCAGGTGAAATGCTGGACCTGTGTGCGCCCAGCCTAACTCTCTTGGTATCAGTGAGCCAATTTTTACTTTGGATTTGTTTTCTCTATAAATTTCCTTTATCACTCTCACTAAATCTGAGTTAATATTGGATTGTTCAAGAGATTCCCATAGTAATTTTCATGGGACGCTGTAATAGGCTTTTTCAAGATCTATTAAAATTATATCTAGTATCTTCGATTTTTCTGTCTGCTTTTCTAATAACTGCAGGGTGTCTACCAGCCGGGAACTTCGGGAATATGTCGGGAATTTCGTGTGGTCGGGAATAAGTCGGGAATTTACAAAAAAATTGCGAAAGTCGGGAAAAAGTCGTCGTTAATGCTAAAATTTTCAGATTTTTTTTTAGTTTTTTCTTAATATGTCAGATAAGAAAGCGTCTGATCGGTATAGTCACTCTATATACTTTTAAAGTAAACTAAATTTTCTACAATTTCAGATCAGGTTGATCTCTACATAGCTATTGGTTCCCAAGATACAGTTCTTCGAAAATAGGCCATTTTTTTTTTCTAAAAAGTGATGGTCTTTCAATATGGTCACTTATTTTGTGAAGTATCTCCTAAAATACGCATCCCATTTCACATATTATGAAGTTATAGGAAATTTAATTAGCTTTCATTTGAGACCGTACTGTGGGATGAGCGGTTCTCTCAAATTAGGCAGATGACAAAAATCAGTCATAAGTAGGTTCTGGGGGGAAATACTGTTCTCACGTTTTTTATGGTTTATTTATCAAACAATCAAAATTTATTTACTTTTGTAAAACAAGTTTGTCGGTATTCTTTTGGCTATAACTTCAAAACTATTTGTCTGATCCAAACAATTTTTCGTTTCATCTGAAAACTGGTAAAATTTGCTATGATACCTCACATATAAAATGTTTTTTAAGTCCCATGAAATACCCACATCACCACCCTGAGTATCCCACACTGTTGTGAAAATCACTTTTTTTCAGCACAGATCTCGTAAATAGTTTCGGTGTTATAGCGAGAAGTATACTGAAAAAAAGTCGGGTTTCTTACTGAGTATGGGGTTCTCAGCGTGATGGTGTGAGTATATCATGGGACTTGATCAAAATTTCATATATGAGGCCTCATAGTAAATTTAACCAGCTTTCAGATGGAAAAAAGAAATTTCGGATCAAACTTATATTTTTTAGTTATTTGATCCGACAACCTCGTGTAACCTCGTAACTATTTTCTTCCTGAAGGCAATTCTCGACATTGGTGTGTTTCTTAAAAGTTATCTAGAGTGATGTAAAATTTAAAAAAAAAAAAAATTATTTTATTGTTTAACTGTGATATTTTAAGTAGCAGAGAATGCATTGATTCATTTGTTTGGATCATTATTGCAACAGCATTAAAATATCGTTAGTCGAGAATTTCAAGAAATATTTTTGAAAAAGTCCGGAATTTCCTAAAACATTCTTGAAAAGTCGGGAATTTTGATAACTGAAATCGGTTGACACCATGAACTGTATTTGTGTAAATATGTGGTCAATGCAGGATCTTCTCCCTGCTATAAAACCACATTGCTCTTCAGTTTGAGCTAATGCCTTCTCTAACATGTTCTTAATCATTATGCCTAGTAGTTTCTATTAAAAAAAAGTTCTTGGAATCTAAGTGTTGTTTATGGCAGTTATGTATGGTTTTTAAAGGAAGGTTATTAGGGTTTTCAGAAATACTCTCCCTTATTTTGTGAGCATAAGCTAGGGTTGGGCGGTAGTCGATAGTTACTATCCATATATCGATAGGTCATGCCTATCGATGGTCACTATTGATAGTGCTGATTATCGATAGATCTTTTTTACTAATTTCAACTTTTGAAACATTCGGAATAATGCTGATCTCTCTCTGCTAATAATGCTGTTCTTTTGAAGTTGAATTCGGAATTCCTAGAGCTCAAGGGTTCTCTCAAAGATTAAGCCGAAGGAAAGCAGAAATGCTAGTTTTTCTTTCGGGAAATATGAGCTCAAGGAGCACACTCGACTCTTGAAATTAACTATTTCGTTATTTTTCTTTTCTGAAGATTTGATTTGTTCATTACACAGACCAACAAAAAAAAAATGTTTTTGAAAACTTTTTTTTTTACTTTAATAGCTGATTTTTATAGATTTTTGTGTGTTGAATCGAAATCTGGTCGTAGTTCTTTTGTATCACCCATAGTTTTTGAGAAATTTGCTTTTTTTATATAATTTAAAAAAGCATATATAACTGTTTCATATAAATATAAAGCATTATATTACTGTTACATGAGGCCTAACTTTATAATATAAGAAACATAAGAGAATGTTTCTAGGATCTACAAGGTTTTTGCGGAGAATGTTCTTCTCGCCAGGTATTAAAGACTCCCTCACAGACCAGTTCTTTCTGCACCAATGTTGATCCCTTGCTCTACTGTCCCATTCACACAAAAAACATGGAAATTTGGTAAAACCGCCTTGCTGACTTAGAAGCAAGCATGTTACTTTAATGTCACCACTTATCATCCAACCATGAGCCGAATAGCCAATTTTATTCAACACTATTTCTAGGTTTTCATAGCTCTCTTTCATATGTAGAGAATGGCCAACAGGTATAGATGCACAAGTGTTACTATTGTATAATAAAACGGCTTTTAAACTAGTTTTGGAAGAATCAATAAACAGCCTCCAGTCTTCTTTTTTGTATTCAACAAAATGACCTGGAATGTCTGAGCAGTACACTAAATCACCTTCTTGTTCAAAAAATTTCGAAAACTGCTGCTCTCTCTCTTCCTATGCACATATATGCTCTACTACACACATCTCTTCCAACTGCCAACAAGTTCTTTTCTTTTAGTCTAGAACCAAGCAATTCAGCTTTTTCTTTTGTTGACCCAAGATCCCTAAATGAGTCAAGCTCAATCTGAGTAAACAGTTTAGGCTCTATATTTACTGTAGCACATTGGAACCAGGCCCCACTTTATATATGGGCTGACTGGGCTATAGCCCACAGTGACAAATTTCCTAAAAAAAATTTTTACAATATAGTTTTGATTAGTTTTGTTGTAATGTTCCACTCTAAAGAAAATCAATTTTTATTGGAGTCGAATAAACCTCTAAAGCTCATAACTTTGGTGGTCTTATTAATGAAACTTGCTTTTGCTATTCCATACCCCCAGACACCTCCGCAGGGAGGGGGGGGGCGCCAAAGCTGTTTGCAGACCAGGACACTATTCACCCTAAACCGGGGCCTGATTGGAACTCTTCATCATCTTGCTCATCTATATCTATATCTGTTTCAGCAGTGCTGCCAACTCTTCTACATCCAGCACAAATTATTTTACAATTTTATTTGTAGTATATAAAAACTGTTAAATTCTGTAATAAATCAAAAAAATTAATATATTGATGTGCAAATGTGAAAAAATGGTAGGTGATACGGCTTAATAAGTGTCATATTTGGATTTAGCACCCTAAAAAACAGAATAATAAGGTGTTTTAAAAAAAATGTTTTTTCATCGTTGGCCTGTGTTATTATTGTAACCATATAAATTGTAAATACCTTTTTTAAAATTCAAATAAATTAATTTTTTTCTCTCATCTTTATGATATAATCTTATAATTTATAATCCTGCAAATTTCAAATAGTAGGTAGATAACTGAATTTAATTAAATTAGTTGAAATTCTTTATTGAATAGCTTTGGAAAAAAAAGAAGAAACTATCGAAAAACTATCGATTGCAATCAATAGTTTTCAACCGATAGTATTGGCCTATCGATAGTGCTAACTATCGACTATCGCCCAACCCTAGCATAAGCTTCCTTAATTCTACCAAGAGGCAACCAATCCTAAACATCCTTAGCTATACCCATCCTTAATTTTAGTAATCATTGGTCTCCTAGTTTTTATGTTAGAGGATATGTCCAGTGCAGTTCAATTAGAAATTCATAATTCATAATTATGTCATTGAAATATATTGTAATTTTTTTTTTTTTTACTGTAAATTTAACCTTAGTTTATAGATCTATGTATACTTCTTGGGTGTGATTATTGCCCATCAATAAGAGGAATTGGACCTAAAAGAGCTATTGAATTATTACAAAAGCACAAAACCATTGAAAATTTGCTGGAAAAGCTGGATAAATCTAAATATCAGATTCCAGAAGAGTGGGGTTATCAGGAAGCTAGGAAATTATTTTTAAATCCTGAGGTTGCTGATCCAAATAAAATAGAAGTAAGTATTCTTTCTGATTATTTTTAAATATTTATATTGTTACCCAATATTATGATAGGATCTTTAAATGTACAACTTGTTTGCTTTCTTATTTAAAGTATATTTTTAATGAAAGGGAAATTATGTGTGCTAAAAATATCCTGAATAAAAAAGATGATTTTTTCTATTGTATAAAAACAAAACAGATTATGTTTCTTTCCTTGAATGTTTGATAGAATCTTATGCAGTCTATTATTGAATTAACCCTTCAAAGCCGGGTATTATTTTTTTAAAACATATTTTCTCTTTTTTTTACATTTTGCTATTCCTATAGTGATTCCGAACTCGAGAAAAATAATTTTTAAAAATTATCAATTGCAACATCACAGGGAGGTATGACATTAATGTCACTCTAGGCTCTTGGCTTACTAAAGTTTCAAATTTTGATAAATTTTCATTAGGATAGAAACATAACTTAAAAATAATTTTAAATATTGTTGCACAAAATTTATAAATTTAAGTTATAAGAAACCTAGACCTTGTGTTGAGGCACTAAACTTTATAGCCGAAATAGATTGGCTTACTACTTACATCCATAGCGGCCAAAATATTTCACCATTGATTTATTAAAAGACCGTTGGGATGAAATATTTCGAAAAATTCAGTTTCAATATATTTATAAATGGATGCATGAATTTCATGATTTGTATAAAGCGATCTATTCTCATGCAATTTGAAACTAAGACACTTCACAATTCACATCCTGCTTCGTTTCCCAATAAAAGTATGTGCTATAAAGGCTTTGATTTCATTGATGCTAATCTAAGGGTCAGGAATATTGAATAAGGCATATATTAATTAGAATCACGGATGGTTAAATTACCACCACTAAAATATTTTTAGTCAGATAATGAGGATTGTGTGTCATTAACTTTGTTATTCAAAAGTAATGTTGAATTATTTTCTGTATACTTGGATAGCCCAGTGAAAAAATAGTTTTCTGGGAGCATAATTGTTGAAGTTTTTTTCTTCAATAGTTTTATATTTGCTGCCTTGTGAGACTGTGACACACAATGAAAATAGGAAAATGTTTAAATTTTTTTCAGTATGTTCAGGAGTGATGGAGGGTGGAAGGTCACTAGTTTCATCAACATTTATTAAGAAAATTTTAGCGTAAAATAATAAAACAAATTAATGTTTTTATTATAGGATATGGATTTGTAATGAAAAATGAGTATAAATTTTATTGTAACTGGATGATTATTATTTTGTATGGTAGATGCAACTATTGTATGTAGGTTTTATAACATACTGTAATCATTTCTAGTTAAAATGGGGAGAACCAGATGAAGATGGCCTTGTGGAGTATCTTTGTGGCGATAGAAATTTCAGTGAAGAAAGGGTTAGAAATGGTGCAAAGAAATTGGCCAAAGCCAAGGGAGGTTCAACACAAGGAAGATTAGATGGTTTTTTCACAGTTTTATCAACAACACCAGCAAAAAGAAAAGTAATTATTGTTTAGATGAATATAGAATAGTAATAATTTTTATATGTGGGGGATTTTATTTACATAAATATGTTAATAATATTTATAGTTAGTTCCCTAGATCCCTTCGAGATTCTTGCTACCATGATTGTACTGTATAATTTCTTCTTAAATTAGGCTCTTCTATTTCTCCTCCTGAAAATTTGGCACTTTCAAAATTATGAGTGTAATTCCATATATATGTGTGTGTATGTGTATATATATATATATATATATATATATATATATATATATATATATATATATATATATATATATATATATATATATATATACATACAAATTATAAATAAGTACCACAAAATTATTTAAAGATTGTTGACCATCACCTACCAGGTATGCAAGTTTAAAATGTCGTTTATTTCTTAAAATATATACACAGTAATTAAAAAAAAGTATAATATATTTTATTCAAAGTACTGACCCTCGCTTTCTACACATTTTGCCCATCTCTCGGGCAATATATGGATACCATTCCAAAAAAATGCTTCATCTTTATTTGAAATCCATTCATCGAGCCATTTTCGTACGTTTTCGAAATTGTTGAAGTGTTGCTCCGCCAATGAGTGTCCCATCGATGAGAAGAGGTGATAATCAGAAGGCGCCAGGTCAGGTGAATACGGCGGGTGGGGTAGGAGTTCCCAACCAAGCGAAGAAATCGTTTCCTTAGTCAATCTGGCTAAATGTGCAGCAGCGTTATCATGCTGAAGAATGACTTTGGCGTGCCTGTGAGCCCATTCTGGGCGTTTTTCGATCAATGCGTGACTCAAATTGATCATTTGTTGTCGGTAGCGCTCGGTATTGACTGTTTCGCCGGGTTTGAGAAGCTCGTAGTAGACTACTCCCTTCTGATCCCACCACACACACAGCATTGTCTTCTTCCCAAAACGATCCGGTCTTGCACTCGATGTGGATGGTTGTCCTGGCGTTACCCATGATTTTTTTCCTTTGGGATTCTGAAAATAAATCCATTTTTCATCGCCAGTTACAACTCGATGCAAAAAACCCTTTCTTTCGTGGCGTAAAAGCAGCATTTCGCACACAGTTTTTCGTTTTTCCATCTGTCGTTCGTCCAATTCATGTGGAACCCATTTTCCAACCTTTTGAATCTTTCCCATAGCTCTCAGGCGATCGGAAATGGCTTGCCTAGTGACATTCAACTGTTCTGCCATCATTTGTTGGGTTTGGGTATTGTCTTCGTCTAATAAAGATTGCAATTCGAAGTCCTCAAACTTTTTTGGTCGATTTTGTCGTTTTTGATCAGTAACATCAAAATCACCACGTTTGAAACTTTGAAACCAACGTTCACATGTCCTGACGGTTGGAGCAACATCGCCATAAGTCTCAACAAGAATTCGATGACATTCAGATGCCTTTTTCTTTTGATTAAATAAGAAAAATCATGACATGCCGCAAATGCTCTTTATTTGGCTTAAAATTAGACATTTTTAACACCAAAGAAAGGTATGATACGTCCACGTAAACGACTTAAAAACAACTGACTTTTGTAAACAAATGACTAACAAACAAAATAGCGTTTAGAGATAAGCAAATCCTTCAATAGGCTAAGAGCGCATGCTATTGGAATTAAAACGACATTTTAAACTTGCATACCTGGTATATAAGACCTATTATAGGAAATCCCTCTTTGATGTAATTTGTTTATTTTTATTACTTGATTCACTTTGAAATTTTTCTTTACATTTCATCCAATCACATTTCATCTTTATTATTTACATTTAACATTTTTTAATTAATCTTATTTAATCTGTTGGGATTTTTCTATTCGTATTCAAAAGTATTAGGGTGCCTGATTATTATTCTTTGCAAGACCAATGAAAGATGCTGTGTCCAAATTAACTTCTCTTGTAATTAACCAATATCCTTTAAAGAGGCATATAAAATTTAAATTAAAGACTTTTTTGAGATACTAAAAATTTATCTCAAACTATTATTTTTTATCTTAAACTGAAACAAGATATGACCTCAATGATAGTATTTAACCATTGTTTATTTAAAAGAAAATTTTTATTGTAAAAACAAATTATTGTGGTTTTCAAAACATATTTTATCCTCTGCTTTAAATTTTTAGAATGCTTCGTTTTGAAATATGTTTTTGCCTTATCAAATATTTTCATGTATGATGAATATATATATTTTTTTTTTTCAGGCTGAAGACAAGAAAAAGAATCCTGCTAAAAAATCAAAAGGGGGTGCAAGTTTCAAAGGGAAACCTAAATAATCAATCAATACATTTTATCAGAAGTTCTCTAAAAAGAAAAATTTTGCTTATAAATACTTTACATAATATGTTTTGATTTGAAAAATCTGAAATAATAACTCATAATTACAGTACCTTATACTTCATATTTTACTATAGTGAATGTTTCAAACTATTAATAACTGTTGATACTAATGGCTCCTTTGTAAATTACAATTTTATAACAAAAACATATAATTTGTCTTATTTTTTAATGTTTTATTTAGCTCTATCCTCCCTCACATTGTTGTGTGTGTATATGCCATAATGTTTGCGATGAGCTAGAGACTTGAAACATGAAACCTATCTCAGGAATGGACGACAATGCGATAGTAACAGGAGTAAGCTAGGACTACATGGTGCATTTTTTTATGTCATACTGATCTATATGGTATTTTTGAAAAAAATTCTTAAAAATACATTACAGAATACAGTTTTCAGGTTTTGGTATATTTAATATACATAAATTTATAAATAATTGGATACAGCCTCAGGTTGAAATACCACAATTTATTTATTATATGTATATATATATCTTACATACTAAAAATTATTTAATAAAAACAGGGTTGCCAATAAAATGTTCATTGGACAAAACAGTAATAAAAAAAAACTGGAACTTTATAGATCATCTAAAAAAAAAAAAATTGTGGTTCCTTTTTCTATATATGGTTATTATGTGGCTCAGTTTTCTAATCTGTCTTTCTATATATTGTGAAATCACCAAAGGGAAAACGCGGGGTTCATAGCAATGGTTTGTTTTCTGGTCTTCCACAATTTGCTAGATTTCAGGTCTGCCTACAGTTTTGTTAGTTTTCATGATATGCCTCTTAAGCTCCCGTTTATTAAAAATAGTTAGCTTTAGTCCGGCGGAGGATGAATTCCTCATTCATTATGTTGGAGAACATCTGGAACTCTTCGATTTCGAAAGAAGAGACTACAGAGACATGTTATTGAAAGAAAAGGGGTGGAGTGCAATTGGGACAGCATTGGAGAAACAAGGTAAGTTATAATCTGACTACTTTTTTTATTATAATAAAATAATGATACATGAAATATGAGCACAGAAAGCTGAATTGAATAATGACACATGAAATATGAACATAGAAAGCTGAATTAAATATGATTTTGATGCCAAGGGACAGCTCCTTCATTCACAAAATACTTCACCCCGTCTATCAAAACCATCAGTGTTGTGAAACCCTTCTGGCCTTGTTAAGATTTTAAAAATTTTCAGTTTGAACTGAAGGTTCAAGGTTGTGATACGACTGTCCATTATTTTCGAGGTAAGCTCCCCTCAACATGTTATTCAAACAGCATGCTACAAGTATTAGCTGTTCAGCTGTTTCAGGCTTGACTGAAATGTGTGTATAAAATACTCTCCATACTTGACTGAGGAGTGCAAATGAATTTTCACTGACTCTTCTTGCACAAGATAGTCTATAGTTGAAAAAATGTTTAGTCAAGTGCAACCTGGCTGGTTTTTTGTCATAGGATTTCATGATTGTGAAGGCAAAAAGCTTCCTTCATCGCCTACAATAACATGAGGTAGTGTTGTGGATGATTCTGGGAGCTTTGTGTCTAGTGAATAAAAAATTGAATCATGTAGTTGCCTAGCAAATTATGATTTAATGGACATGGAACTGTTCACTTCCTTCCCATAAGATCCTACATCTACTGCGATAAATCTCATCAACTAATGCCAAAAGCACGATTGGAAAATAATCTTTGTAGTTAAAAAACAATGAGCCTGATTTTTTTGGACAAAATATTCCCATATACAAAATATTGGATGTGTTTCCCATCAATTGCAGCAACACAATTTGGTAAGTTTCACAATGCATAAAATTAGCAGCACTTCCTTCGAGTAATTTTTTAGTTGGAGGAGGTAGAAATGCTGGTTTCAATTTTTTGGAAAGGGTGTTTAATGTGTCTTTCAATAGGATCTGATGTAGGATCTTGAAATTCGAAAGGAGTATGCCAGTGATGCGAATGTCTCTCCTGTTGCAAGATATCTAAAGTGAATGACTTAAAAATATGTTACTTATTATTATTATAATTTTTAGTAATAACAATAAAAATGTATTATTATTTCATTTTTTTTTCCTTAGAGGAAGACTGCAAGAAGCGATGGAAATGCATCAAGGACACATTTCAAAATTAAGAAGCTTGGTACTGGCAGTGCTGCCTGAGAAAAAAGTGTCAAGTGGAATTTATTCAAGCACCTTGCGTTTCTTAACAATGTCAGGCATGAGAGGCAGTCTATAAATACTATGATTCCAGAAACACTTGATGATAACTCGGATCAATCAGAACATGACAGCCAGCCAGTACTTGAGTCACTGTCAGCCAGCTGTATATCTAAATCTACAAATTGATGTCTGTACATTTGAGAGAGTCGAGGAGTTTGTATGTCTTGGTTCCTTGATGACGCACGACAACAACGTTGGAAAAGAAATCCAAACAAGAATCTTGACAGCTATTAGATGACATTTCGGGCTGGTGCGACAGATGAAGAGCCGTACATTGCCTCGTGCTACCATATGGTAGCAATTGCATCTATACAAAACCCTAATTAGACCGGTGCTTGCATATGGGTCAGAAGGTTGGACACTTACCAAGGCACAAGGAAATCAACTCCTCCGATTTGAAAGAAAAGTGCTGAGAAGAATTTTCAGAGTGATATTTTATATTAACGAGCAAGCCTGGACAAATTCTGAAATCTCTGAGCTGTTGAATGATTGTGACATCGTGTGTTTTATCAGAGTTGGTCGGCTTAGGTGGGCTGGGTCATGTGATCAGGATGAGCACTGACTCCAAGAAGGATCTTCGAGGAGAAAATTCATTCCACTTGAAGATGTGGGCGCCCCAGACTTCGCTGGATGGACGGTGTGGTGAGTGATGCACGAGCTATTATGAGAATCTGGGACTGGAGAGCAACTGCACGGGACCGGGTTGAATGGCATAAATTGCTTCAGGTGGCCTTGACTTCTCATGGGTTCTAGAGCCAAGGAAGAAGAAGAAATGTTCAACCTATTGTGAAACATGGAGGTCAGTTTATGGTTCAGGAGTTCATTTCATTTCATGGAATTGGTAATATTGTTCCGATTGAAGGCATCTTAAATAAGATGGATACTAAAACATTTTGCGTCATAATCAAAAGAGCACCACTCAAAATTCTTACATATTTCAACAGGATAATGATCCTAAGCATACTGCTAATAAGACTAAGTGGCTTTTGTATAATGTGCCCATAGGAGTGGTTCATGCTCATATATATCATATATCAAAATATACAACAAGGATTGATAATTCTTACACCTTTTCAAATACTTTAAATTACACTTTATCTGTGCTTGAAAAAGTAGTATCAATCCAAAATTAAGAAACCATAAAAAGTTCTTCAAATTTACAAAGGTTTTTTTTTTTAAATTTTGATGCTTGAGAGTTTATTTTCCACTTCCATTGACATAAGATATAACTTTGTTAGAATTGATTACCCAAATTTTGGCCGACAATTTGTAGTTTTATCTCATGGAAAATAATTTTTTCTGATCATAAAATTACAAAGTTGACCCCTCTACTACAAAAATCATTTTAAAACAGTTTAGGGTGGATACAGATAAATTGTCCTCATATCCATATAAATAAAAATGAATCGCCAAATGTTTTGCTAAGCGTAAAACTCGAGAACGACTCGACCAATTCGGCTAATTTTTTTTAAACGTTTTTGTTAAGACACAAGGAAGTTTCTTATCTATATAAATAAAAATGAATCGCCAAATGTGTTGTTAAGCGTAAAACTCGAGAACTGCTCGACCAATTCAGCTAATTTTTTTTTAACGTTTTTGTTAAGACCCAAGGAAGGTTCTTATCTATATAAATAAAAATGAATCACCAAATGTGTTGCTAAGCGTAAAACTTGAGAACGACTCGACCAATTCGGCTAATTTTTTTTTAAACGTTTTTGTTAAGACACAAGGAAGGTTCTTATCAATATAAATAAAAATGAATCGCCTAATGTGCTGCTAAGCGTAAAACTCGAGAACGGCTCGACCAATTCAAAAGCGCCTAATCGCTCAATGCGCGACACTTTTAATCAAGAGTTGCAACGTGAAAAACTTTTCGATCTCGATGCTTTAAGGGAATCGGTTCGAATATAGGTTCCACTGTTGAACCATCAAGAAAAGTATGTCTTTGATTCACTTATGAAAGTTGTAAATGATGGAAGTAGAGGTTTTTGCTTTTTGGATGCTCCTGGTGGTACAGGAAAGACATTTTTAATTTCATTGATTTTAGCAACAATTCGCTTACAGAATGGAATTGCACTCGCAAGTGCTTGCTCAGGTATTGCAGCTACATTTTTGATGATTTTGTTAGCAGGATATTTTCGTCAAACATTACCAGTTATTCCACGGTCTACATCATCAGATGAACTGAATGCATGTTTGAAGTCCTCCATTTTGTGGAAAAAATTAAGATACTAAATTTGAGCAAGAATATGCGTGTCGAATTGCAAAATGATCTGTGTACCTGGAACTAGTACCTACATAATGAAAAAAAGAAATCCGAAATCGGACCATTTTTCGCGAAGTTACGTAATTGGGAAAAAATGGAGAAATTGGCCTACTTGTCGTCAGCCCCACAACTCCGCGAAAACACGTTTGTCGTACTCTTTTGGCTATAACTCTGAAACTATTTGTCCGATACAACATTACTTTTTTTCATCTTAAAGCTGATTAAATTTACTATAAGAATCTATAAATGAAGTTTTAATCAAACCCCGTAAAATGTACATGCCAGCCCGCTAATAAAAACGTACTGTTGTATAATCCAAGTGCTTTTTGGCACATTTGTCGCTCTAACTGCTCAAATAATTATTCGATCCCAAATTCCTTTTTTCTATCGCAAAGCTGATTAAATTTGCTATCAGATGCTATATACGTAAATTATATTAAATCCTTTAAACCACCCAAGCTAGCACGCTAAATATGTATGTTTTGGCAAAATATGTAAACTATGGCATGTTCAGTAGACTGGTGTGGGTATTTCATGGTGTTAATTATAAGTTACATATAAAAGTTATAATAGTAAATTTAACCACCTTTATGATAAAAATATTAAATTTTGGATCGGACAAATGGTTTTGGAGTTATAGCGAATAATGTGCCAAAAAAAAATGTGTTTTACAAAAGTACGTGATTTTCAGCGCGACAGCTTTTGTATTTCAAGAATTTTGATACAACTTTCATATATAGGATCTAATTGTAAATTTAACCACCTTTCTGATGGACAAAAAAAAAACATTTTGAATCGGACAAATACTTTCGGAGTTATAATGAAAAATGTGCCAATAACCATGGATTTAACAGCAATACGGGTTTTTAGGCGTCTGGGATGCATATTTTAAGGGACTTGATTATAACTTCATATATACATTCCAATAGTAAATTTAACAAGCTTTTAGATGAAAAATAGTAATTTTAGATCAGACAAATATTTTTGTAGTTATAATGAAAAATGTACTAAAAAAACTTGGATTTCACAAAAGTACGGGTTTTTAGCGTACTAGTGTGTTTTTGGCCACTTAATCTCTTTAACTCTAAAAATATAGGTCCGATCTAAATTCTTTTATTCATATTAATGCTGGTTAAATTTATTATCAGATCCTATGTATAAAATCGTTCATGAAATTATTTCCGTACAATGTACAGTAAAATAAAAACCCGTTTTCAGGAATGTAGTATATAATAAATACGATAATATGCATGTTAAAAATATTTTATAAACTCACCTATTGGTATTTTTCAAGGACTCCCTTTCTCGAATCTCAACGAAAAATCAAATCTAGTTGCTATAGAAATGACTGTATAATTGATCACTTTTGATCACGCCGAACGTCAGTGAAGATTTTCTGACCCCACTCTGTCAAGTACAGCTGGTACAAGGAGTTGGTAGTAATGAATAAAAACTGATCTTTAGTTCATGTTTATTATAATAACATAACATATATTTTATTATAATAACATCACTAACAACTAAAACTGGGCTAATGACCCGTAAAACTGATGACAATTACAAAAAAAAAATAATAACGAAAAAACAAAAAAGGTAAAAAAAAACAAAAAAAAAAATATATATAATATATATAAAACAATTAAATATATATTTTATATGTATATTTTCATATTATTGTATAACAATAGTACGTTAAGAATCACGATATGGATAATAATATGTATTATTATATAACGATAGAAAGAATATATAATATAAGAATATAAGTAGTATAACTAATAATAGACAGTTGAAACTGTAATTGTGTAAACTGTAATCCATGGTTTTTGGCACATTTTTCATTATAACTCCGAAAGTATTTGTCCGATTCAAAATGTATTTTTTTCAATCAGAAAGGTAGTTTTTTATACATAGGATCTGATAATAAATTTAACTAGCATTAATATGAATAAAAGAATTTGGATTGGACCTATATTTTTAGAGTTAAAGAGATTAAGTGGCCAAAAACACGTACTAGTACGCTAAAAACCCGTACTTTTGTGAAATCCAAGTTTTTTTAGTACATTTTTACATTATAACTCCGAAAGTATTTGTTCGATTCAAAATGTTTTTTTTCTATCAGAAAGGTGGTTAAATTTACAATTAGATCCTATATATGAAAGTTGTATCAAAATTCTTGAAATACAAAAGCTGTCGCGCTGAAAATCACGTACTTTTGTAAAACACATTTTTTTTTGGCACATTATTCGCTATAACTCCAAAACCATTTGTCCGATCCAAAATTTAATATTTTTATCATAAAGGTGGTTAAATTTACTATTATAACTTTTATATGTAACTTATAATTAACACCATGAAATACCCACACCAGTCTACTGAACATGCCATAGTTTACATATTTTGCCAAAACATACATATTTAGCGTGCTAGCTTGGGTGGTTTAAAGGATTTGATATAATTTACGTATATAGCATCTGATAGCAAATTTAATCAGCTTTGCGGTAGAAAAAAATAAACAGTTGTATGTTGCCCGCTCTCGCGTCGGAAAACCGACAGCTTTATTTATTTACGCACCAGGTAATCAAACAAAAAATATCGTGTATCATAAGGCATTACTATGAAAATACCATATAAATACTACTACTACTACTACTACTAATGTCTTGCAATGTACAAAATAGAAAACTAATGTCTTGCAATGTACAAAATAGAAAACTTATATTTGTAAGTAATCGTTGTTTATTATGGAGGCATAAATCTATAAATAAAGTGATCACTCTGAAATATGTTTTATTACTGCGAAGGGCCAATAACTTTTGACAGAACAAAGTCTGTTGGGGAGGAACTATTAACATAAAAAATCAATGTTATGTTGTTTTAGAGAAAATAGGTTAGAATGTCTGCCAGGACAGCTAGTTAATAAAATAAATTTATAATACAATGTAAATAAAATTAATTAATACAATATAAATAAACTTAATTTACAATATAAATACATTTATTATACAATATTAATTAAGTGACATAAGATCAATAATAAATCACCATTAGCATCAAACAAAAAAAATAAATAAATGAACATATTTTTTAAGGAATAGTCTCATGATGAATTTTTTTATCAGTGGAAAAGATTTTTGAATAAAAGGACATGCTGAGCTTTGCACAATGATAATCAATCTTTGTGACATAAAAAATTTTGAATCTTCAATATGACCGGTTATTCATACCAGCAGCTTGGAAAGAAGTCCAGATAAAGGCCATTTACAATCCTAGTAATCTATTATTGGGGAAAGAGAAAATACCTGAAGAATCAATAGGCAACAATGACGGCGACAGCCGACAGATGATTGAGACCTTGATATAAAACTGATGAGGTGAAGGATGAGTTTACACTTAAACTGATGAAATCGTACACACACATATGTGGCGCGATGTCCCGTCACTGAGACGGCCTCCTCTAAGAGCTTCTGCCATCATATGCCATGCTGTCCAGCCACCTAATCCTCAGCCTTCCCACTCATCTTGTGAAGTGCAGCTCCTCGGTCATGACTTTGTGGGCTATTTCTGTGGTGCCCATTCTGGACACATGCCCTGCCCATCTCAGTCTGCCAAGTTTAATAAAGGTGACGATGTCGAGGTCGGCAAACAGAGTACTAAGTTCTCTATTTTCCCTTCTTCTCCAGACTTCACCCACCTTTACTAGGCCGTAGATCCTCCTGAGGACTCCTCGCTCAAACACATTCAGCTTCATCTTATCACTTTTTGTCATGTAGTCCAAGCCTCTGACCCATATGACAAAACTGGCCGTATGAGGGTCTTATATATATTCAGCTTGGTTTTCTATGAGAGATATCTGCTTCTAAAGTGTTGGTCAAGCCCAAAGAATCATCTATTGGCAGCAGTTATCCTCCTCTGTATCTCTTGAGTCATATCGTTCCTTGTATTCACTTCAGACCCAAGGTATATGAAGCTCTTGACTCCCTCAAACTTGAACAACCCTACTTCGAACGGAGAGCTCAGATTGTCCTCCCCACCACCAACTCTCATGTACTTGCTTTTTCTTTCATTGACTTCCAGACCAAGTCGTCTTGCAGCTGTTTCAAGGGTTGTAAACGCTTCTCTGAGAGCCCGTTCAGACCGTCCTATTATGTCTATATCATCTGCATATCCTAAAATGAAATCGTATAGTGTCACAAAACTCTCTACTAATTAAGGTGAAAGATATGTAAAGGAACCAAACACAATTAAGCATGAATAAGCAGTCTCACTTCAATCAATTTTCTCATTCATCAAGTTAACAGCTGAGAGAATGCAACAAGTCCTCCGCTGTACTGCAGCAACAAGTCTTCCTTTAATGGTATCAAATAGTTGGAGAGCTGGTGACACATTTAGAGCACAGATTTAACCCAAATTGCTGAATAGCTCAAGTTATGCTTACGATAGTTTTATAAGGAATGGCTAGTCTGCCTGGCGTGTGCAGGTGAGACAGGTACTGAGTTTCGTAAAAGTAAGCTAAAATATTTGTGATAAAAAATATAATTGACTCAGCTTGAATTAACACCAATTGTATTCAATTATTGATAATAATAAGCGTAGTATATCAATTGCAGACCATTTGAGTGATGGGACACAGAACCAGACCACCCCAAGAACATTTTTTTATAAATAAAAAAATATTTTTCACCCACACTGAAAATTTAATAGTGTGTCAAGTGAGTTTTTTTAATAATTTATAATTAATACCAAATATTATTACACAAAGTTTTGACCTTTTTAACAATTTGAGATTATCTTTCTTTTCTAAATAAATTTTTCATTAAATTGATATGCTATTAAATTTTCAGCGGGAGTCAAAAATATGTTTTTCTTATTTTTCAATAAATATATTTGAGGTGGTCTGGTTCGGTGTCCCACCACTACGATTGATATATTACGCTTATTATTGATAATAGAATACAATTTGTGTTCTTTCATGCTAAGTCAATTATATATTTTATCACAAATATTTTACTTTACTTTTACTATGTGCAGTACCAGTACCACCTGTGCATGCCAAGCAGACTAACCATTCCCAATCGTAAACAAAACTTTTGAGCTTTAAAGCAAGTAGGGTCAAATCCGTGCTCTAAATTTGTCACCAGCTCTTGGACTAAAAAAGAAGTAGCTGTGAAATATTTCCTCAGCAAGAAAAAAAAAATACAAAAATTAAATAAATAACAGATTTATTTATAAAAAGTCAATTTTTAAAATAATTTAAAAAAAACATTTATAACAAAAATAATTGAATAAATAAAAATATGCAGTAGTTCTTTGCATTCACACCATTTAAATATTTTTTACAACATTTTTCTTTGTACTTTATATAATCCCAATGCCCCCTTGCAACAGTTAGTTCTGATTACTGAGATGGCATTGCAATATCTTTTTGAATTTCAATCCATACATGTACTATTACTATTCTATCACAAAATAAATTTTGAGTCCTATTGAATTGAAATTGAACATTTACACAGTCATATGCATTACAATTTTTAGTGAATAAAACCTGGAGTTGATGCCAGTTTATTAGTACCATAACTATATATAAAGAATAAATAACAATAACAAAATATAAATGATGCAATAAAAAAATAAATAGCTATTCAAATGATCAAGTAATCATGTAGCTCATTCCTCTAGTATTTCATATATTGAAATAATTATATCCAACTTAGTACTTTATTCATATGACTCGGGTTTGAAATGGGTACACAGAAACCAACAACTTCACTCAGGTTACAGTAACAGATTAGTTTGAAAAAAGAAAAAAAAAAAAGCCATGTAAAGTTTAATAATGGTATTAAGAGATAAAAACTAACAGATATACATACTATAATATACAATGCATCCTTTATCTTTGATAAAAGTCATAAAGAAATATTTTATAAAATTCCTCAACAGAATATTATGTACAAATTTACAGAATGACAAATAAAAAACTTCTTCCTTTCCTTCCCCTTCCCCACACAATATGAATTTGTGATTAAATATAACTATAGTCCTAATAATATCGAAGTAGGCGTAGTAGAAGAAGGAGCTGGGGGAAGAGGAGCACAAGCTTGTCTCACACTCATTTCCCAAGTATCAAGCAACTGTGAAATTGTGAATTTGGCAGGCAGTTTAGAGATTCGTGATGCTAAGGCAGTCTCTAATCGTGTTAGGAAAGGTGTAGCAGATGCTTCTGAAAGATGACATCTTGGAGGAGTAGCAGGATAATCTTCAGGAACTGAAAGAGAAATAGGTGGTACACATGGCAGATGTTTATCATCAAGCCAACAAACTAACTGTACCCCACCACTGACACGTCCGTCAAGGCTGACCTGTAAGTAAATACTAAGGATTAGTAACTTAAATGAAAAGAAAAACCAATATTAATTCAAATTGGTATAAATTCAAACTAAAGAAATACTGATAAAATATGAAAACTATTATGCAATTGCTTCGACACAGAACTAAACACAAAAATACATTAGAAACTGCTTTAATTAGTACATTATAAATATAGGTAAATAATCTTGTATTTTGCACAATTGCTTAAAAATACGTTTATTTTAATAGTTGATTTGATTTCTTTATTAACCTAGACCTAGATAAATTGTCTTTAGTATTTTTTAAACCTTAAAAAATTGTGTTTAGTACTTCTTTAATACTACAATATAATTATAATTGTTTTTAGCATGAGATGGGTAATACAAAATTGCAACTACTCTGAATATCAAATCTTTAAAGAAACATTTGATTTCTAAATACCGATGTCCAACTGTATTCAACTGAGTTCAAAAATGGCCGGGGAACAAATTGGATCCAAATATTTGGCATTGGAAGGAACACAGCTTATTTCTTGTCCCAATTTACTTAACCCAACTGCCCAACACTAGGAAAAATATATAAGCTCTAATTTCATGTGGATGCAACAATGGCTGCAGAAGAAAGTGGAAAAGTGTGAGGACGGATCTGTATTGTTTTGTTTGCCAATGTGTGAAAATTGTCAAAGGCAAAGCTGCACAGTAGTAGAAATAATTGACATTATGGAAGTTAGAAGTTGATTAAATATGATTACATGATTTATTATTTTTGTTTGTAATTTTAATGTTTTTCTAATCATAAATGATATATTTTTAATAATAAGTATTCATCACTGTAACTTATTTTTGAATACAAAGTTAAAATATTGGTGTAATATAATTGACTGTAATAATAATAAAGAAGTAGATGGTTGCGGTGTAAAGTAAAAAAAAAAATTCACAATAAAATTGCATTAATATAGTTCTTTTCTTGAATCCAACAGAGGCCCTGATTTAGGCAAGCATTGTAAGCCAAAACATCGTCACAATAAATTAATACAATTTCATGATTTTTTTTTATTTTATTGCTCACTCAAAATATCTATTTTCTTCTTTATAAAACATTTATGATTAGTTAAAATAAATTAACAATAAATATTAGATTTTAATCTTAAAGTTTTTGTATTAGTAATATGTTTCAGTAATAACGATTGATACTAATACAAGAATTAATTGGAATCGCAACAAATTTATGCAAAAACATATTAATGTTAAAAGTTAATAAATTGTAATTAAAAGTTCAGGGAAAGAAGTTATGATCATGTATTTTTTTCATTGTCTCAATTTTTCTCAAATCACACTAAGTAATAAATAAGTTTGTCCTGTGTCAAGATATTAACCTTTAAAAAATCATCGACAAAGAGTAAATTTAACAAAGAAGAACTGATGCCTAAATGAAGAATAACAACTGCTTTTGTAACTAAGATAAATAATAAAAACCTTAAAGCGCTGGTCTAATCGAGCTATTTCTCCTTGGAGAACCTCAGGAATATCATCTGGAAATTCTTCGGTCCTTTTCCTTTTAATAGGAGGAACGTTACTCCTAGAAATTAACTTTAAACATTAAACAAGTATAGTTAAAAAAAAAAAAAAAAAATGAAATCATTAAGCATTAAGATAAACACCTAATATCTGAACCAAATAATGCTTCAATACAAGGCCCAAAGGTCCTCTGCAGAGTGTGGTTAATTACAGGAGATTGTAAATGATTACGGAGTGCTTCAATCAGAGGGTGCTGCTCTCGAGCTCCGCCCATATCACTCTGAAAGTTATAAAATTCATTAATTAGTATAATATTTTGTTAGATATAATAGGAATGTTTAGAGAATAATATAACTTATTAAAAAAAAACAAAAAAACACCTTTGTTATTGTTGTTCAGATTCTAAATGTAAAAAGGCAAATCATTAATAACTAGATGAATACCTTAATCAAGAAAATATGGCTAAAATGTCTTGGTCACAAGAAGATATCACAGGGCTGATTGTAAATATATTTACTTAAAATAAGAATACATAAATACTAAATAGAATATCCAATAAAGTTATTATACCAACATAAAAATCAACTAGCAAAGGTATTGAAAGACTGAAAAATTGATTTGTTAATTGAAGCATGGAAATTCAAAAGGGTATAAGTGCCATTGAGAAAATTTATACTCAACTTTAAACTTACAACTAGCGAGAACTACAGTCAGAGCTTACACCAATGCCATCTTTTAACCATTAAATGAACTACTTTCTAGCAACAAAAATTCACATATACCCATCTCAGAAGAATGACAGGCAAAAAAAAAATGTTATTATTATATTTAAATAAAGTCTAAATACTGATAATATAAATAATCTTGAATATAAAATAAAGCATGAGGGTAAATAATAAATTATGCCCATACAATTACTGAATGAAAATTCATGTCTGAAATGTCAGTTTTTCGTGCTTTGACATTATATTTAGATAGAAGAGTGGCAAAGAAGTTGCTTCTAAGGTATAGGAGGCCCCTATGCAATGCCAAAGTACTTAAATGGAACATCACAGTCTTAAATGGATACATTACAAATCTTTCATTGGATTGGGGAGAAAAATTGATGATTGAATGTGGATATTGATCATGTCACCTGCTTATAAAAAAAGTATTGGTCAAGAAACACTACTTCTTTGTTCCAAAACTGAGACTCTTCCTCTTTAACAGTTAAAGGGATTATAAAAATGCTTTCTTAAAATTAAAAAAAGCAAACTACAGAAACATTTTTTTCAATTGAA
Source organism: Euschistus heros (assembly GCA_003667255.2). Classification (NCBI taxonomy): domain Eukaryota; kingdom Metazoa; phylum Arthropoda; class Insecta; order Hemiptera; family Pentatomidae; genus Euschistus; species Euschistus heros. The sequence continues at coordinate 282,123 of RCWM02000832.1, forward strand.
AGACCTATATCCAGCAGATAATGAAATAAATAAAATCACAGAGAAACAAAATATACAAATAAAATAAGATAAGCTCTTACCCTTTTAATCAGATCAACTTTCTCTAGAACTATTTCACATTTTAAAAGAGTTTCTAAAGGCATTCTTTTACCATTGGTCAATATATCAAGAAGTGATTTCATTTTACTGACTTTTTCAAGATCTGTAAAGAAAATTAATATAAAGTAAACTGAAACAATTGAAACTATATTTTTTAATTCAATTATAATTGTTTACCATCATTTCCAACCCTGGCAATCATTCTTCTTAAAGGATCAATGTACTTGCTGAGGTGTCTAATTTTTTCTCTGTAAGCAACCTCTTCATGGACAGTGCATGGAGATACTGCTGGCTGCTGGCCTGGTGTGTTTAGTTGCGGAGATGAAGCAAGGCTGGCACGAAGACCTGCACCTATTCCTCCAGGGGAGGGGGCAAGAGCAACAGCAGGGGATGAAACCATGCCACTATTTAACAAAATTTATCTGAATTATTTAACGCTAAGGCACAGATTTATGTATATAATATATATATATATATATATATATATATATATATATATATATATATATATATATATATATATATATATAAAAAAAAAAAAAAAAAAATTCAAATATACCATAAAAAATATGATCATATGCAGTAGGCAAAATATTCAACCAAATTGAAAGGAAAAAAAAAATAACTGTCGGCTAAAGAAAGAATAGCATGGAAAATGTTTTAGGGGCTGCTCCTCAGACCGTCAATGCTCATTTCTTTCAATTTTTTTTTCCTGCTACCTGTGATTCAATTTTCTGTAGGAGATAAATTTTCAAATTAAATAGCTTAATCCTGCTGACCTTCTATAACCTTATGTTCTTTATTTATTTTTCAACGTTTTTCAAGTTCTAACCTTAACTATTTTTTCGAGAAACTAACACTAGAAAAAAGAGGGATCCAGCAAGATCGGTCAAATCCAGGTTAAAATTTTTTATTTTGTACTGGGAGAAACAAAAACAAAAGGAGCTCACTCATTAGAAACTGTCTTTAAGTGATAGTGTAATTTATTATATCGAGAGCTAAGCTCTTTTCTGCTCCTATTCTCCTAAATCAAAATAATAAACTACGCGTAACGCCCTCGCATTCCCCAAAAACGTATCACTTTAGACCAAATAGGTCATCGGTAAAACATGTTCCATGTTGAAAATTGATAATGATGATGATCCAACCATGACTGTGTAAAAAGAATAAAAAATTTGTTGAAGAGGTAGATTTGTTGATTATGGGTGAAAGTCTTGTACATGTTTGAAGGATCAGTCGAAAAGAAAAATAAGAAATGTTAAAATAATGATTTGAAAATTCTCTAATGGCTAATCTCTTAAACACCAGAGGCAAAATTCATCATTTAGATTTTTCATTTTTCCAGAATTTCTCCAGTATTGCTGGAATGGCTCCAGTACTGGAAATTTCACCATAAGTGACTGGTTATAATGACGGATTCTGATGGTGAGTCGAATTCTAAAACTGTTTTGTATCGGTTACTTTTTCAATCAGATGCACACCTACGTCGATATCAGCCTAATCCTCTTATTTGAAAGGAACCCTGGAACTCCTGGTTTGTTAGATGACAAGTTAATATGGATTCTGAAGGAAATTGAATTTTATTAATTAAGTAAATATTACATTATTTGAAAATGCAATTGGGTTGATAATATTTGTTTATTTACATAAAAATACTATTTTATGTGTCCAAATTGACAGCCTTCTTCATTTATGCATAACAAAAGTCTAGAAGTCCAGTATTGCTGGAATGGCTCCAGTACTGGAAATTTCATCATAAGTGACTGGTTTTTATGACGGATTCTGATGCTGAGTCGAATTCTAAAACTGTTTTGTATCGGTTACTTTTTCAATCAGATGCACTCTTACGTCGATAACAGGCTGATTATTAACGATTTTCAAATAAAATAAACATATGATATAACACATGTAAATGTCAGCTGTTTCTTTCAAATATTTGTTCCATCTGTATTCCTTGGTTATAAGATTATTAGTTTGTCAGTATTTGTAAATGTAAATTGGTCAATTTAAAAAAATGGCTCATTTTGTAAGTCAGTATGACATGCTCATGGCATTAGGATGATGTGATGGAAACTTTAGAGCAGCTGCAAGGCTATATGCAGAGCGTTATCCACAATGGAATGTAATGATAAGTAATAAAAATATTTAACAAAGTCGGGCACAATTTAATTACATTGAAAAGAAAATTAATAATTGGATTATTTTTTGGTTTTAAACAAGGACAGAACGGAAACTTATGGACCTTACTACGTTTATCATTTCATTCCAGACTTATGGACTTACATAAAATCAGACTCATGGACTAACTTCTACATTACACAAGGAATCATAGGGCATGCAGCAGTGATTAATCACTTTTATAGATTCAAAATAAGAGATTAATGCTTATGTATTTGTGATTTCTCTCAAGAAAAATTTACTGACTACAGACAAAAACAGTACAGAAACTAAGACAATGGCCGGTGGATGGTCAATGTATGATGAACAATTATTTGAAGACTTCAAAATAATTTTTTAAAATTCCCAATCAAAAATAGAGGAGAATAACACAAAATACCTTTACCACATTAAAAATTCAGAAATTTTTCTCTATTAAATGTTTTTTTTTTTTTGTTTTTTTTAAAGCATTTCAGATGATAAATAGCTTCGTTGTTTGGTTTTATTGAATTTTAATATTGTATAACTTCTTGTTTTTTATTTTATTTTTCTTGTGCTATTCTTTATATTTAACTTTCAACAAATGTACTACGTATATTTATATATAAAATAATAATAAAATCAAAAATTACATGTACATTGTATAATTTTAAGCATCCAACAGGGTTATTGATGGAAGGAAAACACAAAAAAACATACATTGAAAAAAAAAAAAAAAAAACAAACAACCAAAACACATATATCAGAAAAAAAAAAAAAGAGCTATCTTGATAGATGTATATATATGGGTTCTGATTAGAGTTGAAAGAAAAGCCCATATTATATACAAAAATATAACATATCAAATTAACAATGGAATGTAATGATAAGTAATAAAAATATTTAACAAAGTTGGGCACAATTTAATTACATTGAAAACAAAATTAATTGTATTATTTTTTTGTTTTAAACAAATGTAATTGAAATAGGATCATATAGCCCAGTCAATAAAGGTTTCATGTCGCAACTAATTAGGGGATAGCTGAATTTTTGCAGGATGTTAGTACATAAAGTATACACTAAATGTAGGTATGTAAATTTAACCAGCTTTCATATGAAAAAAGAGAAATTTAAGTCGGACAAATAGATTCAGAGTTATAGCCAAATGAGTACTGACAAACGTGTTATTCCGGAGAACTGCGACTTACCTCGAGTAAAAAATCTTCTTCCATCTTCCATAGCTCTAAAATAATGATATGGGAAAGAGAGGAATAAAATGACATTTTTTGCAAAATTGCTTTGCTTTTTTATGTATATATGTGCTAAAAGTAACGTTTTCAGACGTGAAGATCAGACAGCCAGCAACATACGACTTTCATCCCCTCTCTCTCCTAAACCTGAAGATATTTTGAGGAAGACTTTTTATCACACTTACAGCTAAGGTTGGTGAACAATATCCAGCAGTCAGATCTTTTGATTTTTGGAGTTGAATCTTCGATGCTAAATTTTGCACTATATAAGTGATACAAGTAATTTATAGACTATCGTAGCACAAAAAATGCACTTAGGAAGTATTAACCTAAAAATAAATGTTATTACATTGTTGCTGCATTTCAACTAAATGACTATACATGATCATGAACAGCAGTATATGCGTTTGAGCACCTCAGCACGGCTCTGCTAGGACCGGTGCTCACTACTCTTTTAACGCTCTCTATGAAGCCATCGTTTTAATGTTATGAGTAATGAGACACATCATTTTAAAGGTAATTATATTATCTATAAGTTTTGTTTAACACTTTTCTTCCCAAAACATAATAATAAAAATCTATAACTTGTTGAAGTAACTTTTTGTAGTGACAGTTTTCTGTATATGATTAAGTATTACGGCGAAACTAAGCTATCTACATGAAAAGTGCATATAACACAATTTGTTTGTAATATCATTTAGAATAAAATAAAAAAAAGAACACTCCGATAGAATAATTAGATTTCGAGCTGTCGGCATATAACCAGAGTTCTGTACTTGTAATGTTGCTGAAGGGGTGGGGGGGAAAGCAAGAGGGGTGGGGGTCGGGACTTTGTGTTTTTTTAGTGTATCCTTTATGTACTAACACCCTGCAAAAATTCAGCTTTACCCTAATTAGTTGCGACAAAGGCTAATTTCTTGCTTTCATTGACTGGGCTGATATGTGAATTAAAGTAACTCCAAAAAGTAATTTAATTGGGATTAAAATGTAATCCCTAAATGTAATTGATAACCCAGTTCACAAAATTTTTTTAGGATAAGACATATTATTATTATTTTTTTTTCTTTAATAATAATTAACTCTAGAATATTTTAAGTGTGTGTATATATAATTTTTAATTTTAATTATATCATTTCTGCTTTTGACTAATACTTATATTTGTTAATTAAAATTGTAATTCTGTACGACTATAATGACTTAAAATTGAAATAATTTTATTTCTCCTTATTTAAACATAATTTATTATTTGTAATATATATATATATATATATATATATATATATATATATATATATATATATATATATATATATATATAGTAGTGATATTTCGGAGTCGAGATAAATTGTAATTTAAAAACAATTCAAGTTTGAATTTGGCGCCAGCGAGAGTTCGCTGCAGATCTAATTGTTACGTGGATTTTGCTTATCAATTTAAATTAAGATATGTTAAAAATGATTAGGATTTTTAAAATGTTTTTTATTGTATAATTTGAATTTTATATAGTTAGTGTAAGTTAAGACGTAATAAATATGAAGGCCATGATGAAGCAGATTTGGCCGTTAACGGTTTTTTGAAAGGACGCTGGAGGCAGGCGTCTTTATAGCCGCTCTCTTCTATCGAACTTCGAGGCGACAACACCTCTTGCTCCCATCTCTCGGAATTTGAAACATCACATCTATCTGATATTTAAAAAGTCACATGTGTGAAGAAACAACAAATTATACTAGCAGTCTGGATGAGAGGAGTGTTTGAATAAGCTGGCGAAGGAAGAAAAAGAAGGAAGTTGCATGCAAGAAGGATAAATTGGGGAACATTTGGGTTGTGAGAACCTACAGTCACATTGAGAAGAAAGAAGGTATTTAATTATAACTACGTTAATTAAAAAACGTAATATAATTGTAAAATGTTTTTATTTCTTTATTTGAAAAATATATTCTTGAGTCAAAATCGTTATCTTTGAAAAGCTGAACCCTTGCTATTTCCTCAAAATTTTATTTACAAATTAAATTAACTTCAAAATAATAGAAATTAAAGTAAACTAACCTACATCAAAGATATAAACATAACAATATATATATATATAATATATATATATATATATATATATATATATATATTTAATGTAGTGATATTTCGGAGTCGAGATAATTTGTATGTAAAAGGATTTTGGTTTGAATTTGGCGCCAGCGTGAGTTCGCCACCGATCTAAATGTTACGTAGTTTTGTTTGTCAATTTGAATAAAGGTATGTTAAATAATGATTAGGATTTGTAAATGTTTTTGTAATGTATAAATTAAATTCTATATTTTATTTTAAGTGATGAGTCATTAAGACGTAGTAAAGATGAAGGCCGTGAAGATTTGTCCGTTAACGGTTTTTTGGTTTGGACGCTACTTTTGAGAGAGACGCTCTCTTGGCTCGCTGGACATCGAAGTGATAAGACCTCTCCTTAGTTTTAGTGTGAGCCGTTAGTCACATGTGTGAAGCAAAAATAAACTATTTTAACAGTTTAATGTATTAAACTGTTTGTGTATAGCGGAGAACGGCTTCCAATTTGAACATAAATTAAAATGATTAAAAATAAATGAATTTTGAAGATTAATGGTGAGTTTCTATGTATTTGTTTTTTGTTTATTTTAAATCTAAAATGCAAAACTCTCAAACATTAACAATCCTTGAACCATCATTTTTTCTCTTAATGTCATCGATTTCTTGGTCTCAAAAACACCAAATTAAAAAATGACGAGTGCGTTAGAAGCGCAATTAAATAAGATATTTTTCATCAAATTTGCTGCCATCTGAGACTAAAATTAAAAACTCTGGATTACTTTAAACATTTTCCGATTCACAAAATGTTTCACTTATTTTGTTGTTCTGGCTGAAATAAAGCACAAAAAAGAGGCCCAAATAATTTGCCATGGTAATAATCTTATTGAAAAAGTAATGTAGATTTTAACGGTGGTATCAGATTTTCGGAGAAATTTTTAGATTAAAAGATATCACGGTTTTTCGACACCAGGTAGTGGTATCTTTCAAAATCGAGAAAAAACAAAATTATTACGAAATGGTTGAGAATCGGACCATGGTTAATATGAACTTTTTTGTTCATTTTTTGGTGTCGAATCTACTGGTGAAGTTTGTCCCACGAGTAGCAACTCACCCTGTATATATCTTAATATATATAAATTACGTGTCGCCGCCTAGGGGCCGGCTAACACCTAAACTACAGAACCGATTTTAATCAAATTTGCACACCGTGTGCAGTTTGATCCAACAAAAAAGATAGGATACCTTATATCTTAATTTATAGTCGCAATATTATTTGTATATTATCTGCAAGTCACAATTATCTGTTAGCTCTATACGATTCTAACATATGGCGGTATAAGGTTATACTATTATATAAAAGGACAAGCAATGTTTCGTTTGTGTTCACTAACCGCCAAAAACTACTGAACCAATCTCTACCAAATTTTGACTACATTATCTTTATAGGATGGTTTAGCAATAGTAAAATCTAATAATTTTCAACTAATTCTTTATTGAAAAATGAATAATAAGTGGATAACAGTGAAGTTCAAAAATGGCGGCAATTGCAATCTACATGAAAGGTTAAAATGTACAGTGTTACATAGAGGTGAACATTGATAATAAAATTTATTTATTTTCAATTAAATTGTTATAAAAACAGGTATATGGAGTGAAATATACCAAAGTTTAACTACATCATGTTCATAATTCTAGGTTTAGCAACAATAAAAATTTAAATGTACAATGTTGAGTGTTAGAAACGGGTTTTGCCACACTATGACATACTTTTATGGTAAGAAATTAAAATCCAACCAGATCAAATCAATAAAATTATTTCTGTCGAATGAAAATTATTACAAATCAAAATGCCGATCCTCAGCTGTTTAATATTGTGTGTAAAAATATGAACTTTGAACCTTTAGTTGTGAGCACTGATAATGCAGTTTCGTAATAGTCTCTGTCCATCTGAATTACCAACTCATATATTAAAATTGAAAATTGGATGTCTAATTATGCTTTTTGTTATCTTCAAACACCTAATCAATCTAAATTTAGCCCAGTTAATAATGGCTGCTATGCGTGAAAATATCATCAAAAATAAAATTTTCAATTCTTCACTTTAATACAAGATTTTTATCGATAAATATTTAAAAAAAATTAATTATTAGTTAAAATTATCTAAGATCTTCACTTATGAGAGCGGGCGAAGCCTCGACGGGGGATGATAAAGTTATATATAAAAGGACAAGCCATTTTCGTTCGTTATCACTAACCGCGAAAACTATAGAACTATTCTGTACCAAATATCATCTATATCATCTTCATAGTTCAAGGAAGGTTTAGCAATAATAAAATTTATATATTTTCTATTAAATAACTGTTTAAAAAGCGATAAATATGTGGAGTGCAGTAAAGCGAGCGCCATTTAAGAGAGGTTACAACGATCCGGTGTTAAATATAGCTAGAAATTGATAATAAAGTTACTTAATTCAATTAAATTGTTATCCAAAAAGCTATAAATATGTGGCAAGCGACAATAGCGTTTTAGTAAAACTAATGAACCTATCTGAACCAAATTTTAACTACATCATCTTCATAGTTCTTGAAAGATTTAAAATTAGAAAGTTTACCATAATAATAATCTATACTATTCTATAAAAGGACAAGTCATTTTACGTTTGTGATCACTAACCACGAATACTACTGAACCAATCTGTGCTAAATATTAACTACATCATCTTCATAGTTCCAAGAAGGTTTAGCAATATTAAAATTTACTGATTTTTCATTTATTTTTTATTAAAAAAAGAAAATATGTGGACAACAGTGAAGTTTGAAAATTGACCGATAGGTGGAGAGGTTCTACGCGAGAGGTTACAAAAGAGCTTGAAATCGATGATAAAATTTACTTATTAAACTATAAAGAAAATTCTTAAAAAAGATTTAAATATGGTGTGCGATATGTGGATCCCAGTGAAGCTTGAAAATCGAACGATTGTGTATAGCACCATCCCACGATAGAGTTAACAATGGTAAACTGAACCTATCTGTACCGACATCTAAATAAATAATTTTTATAATTCTAGGAAGGTTTTGCAATGGTAAAATTTACAATAACTAAAATTTAAATGTACAATGTTGAGAGGCAGGACTGAGGTTTGCCACACTGTCATATACTTTTATAGTTCGAAATCAACATCCAACCAGATGAAATCAATAAAGTTATTTCTGCCGAATACAAATTATTACTAAATCAAAATGTCGATCCTTTACTTTTTTATATTGTGTGTAAAAATATGATCCACGGGCCTTCTGTCGTAAGCACTGATAATGCAGTTTATTTTCCGCAAAAGTTTCTTAGTCTTTATCCAACTTGATTACCAATTCATACATTAAAATTAAAAATTTTATGTCTAATGGTGCTTTTACGCAATCTCCAACTGCCTAATCAGTGCGATTATAACTAGATTAATAATTACTGCTATGCGTGACAAAATCATTGAAGAGATAATGCTGAACCACATGCTAAAATACAAGAATCTTATCGATAAACAAATAAAACTTAATTAATTTTTAGTTGAAATTAGCTTTACTTATGGAAGGCGGGCGAAGCCGCGACAGGGATGCTAGTATGTTTATAAGTTCTTGAGGTTCAATTGATATTCAATCAATATTGTTGACTGAGCTTCAAGAACCTTACTAATAATCTAATAGTAACATTCAAGAAATTTATATATATATAATGTTGTGATATTTTAAAACTGAAAATTATACAAGACAAGGGATGAAAGTGTAAGGATCTAAGCCAGGTAGGAACACCTTAGGTACCTACAAGGTTCAGCCCTTGAGGCAGGTAAAGGAGGTTAGTTAGTTTTGGGCCTTGGAGCAGCTAGGTGTCTCGATTCATAGAAGATTATGGAACCAGGAGACAAAGATTGGAATGGGCAAGATAAGTAATAGTGAAGTGGTTCTCTCCTTAATGGACTTTAGAATTTAAAACAAAGGTAAAATTAAATATTGTTTTCACATTGTAATTTATAATAAATATAAATTAAAATACACAAAAGTTGTAAATATTTCCAGTCATAACTCAAAAGAATATTGACAGAACCCCAATATTGAGTCCCAAATTAGGATTTTGGTTTAAATTTGGCGCCAGCGAGAGTTCCCCGCCAATCTAATTGTTACGTAGTTCTGTTTGTCAATTTGAATTAAGGTATGTTAAATAATGATTAGGATTTCTAAATGTTTTTGTAATGTATGAATTAAATTCTATATTTTATTTTAAGTGGTAAGTCGTTAAGACGTAATAAAGATGAAGGCTGTGAAGGTATAGACTTGTCAGTTTTTTGCACTTGGGACGCGTACTTCTAGGATAGATGCTCTCTTCTCACTGGGGCTTGGAGGTGTCAACATCTCTCTGTTATTTTAGTGAGTCGTTAGTCACATGTGTAAAGCATTAATAAACTATTTTAACAGTCCTAATGTGATGAGTGTTTCAATAGGCGGATGAAGGAAGGTTAGAAGGAAGTTTGAAACAAAAAGGCTAAGTTGAGGAACAATTTGAATTATGAAGATCTACAATCGTTTCGAAGATGGAAGGTATCTTAATTACTAATATGTCAAATTTTATGTATAATCTGGTGTAAAATGTGTTTAATTGTTTTGTTTATAAAATATATTCTTGAGTCAGAATCATTATCTTTGAAAAGCTCAACCCTTGATATTCCCTCAAAATTTATTCAAACAAAGAAAGATAATTTTATTTTAATTAAAATTTTACTTTTATCTAAATTAAAAGAACATTACATTACAGCTGCCAAATAGGGACAATTAATTTTCTACTAATTAAAAAACTAATTAACTTTATATTGATTAGAACTTTTACTTAATCTAATTAAAAAGAACATTACAATACACACACACACACACCACACACCACACACACACACACACACACACACACACACACACACACACACACACACACACACACACACACACACACACACACACACACACACACACACACACACACACACACACACACACACACACACACACACACACACACACACACACACACACACACACACACACACACACACACACACACACACACACACACACACACACACACACACACACACACACACACACACACACACACACACACACACACACACACACTCACAATATATTATTGCCTTGAATTCCTATTGTTATAAAGTTAAGTTGATTGTAACTTTAGTAGTGATCTGTAGGGTATAGTAACTGATGAATGCCTGACTTAGGCGAAACGTTTTAAATAAATTATAAATACTGAGACCATTGGCTTTATGAAGGTGATCCTTCCCATCTTACATTAATTTTAAGAACTGGTCAACACCACACCCTGAAAATGGCTGATCTTCTTGCTATTAAGATTAAAATAAATTTACTGGGCTGATTCACCTTTGAGGAGCTAAAGATACGGGGGATGATTGAGGTGGAGTTGGACTCTGTCTCATAAATGGTGGCCTGTATGCACCTGGTTCAGTTTTTCTGGGCACAAGAGGAGAACCTCCACCAATCATTACTGGAGCAGGCTGCAAACAGAATTGTAAAATATAAACAATACAGTTAATACAAAATGCAATCATATATATATAATAATAATAAGGAATAAGGATAAGCAAAGCTTATCGCACTATCTCTTACGACGCTGCCTGTGTCCTAGCAGGGATAAAACCAATTCACTTAAAAATTACAGAACTAACGACATTATATAAAATAAGAAAACAAGGACTAAAGTACAAGGACATGGAGCCAAGGGACATTGAAGACGAACTAACTACCAAATACTGGATACATCCTGCTATACACGCTAAACTAACACAGTACATAACAGAGACAGGAGCTACAGACACAGACACAGGAAGTATTGACATTTACACGGATGGAAGCAAAGACGAACAGCACACAGGATGCGCACTAACTCTATATCACAATAACTGCTACTACGATGAACAATACAGACTAGACTATAACTGCTCTAATAATCAGGCAGAGAAATTAGCTGTAGTTAAGGCCACAGAATATATTCTAAGACAAACTTACGTTGCTCAACACAAATACACCATTTACACGGACAAGACATTAATAGACTCAACTAATAACCCCAAATCCAACGACCCACTGACACATCAACTCAAGACAAATTTGATTGAACTAATGAACCGTGGAACACCAACTAAATTGATCTGGGTCAAAGGCCATAGTGGAATCGAAGGGAACGAGCGAGCAGATTTTCTGGCAAAGACAGCTGCTCACGATTCAGAACTTGCTATAGATTACAATCGCATTCCTATCTCATTTATTAAGCAACATATTAAAACAACAGACTCACTTACTGAATGGGACAAACTTTGGAACAACTCAACAAAAGGACGACCCTTGCACAAATACATCCCAAACATCACACTACAAAATCACGATACACCAAAAAGTACACATCACAAATTTACACAACTGCTAACGGAACATGGACAAACTAATCATTACTTGAAACGATTTCACATCAAAAACACAGACACATGTGAATGCGACGGACAGACTCCACAAACATTTCATCATTTACTATACAACTGCACCCTTTATGAACACAACAGATATTTACTGATAAAGACAGTACTGATGAATGGGGACACATGGCCTTCTCCGGAAGCAAAGCTATATAAAAAATATAAGAAACATTTAGTGAAATTCGCTACATCAATTGGACCTCATTCATGAAGAAAGAAGACCACCCCTCATCAAAATCTAAGAAAAATACCTGAAGACACATCAGAAAATCAACTTGTCAACTTTTTTTTTTTTTTTTTTTTTTTTTTTTTTTTTTTCTATTGTCTTAGACGTATTTATTTATTTATTTTTAATTATGCCTATTAATAGTTCTTTTTGTTCATGATTTTTTTTTTCTTTTTTTTTTTTTTTTTTTTTTATTTCCTTTCTTATTTTTCCCCGTTTGTTATAATTTCTATATAGAACTTTTACAATTGTAATTCATCATAATTAAAAATAATATCACACCTGTTAATTACAGGTAGTATGCAAATATGCATGGAACCTGTAAAAATATCAAAATAAACGACCTTTCCATAGGGTTACTATGGAAGGGAAAAAAAAAAAAAAAAAAAAAAAAAAAAAAAAAAAAAAAAATATATATATATATATATATATATATATATATATATATATTAAAAATTAAGTTAAAAGGAATACCCACACAGTCCTTTTAACTTAATTTATAAGAAATAGGGTTTTTCCTCACTAACCCTTGTTAACTGTCTGTTTAAACTCACTCCCCTAGATTAGTTTTGTACTAGAATTGTTAGTCTATTCATATCCACCAGTAACATTGTAAGTAGCTTCATACTCCTCTATATTCTGTAATTATATATATTTTTTTATTACTCTACACATGTTATATACCTACCTGTACTGTAGCTAACTTTATGTTTTGAAATAACTTGTATAACTTACATAATTTTATTGTAACCTGTTTTTTCATTGTATGGCATGATTATGAGAACAATATAGTCTCGAAACGTCGCCAAAATAGTTGTTTTTTTTATTTTATAACTGAACCTATATATATATATATAAATAAAATAACACTAATAAAATAATCAAACTCATAGGAGAAATGTTCATTGAACACATTAAAAGTTTTTTTCGCGCCAATCTGCGATCTTGTGAGGGGGAAAGGAGAAAAGTGGAGTATAGCACTCTCACCAGACCCGTGAATAAGCTCATTCCGCTTCTAGAATGATTTCGCTTTGCTTTGTATAACCGTTTTTCAGTAGTGCTATTTTAGGTTCTTTATTTTGTATAATTGTATACCCAGGGGTACTGTTTTATTATCTTTACCTTATATAATTGTTGCTCAGTAGGGCTGATTCCTTTTTATGACATTGTATAATTGTGCTCCCATTCATGTTATATATATATTTTTTTTTTTTGTCTTTATCTCACTCTTTACTCAAGTTGAGCTTCCTTTCCTTTCCTTTTATTTTTATTGAATAAATTTGTTGAAGCCTGCCCACCATTTTCATTGAATAATTTTTTGGAATAAAATTGGGCAACATCCCAATTTTGGTGGGCGGTATGTTCACGCCAATCAGCGCTCTTGTGAGGGGGAAAGGAGAAAAGTGGAGTATATCGTTCATAGACGCACTCTATAAAATTTCCTAGGAAACTAGCCCTTATCTGGCGCTAATCCCTGCAGGAATAGGCCTCATTCTTTTGCTGTCTTCTGAACCAGTACGAGCGAATTACCTTTTGTCCAAGGCCCTATGGTCTTCCTGTCTATTTATGCCCAAGACTAAGATAAGCTTTCCAAAATTTTGTTTAAAGTGTTTTTTGTTTCTTATGATATTTAATAAAGACAAAGTATCCCCAACAAATGAGTGGTGATTGGAGAGGAAGATATCTTGACCGAGTATTTCAGCCTGCAGGAATCATTCATCCGCCCGCGATTCTCTTGGAGGCCTCCGAGAAGTCGCGGAGGTACATCGGCGGCTACACTGAGGTGAGTGATCTTTTCTTAAATATTTGGTTCAGCTATCTTCTGAATAAGGTTTCCCCAAGATTGCTAACACTCGTTTTTATAGCTTTAAATACAGTCCATTACCTAAAGGCCGATGCGAGTTTTGAGAAGTCACATTGGAAAATATCATGACCTTTGATTAAACATTTGGTCCGACTGGGCCGCATTTTGTACCACATTGCTCCAAACATTAAACGTTTTCGCAGTTTTGGGGCAATTGATCATCCACTCATTTCCGTGTATTATTTATTTTACAGGTTTTTACGTTGAAATTTCCATAAATTGCAAAGTTTTGCCCATTTTGTGTTCAGATTTCATAATTTCCAATAATCTACCAATTTACAACCGACGCTATAGTCAGCCATTTTTCCTAGTTCGTATTGTCAGCTGTGGTCTGACGTCACACCTTTCTACTACCATTTCACTGGTGACGTACTTGTTATTTCATCTCGTACCAAACCCTGCCATTTTGTTTTATTCAAGTATCAGTTATATTTACGATATAAATAGAGTAATCAATTTTGCAACTTTTTCTCCTTTTCCTTTTACTGTACTTTGCTTATCATAATTTCATTTTTATTTCTATATTACAATTTTTACAATGCCTGTCAAAGATAAAAATCTCGTTGTTCAAGCCCAACTATTAGCAAAAAGGGAAACAGTGTTTGCTGACGTAACTAGTAGTTGGGCCCAAATAAAAGCTTCTTCTGTTGAGGATATTTTTTCTGTTCAGGCTCTTTACAAGGATTTACCCTCCCTTCAAGGTAAGTTTGAAATGGTAAATGAAAAAATCAGTGACCTAAATGTTCTCCCCCCAGCAATCAAAATAGAAACCCTAAACTTAATTCACTAATCGTCAACACTAGTCCTGCTCCTTCACCAGAATCGAATAGAATTAGGGCGGCACCATCTAATTCGTCTAATTTTAAATGTATTTTTTGTCTTAAGCCGCATTCTTTATCTTCCTGTTTCGAGTTTGATCCTCTTACTCGAGGTATATTGGCGGCTACACCGAGGCGAGTGATTTTTTCTTAAATATTTGGTTAAGCTATCTTCTGAATAAGGTTTCCCCAAGATTACAAACACTCGTTTTTATAGCTTTAAATACAGTCCATTACCTAAAGGCCGATGCGACTTCTCAAAACTTGCATAGGAAAATTTCACGATCTTTGATTAAACAAGTTTCAATAATGAAAAAAATAAAATAAAAAAATGAGATTAATCTTCACAAAATACAAATTCAGATTTATAAATTTGGCAACAAATATATGATTATACAATTCAACAAAATACAGTTGCAAAAATATAATACAAAAAATCACATTTTTTAAATGACAGAAATTAGAAAATTGTTCTGTTAAGAAATTCAAAACAAATATATTATTTATAAAATACCTGCATACTCGGCTGCAATTTCTGCTGCAGAACTGGTCTAGCATTCATATTCTGCAGCACTGAATCATACAGTAATATTATACATTAATAAACATCAAAATAACTGTTAATACATGAAACAATTGGTTTATTTAGTAATAGTTATCACAAAAACATAGGATGACTTATTTCCTAAAAGGTGTAGCATAAAGTAAAGCTGCTAATGACCCTTTTAAAAAAAGAACTTGTTCATTGGTTCTTCTGAAAAATCAGTTCAAAATAAGCAAACAGTTCAGGGATTCTAGCTCTCTGTCATATACCATACGAAAACTAAGCTCAAGTAGGTTGTCAGATTTATTACAGAATTGTAAGGAAAATATAACATACAACTACCGTGATCACTGTGCATAATAATTTCCATTAATACACACTCGAGTGCAAAAAAACTTACGCCTTGAATTATCGCATATTGTTTGTTTTTTCTCTTTCACAACTAAATAAAATTTGCCAATTTTTTTTATATATGTAGCTGATATATTCTGTTTATTTAACACAAAAGGACAAGTAATAAAAAAGCAAAAAAAATTATCAAAAAAAAAATAAACGTTTATTGATTTTATGATTGATGACTAACTAGAAATCTGTTAATCTGTAAACTTGGGTTCTTCTTTGTTATTCCTAGAGAGGATTACTGCAAAGGATTATTATAATGTTATAAATTTTGCCCCGACCTATATGTGCGCTGGTTCAATCACAACATTATTCCATTTGTTAATATTTTCTTAAATGAAATTCAAGGTGCGCCGGTTTTTTTGCACTCGAGTGTAACAACCTATCTTAAGGAACAACCGTATTATTTTTTCCTCTTTTTAATTTTTGTTGAATTGCTGGCATACTCAAGCTTTAATTCTTTGATAGGGCTTCGTTGGTTTTTCTTAAAAGTTCTTGAAATATAAAACCGAGTTATATGATGTACAAAATATTAGTGCTGCAATGGGCAGAAATGAAGAAGTTCAAGAATTGGATTATCTTCTTGTTTCCAAGCTTACATGTTTTTCTGTGAATTAATTACAGATATCTGTTCAAATTAACTTTTGTCAGAGAACTTTTTTCTTCTAAAAAGAAGAAATTTTTTTGGTTAAAGACATGATTATCATTAAATGCGAACAGGATGACAAAACTACAGAAAAGGAGACATCAAAAAACAAATAACAAGGGGAGGACACACTCAGTCTCTCACGGATCTTGTTCACAATTTTTTTGGAGGTTCCTGGTCAAAAAATATTAGAAACGTATTTTGCCGTTCCGACCAATGGGCCCAAGAACCTGAGAAAAAAAAAAGTAGCACTAAACTAATTTATTTTATATCTCGGTTTTAAAAACTGATATCGGCATGATTCTTGCACCAAGATGTTTTGATTGCGGATTTAAGGAAAAATACAGCCACTCCATCGATTTTGGTTTAGGTTAATTAGGTAAATGAACACTTTGCTAAAATTAATAAAAAATTAAATGAACGATCTGCTGAAATTAAGGAACAATTTGATAAACAATCTGCTCAAATTGATGAATGGTGTGCTAAAATTGATGGATGCTCTACTAAATTAAATGAGTTATATGAATCTGATAAAGAATTACACATGATGAATAACTGAAAATTGTGCTCACATGGATTAGAAGGTGTAGCTGGCTGCTGAGGTCCAAGTCCAGGAGGAGGAAGACCACCAAGCATTTGATTACCACTTCCTATAAGAAACGATTACTTCAACATATTACCACTATGCAGGAAATAAAAGTATTAAAAATAAAGATAGCATACATCTCCTGAATCTGAATTAAAACCCAGACTAAAAAAAACATACAACAAAATAACAGTTAAAAAATCACTAAAAACATTGATACAAAGATACAGTAACACCTCGATAATCCTGATATGTTACTATCCCGACGACACGACAGTCCAGATAACTTCCTCTAATTGGCTCAATCCCATCATATTTTTCCTTTTCTCCTGCTACATTTACGGACATTTATCATTGCTTTTTCTCAATATTACATATTGTAGAGCAAGGTTTGCAAGTGTCTGTTATATAAATACGCCCCAGGTTGAATCCTTGACTTATTAGAAAAAGGTTATTAATTATTCGGTGATTGCTATGCGATACGGGATTGGTAAGTCCACTATCGGCGACATCAAACATAATGTTGTGCTTAAGATTAAAACCTTCATAAGTTGCACAGAACAAGAACCGGGAGATTGTATAACTCTTAAACAGCCTGATAAACCACAGATAGATAATGCTATTTTCCTTAAAGCAGTGAATTTATCTGTGAAAAAGCTCGGCAGTTTCAGCAACAAATGTTTGCAATCTTTCTTCCACCCAACACAATGGAACTTGTCCACCCTATGGATCAGAATGTCATCTAGGCCATTAAACTGAATTATAGAAAGGTACTTCTAACATGTAATCATGATGATGAAGAAAACCATGGCAACCTTCATGGCTGCTTTAAAAAAATGTAAATTTGAAAAAATTTTCAATTTAGTTAATTGTTAATCATCTGTTTCATCAACTCTGATGCAAAAATCTTGGTAAAACCTTTGTCCCAGGTAGGTTTCTGGTCTACGAAGAAGTACTGAAAACAAGATTTTTCTTTGTCTACTTCTTCACAAGGTTTTAAAAAATAAAACCATTAATGAAGGAGTGGCTTAAAAGAGCAGAAAGAGGTGTTGATGAATATCTACATAATCAAAAAATTGTCACTGATGAAATCATGCAGGTCTTAAAAGAGGAAGATAAAAGGAAGAAGAGGATCATGGAATGACAACTGGGATCAGCAGTGTTTTAACACCATCAGAGGCAGTAGAAGCTTTCAGCTTTCAATGTGGCACTCCAATGAGCAGAAGAAAAACAGGGCTTTGAGTAGCACCATTATTCTCCTCCGCCATATTAGGGATTGCGCTTTTGAATCCAATTTGCAGAACACAATGAAATCCAAAATAATGGACTTTTTTCAACATAAGTAAGTTTTACTCTGGTTTAAGTGTTCATATATACTTATCTTCATATTAAGTAATGTTTTTTTTTGTAGATTAGTACATAAATAAATACATACCTCTCTTTCACTGTTTTATGTACATCTAAATCACTAAGTGCTTAGTAATCCAGACGATTTGCTAGTTTGGACAACCCCCTGTCAAGAATTCATTTGGATTATCAAGGTCCTACTGTATATATAGTATATATTTATACTCATAGTTTTAAGTACACAGCACATTAGAATACTGTTGCAAATAATGTGTCAGCTACAAAAAAAAAAATATATATATATGAAATACTGTTGACTGTGGATAAAAGCTGTTAAGGGGATGGTGAACTCAATAGCCAACAGCTCACATAATGGAAAGTGGGAGCAAAAAAGAAAAGTACAACATACTTGTGAACATGAAAATAATATGATAATAAACTAATTACTTAAAGGATAATGAAGTGTAATAACAGTGATACCATTATGAGAATGTAAATTATGAAGAAAAATATATATTAAAAATATTAAAGTACATAGTGGTAGAATAGGCTGAATATGCATGAATATAAATTTGAATGAATTGATAAAAATTAAAAAGAACATCTTTTTTAGAAATGCATAAATTAGTGAAAAAATTCAGGAGATAATGTCATAACAGATAATCAATCAGAGAAATTCTAAATATATAAATAAAAATAAAAATAGGAATATATAAAATAAAAAACAAATTCAACAATATTGTATACATACATACAGATGTGAATTTATTTATGCCAAAAAATGATAAAAAAAACTGAATAGTAACAACATTAAAAAAGGAGTAAAAACATGATAAGAAGAGGGAAAAGTAATTAATTCAAAAAGACCATCATGACTAATTAGGGTGCACTTACACCTTCATCTAGATAACTCTAGGTCAATCAAGCCCAGTATCAAGTAATTAAAAAACAAAGCCATACAGCCCAGTCATATCCCCAGAAGAAAGGTGTTCACTGAATAGAATTCAGTTGTCCCACAGACTTCGAGAAGGAAGTTGACCGAGCTTAAGTTATAGTTTTGTATAACTTGTATAGTATAATTAATAGTATGTATAGTATAATTAATTCAAAAAGACCATCATGGCTAATTAGGGTGCACTTACACCTTCATCTAGATACCCCTAGGTCAATCAAGCCCAGTATCAAGTAATTAAAAAACAAAGCCATACAGCCCAGTCATATCCCCAGAAGAAAGGTGTTCACTGAATAGAATTCAGTTGTCCCTCAGACTTTGAGAAGTTGACCAAGCTTAAGTTATAGTTTTGCTCAAAATGGTGTGTCTGAATGAAAATAAAGCAAGATCTCAATTTTTAGTTCAAACAATTTATACTAGGAAGAATATATATGCTTCTTTCACTGTTTTCTTTTGGATTTGGTAAATGGGATGTAGCATGAAAGTTTTATAAAACCTTTTAACTTAGTTCAGGAAAAAATTAAAAGACTATTAATTATTTTAACATCATAACAGATTATTGAAAGATAATTGATGTTTGGTTGTCAATAGATATTATTAAATAAACATTTTCATAATGCTAATAAACTGCATTGAAAATTTTGTTTGGGTAACAGCAGGGTTCAAAGGTCAAAAGTAAGAAGACCTACTGCAAATGGGTAGAAAGGGCACAATAGCCAATGTGATGGCAACTCTTTTAGGAATAGAACAATATAAATGTAAGGATCCTAGTCCTCCAGGTTGGGGGTTGGGAACAGGGCTAAACAGCCTGTCCTAGAAAAAGAGTATTGTTACAAAAACTTAAGAAGTAAACAAACAGATGGATTCAAGATCAAGACCAAGGTGAGGAAAAGGACTAAGTTAAGATCTAGCAACATGGAATGTTAGTAGTGAGAACAAGCTGAGTCTTAGAACAATTTGCAAATTATAAAATTGATACTTCTGCTCTATAGGAAATTTATTGCGAGATACACTGATACAGCAAACTAAGATGAGTCGACCCTCTTTAATAGCGGCAGCAGACAAAATGATCTCAGAACTGGATTTACAGTTATAAATACCATGAAGAAGTCTGTGCTTGATTATAAAGCTATTAATGAAAGGATATGCATGATATTTACTGAAATGTAAATTTTTTATCACATCCTTTTTGAATATTTATGTATCAACCAAAGATATGATGGAAGAGAAATAAAACAGATTTCTATGGAGCGCTAGAAAGGAGTTATGACCAGCTTTCCAGTAGAAATGTAAAGATTATTCTGGGAGAAAAATATTGTGAATGCCGAAATTGGGCAAGAGGAAGAAGCTTTTATATTAACAATAGGGAACTACAGTAATATTTAGAAAAATATGTTGCCTGCAGTGGGAGAGGCCACCTACTGATCTCAGCAGGACCTTCTCCACCTAGATAGGTGGAGAAGGTCCTCTTTAAGGACTGTAGTAACGAAAAAATAATAATATTAATAATAAACTGCTTTTCTATACATATAATTAGAGGTTATTATTATTAAAATACCACATATAAAGTTGGGCTACACAAAAAAAGGGTAAAGTTTCGTTGTCCCAAGCCCTCAGAAGATCCTCAGCATTAGAAAAATGTTTTCCTTTCAGCTTCTAATTTACATGCGAGAACAGTGTAAAGTCACAAGGTTCAAGGTCTGGACTGTAAGGAGGTTACTTAAGAAGTGCTCAAGAGTCTAGTAGTGGCCAAATACTCAGTGCAGGATCTGGCGATTAGGCTGGAGCATTGTCATGGAGGAGATATCAGGTGCCCATTCTTGACTTTGTTCGAAGATTTTTTACGGACTCTTATGACTTTAGGCAGGCATTATTCAGTGTACCACTAAGCTGTGACTGTTTTATTTTTGTCCAAAATGACATGCTCTAGAATTTCCCTCAATCTGAAAAATACAGCAATAATTTCCTTTTAACAGTTTGGGATTTTCTGACATTTACAGGGTATCCTTATCATCAAAGATCCAAACACTGTTTTGAGCCTTGGTCGGCACATCATAATAATATTGTTACTCTTTAGTCAGAGACAGAAAAATCAAAACACGTTTGGTTTCCGACTGGTTTGGATAGGCGTGGAAAGAGATGAATTTTTATGACTGGACAAGCTTGACTTGACACATAAGGGGTGACTGCATCCTTATTGGTTTTTACACATACTAAATCAGATCATGCAAAAAAGAAAACTTGTAAAAGATACCTTATGAATTTAAAATATTTATTAAAAAAAATTATCGTTAAAAATACTGAGTTTTTTTTACATAAAAGAGAATGTACAACAAAAAAACAAAAAGAAAATCTCATTTCAAGTATTTACCGAATGCTTTAAAAACCTTTTTTTTAGAGATAATAAATAATGAAATCATCATATAAGCATATATTGGAAAAAAACACAAAAGAGTAGGACTAATATTCAATTATAGTTTTGTCCACCTCCTTTCATTTATTCTCAGTAAAAATAAGAAGCACTGGTGAAATAGGAATTTTAAGGTTTAGCGCTACAGGCTGGTTTTTGCAAAGTTATTTGTGTATTTGGTAACTTACATCAAACTAATATGTGAAGTAATGATTTCCAACTTAATATATTAAAAAAAAAAAAAAAAATTTGTTTAAAAACCACAGTGGAAACTTACAAACAAAAATATTTAATCACAATAATTGTCTTTATATTTAAGTAACAAAGCTAATACATTATCCCCTAACAACCCTTCCTTCACAACCCCAAACAAGACCTCCTTATTTATTACTACAGCCTATTAACTCAAAATAATGAAACTTTTAGTTTCTCAAATTTTAGAGAAAAGATTAAAAATAAAAATTGACCATATTGATTGAAGCAAAAATCTCTCTTTTTTAAAACTCATAATCAACATGTAGCTTTCATTCCAATAATGTAAATGTTTTACTGAATTAATAAGTATTATTTATAAATGCCAACCAATAAAATTGATAAGATACTAAACAATTTTGTTAAAAATGAATGAAAGAAAAAGATACAAGACACAATTTTCGTAATAATATTTCCACAGTTTCATAAAAGTGCCAATTTAGAATCTTTTAAAAACTTTACATTGTAAAAACAAAATAAATAAATAAACCAAACACAAAAACAACTAGAACTTTAATATTAACTTAAGTCATACCAAAAGTTTAACCATATAATTAGGTAATACAATTACCTTGTCTTGCTAAGTTCTGAAGTGCATTAATTGGATCTTGTACACCGCCAGTACCTGGCATAGCTCCCCCTGCCTTCTTTTGATCTGTTTATAGGCAGTTACAAAGATTTTTTAAAGTTTCGTAAAATATTTCTAGAAATTTAAAAAAAAAAAAAAATTGTTTTCATTTTCCTTTCATTACACATAGAGAAAAACTTCTTATATATTTTAGGCAATAAAGTAGTTCCATCATAATAGTTTGGCCAAAATAGAATAATATTTAAATCAAAAATGACAATGTTCATAAATAAAATAATAAATATCAGAAAAAAATTATGTAAGCAATTTTATTTATCAAAGTGATAATAGTCAACATGAATAATAAATGATACAACCCTGACTGACAATTAACCTGGGACAAGGCCCCAATATTTATTTGAAAATCAACTTATAATGAACTCTTTTCTTTAGAATTAAGTTCCTAGGGACCAGATTGATCATAAGATAAGACAAAATGCGTAGAGAAACAATTTAATTCAATGTGAATGTGAATTCATACATACACCAAACAGATACAAGGAAAATACCTAAAAAATGATTAAAAGAAAAATTTACAAAGAAAAACGAAGTATAAATAATGCATGCTACTTTTATATTAATTAATAAAAAATATATTATCAATAAATAACACATTTAACATAATTTTAAGGGCCATCATTTTCATTGGACCATTCATTACACAAATATAAAGTCAAAAAAGATAATCTTATTAACTTATTCAGCAACTAATTTTATGAATATGTTGTACAATTAAGTTCAAAGGCATTAATAAAAAAAAAAAAAAAAAGAAAAAAAAATGAATTAAAATTGAATTTAACAAAGATGGATGGATATAAGGTTTATGCCTAATATTTAAAACAGCAGGCTAATTTATAAATAGGTTTTTAAAAAAGGCAGGGGGAATAGGGGACTCCAGTTAAGTACTTTTGGAACATTGCATTAAATAAATACATTAGATTAACTGAACGATACAACATACTTTAAACACTCGTAAATTGATTTCACTTTAAAGTAAAATGAAGTTGTATGGAACTAACTGTATCCATAGTGATAAATACAACAGATAAAACGCCTAAAAGACAGTCTAAAACTGATAAGTGAAAATTACTATAATTTGTTTGATTCGTCATTAGGTATATGTTTGCTCCTCTATTAAAATATAATTTATTAAAAATTAAAAAAATTAACAATTTGAAGGAAAAAATCTACATTATTGTAAAACTTAAAAAAAAAAAAAAAAAAAATATTGCAATAGATAGGAAAGTGTCAGTATCATGCATATAAATGAGGAGCAGATTGCAACAGAATAGAAGAACCAACTATAGTTTAAGGCAATGAATAGAAGTGTTTAGGACCATTTAGAAATATAAAAGTTTATCTAAGTTTAGACTTAACACTTCTTCTTTCCCTTTTTTTCATACTTTTCAGCAAACAGGGTCATTGATTATTCATGAAATCCTTCTGCACCAAGGATCAATCATTATGATTTTCAGCTATAGCTTTTCCAACCCTATTTCAGGCACTTTCAACTGGAAATAAATTTAAAATGGGACTATTGGGAATACAGCGGAGTCTTACTTATACGAACGTGAGGTGGAACGGAAGATGTTTCGTATAAGCGAATATTTCTTACAACTAGAATAGTACTAAGTTTTGTGGCTATTTTAAAAATAAAAGAAATTCTTCATTAAAAAAAAGTCACAATGTTATTGTTTGTACATATTTTGTTGTTAGATAACGTTGTACATTATTACATTTTCAAGTATCATATTACATCTATGTATAACATGTATTATGTACATGTTATGTATTTTGTAAATCTGTACATATTATGTATGAATATTATGTATATTTAAATAAAAAATAATTAAAATAAACTTAAACAATAAGAATTTAAATAATCATCACGAACCCTTCAGTTTTTGAAAAATATATGCACATATTTATTTTGTCTTAAAAACATCCGTAATTTTAAATTGCTTTGTTTTTCTGAAAGTTACGTTATATAATAGCCGTTCACATTCAATTATGTCATCAGTCTCTTTCTCGCTAACGTCATTGGAATAGACAACACGTTTTACAACCTCAAATGCAGCGACCATTTGGGTAAATGTTGGTGGTGGTCCAAGCTCTTCGTCATCGGAACTTGGTGAATCGAAATCGTTAAGATCTACTTCGGTTTTTGTGGCTTCAGCAACAATCTCCTGGTCACTTTAGAGTACACAGACTGCCAAGTAGTTGTCAAATTCAACAAAATTTTCGAATGTTACGCCTGGGTGAACGTTGGACCACTCAGGAGGTTCTTCAAAGGTGGCTATATGATCTCCCCCTTGATTCATCGACATATCCTTCCTTATGTACTCCGGCTTTACGAAAGAACTTTTGTAATGTAATGGGCTAAACAGCCTTCCAAGCTACTGCTGTAAACTGCATAGCCTGTAAAATATGTCTCTTCTTTTAAATGAATAGTATTTACACCAGGGGAGCAAATTAACTTTTGTACAAGTGGATTATGCGTATAACGTATAACTGAATATTGCACAAGTGAATAATTCATTACACAGGATTAAATGGAGTTTCGCCGGGGAATGAAAAATTCTTCGTATAACTGAATGTTTCTTGTAAGTGAGTTTCGTATAAGTTAGACTCCACTGTAATTATATGGTCAATTATACAAAAACCTGGAATGGTAACAATTTTATTACTTCTAATGATTTGGTATATATATAATTTTAGACATCTTATTATTGTATACCCTTATATGTTCTTTTAATATCAGATTTACTCATTATCATTTTCCCCTAAAATTCAGCTTCAGTCATATTACATTACTTCATAGATACCACATTTTTGAGAAGGGTTTACTTTGTCTTTAAATGAAGGGAAATAGGATGACAATGAATTATAATTATATATTTTAAATGTGGGACTGAATCCTAATCCTCTCAATTCCTTTCTGACTTCGGTGGATATCGAGCCATGGATCAAAATGTACTTCTTTGAGTGGGTTTGTCTTCTGGGGTGTTAGGTATATACTGTTAATAGTTTTTCTTTTACGGATTTGTTTTTTTCGAAAGGTAGGCAAAAGTTATTTTACTATATATCCATTATTGCAGGCTATAGTGTATACAGGTTAAATTTCTTAATCATAATTTTGTTAATTTAGCGGTATTTAGTGATGTGGGCTGGGAATATTCCCCGTGGGAGGGAACTTATGAAAAGGGAATATTGTGGGGAATGTTTCTTTGGCCCAGGAAGATTTCCAAAAATTGAGAATTTATGAAACTTTTTAGATTTTGAACCTTTTAACACTTACTAACAGTTAAAGAACCTTAAAACTAGGTTAACTAAGTAAAATTATTCATTTTAATCCAAGAATTATCATTCCATGCATTAATTTCCGGTATAAACAATATCCTGGGAATTTATAGAACTAAACTAAATGGATTCCCGCAAGGGGTAATTGCTGCATGCAGTTACTTGGGGAGTAACGTCCCCACGGGTCACCACAGTTCAATACACCATGCACACTCACCAGAACAGTAGACTAATCACTTACACTCTCTACATAAGGTCAACTACAGTACACAACCTAGGGACACCTCCCCTAGATGATTCTTCCTGAGAGGAAGGGGTATGTTCGGTTACCCTCAGGGGCAGCCCCCCTACCGAACTAGGATTGGACAGGCCGATACCCTGCCCTTCTGGAATTAAAACATCAGTGTAATGGAAGAAATACAGCCGGACAGCTCCTTTGGTATTTGACATGGCGCGGAAAAAGGTTCTTACGAATGGCAACTTGGAACATATGTGGATTAAGGGGGAAGGAATTTGAGTTGTTGAATGAGAAAAGAAAGGTGAAGGTGGACTTCCTTGCAGTGACCGAGATTAAGAAAAGAAGGAAGGGAATGGAAAGAATCGGTGACAACATTCTGCTATATTCGGGTACCACTGAAGACAGAATAGCCAGCAGAGGTGTAGGTTTTATGTTTAAAGAAGAATTAATGAATATGATGATCAAGGAATGGAACTTTGTAAGCAAACGACTAATGGTAGTTGAGATGAAGGAAGGAGATACTCTGAAAACTATCATCGTAGTTTACAGACCGAGCGATAATGCTATCACTACAGAAAAGGAAGAGTTCTTTGACTGTATTCAGAGAGAAATAGACGATGCACAAGGAGAACCAATTGTTGTTGGAGACTTAAATGGTAGAGTCGGAAGAGATACCCACTTGTGGCAAGATGTTTTGGGAGTCTTTGGAGAAGACGATAAGAACGATAACGGAGAAAGAATACTCTAACTCTGTGCAAATAATGATATGGTCATTGCTAATAGCAAATTCCGTCATAAAAATGCTCACAAATTTACAAGAGAACCTAGTAGAAATGAAAGTGTATAATAGACTATTTCCTAGTAAAGAAAACGTCTCTTAAAGATGTAATATATGTGCGAGTTAAAAGAGGTTTTGAGATAGGAAGTGACCACTACCTGTCTGTTTAAGATGGATTTGGTTTGGAAGAGCGAGAGAATAATCAGGAAAAACTCAAGAATGATCAGAAAAGAAGGTAAAAAGGCTTATAAGTTAAAAGAAGAAGATATTGCTACCTACTACCAAGAAGAAATCGAAAGAATGAGCAGAGACCCAGATTACCCATGGGATTCTGAAAACTTGGAAACCAGCTGGTTTTACTTTAGAAAAACTATTACAGATGCAGCAGCATTAGTCTGTGGCAAGAAAAGAATGGGAGCCCGGTATAAGAGAACAGCATGGTGGTCCAAAGAGGTCAAAAAAGTAGTAGGGGAAAAGAAGATTCTTTGGAAGGAATATCTCCAACACAAAACACTGGAGAACTTCGAGCGATACAAGAGGAAAAGGATAGAGGCTAAGAACAAAGTAAAATAAGCCAGGAGGTTAGCCTGGACAGACTTCGGGAGAAAATTAGAATCAGACTTCTATCAAAATCAAAAGTTATTTTACTGTGTGCTAAAAGGATTGAGGAAGGAAAGAGCGGCAACTCTTAAGTTTGTCAAAGACTAGGAAGGGAAAATTCTCAGGCAGGAGGAGATAATGGAAAGGTGGAGGGAATACTTTCAGGAAATGCTAGAGGGGAATGGACAAGCGCCCCAAGAGAATGAAAAGCAAAGAGAGGAAGTTCCCTGGGAAGAGGATGATTATACTGATGAGGATGAACTGGAGGAAGCGCTGGAGAGCATGAAGCTTGGGAAATCAGCAGGTAGCGACGAAATAACTCCTGAGATGCTGAAATACATGGGATCCAAAGGAAAAGAAATTATGCTGCACCTTCTAAACCTCGTATGGAAACAAAAGAAAATACCAATAGTTTGGAAAGTAGCCATTATAGTCCCAATATTTAAAAGAGGAGATAACAGAGACTGTAACAACCACAGATGTATTTCTCTCCTAAGTGTTCCTAGTAAGATTTATTTTAAGATTCTAGAAAAGAGGATCAGAAGAAGAATCGAAGGCCTGCTCAAAGAGGAACAATATGGTTTCCGTGAAAACAGGAGCATCCAAGACCTTATCTTTGCTATGAGACAGGTCTTTGAAAAAGTTTTAGAAACAGAAAAGGAAATGTCAATATGCTATGTAGACCTTACAAAATCTTTTGATTGAGTTAGGGACAACGACATCTTGGAAGCCTTAAGAGAGAAAGGTATTGATCAAGGCCATATCCTGGCGGTTGAAAATTTCTACAAGAAAACACGAAACATGGTCAGATTTGCCAACAACACTTCCCAAGAAATTGAAACAAAGGTAGGGACCCGATAAGGTTATAGTCTTAGTCCACTCTCGTTTATTTTAGTTATGGACTCAGCTATCCGAAAGGCGAAAGAGAAAACGAGGAAGTTCCACCTTGGGTATGCTAACCTTAGACCAGTGAGCCTTTCGATACTTGCATTCGCTGATGACATTGTAATTTTTTCAGACGACAGGAATCTGCAATACAATGTTAACAGATTGAAAGATGAACTCCTCAAGATTAATATGGTTATAAACCTCACGAAAACAAAGGTAATGAGGGTTGGGAAGAAACCAAGGAGGATAATGCATGCAATCAGAGCTGAAGATAAAGTCCTGGAACAGGTGAAAAACTTCAAATACCTGGGTGCGCACCTCAATGAAAACGGTTACATTGATTCAGAGGTTAATGAACGAATCACAGCAGCGAGCAGGATGTTTGAAGCAGGTAACAGAGGCTTCCTTAATAGGCGAGAGGTGGAAAGGAAAACAAAAGTGGCTGTATTCAGATCTACATTTCTCCCCATTCTAACGTACTCTTCGGAATCAAGGATGCTAACAAAAAGCATCAATCCAGAATTCAAGCGTCTGAAATGAGATTTCTCCGAAAGATAGAGGGGAAAACAAGAAGAGATCGAATACGTAACACCACCATCAGATCAAACCTCAACGTTAAACCTGCCAACGAATTAGTAAAGGAAAACCGGTTGAGATGGCTTGGACACCTCTTACGAATAGATCAGAACAGAGTTGCCAATGAAGTCTATGGAGCAAAAGTAGCAGGAAAGCGAGGAAGAGGCCGTCCTAGACCTAAATGGGAGGAAGAAGTTAAAAAGGACTTCCGAAAAAGAGGACTTGAGTGGAACTGCAGAAAACAGCTAGTAAACGACTGAGCTGGAGAAGGTTCTAAGGACTTCCTCCTCACACTGCTTAAGCGGTTCAATGAGGAATGACTATGATGATGATGATGAAACTAAATGGATTTCGATTCCTAATCCATTATTAATATTGATAGGTTTAACTAATAACAGAAGTTTTATTTTTTAACAATAAAAATCTTATAATGCAGTTGAGAATTATTTTCTCAAAAAAATTTCTAGATATTTTCACTCAAAGCTGTAACCCGGTATTATTGCAATAATTTACTCAAAAGCATTATTGGATATTCAATCCTTAAATCTAATCTATGAGTTGGTAATTTAGATGGACAGAGACATTTTAGGAAGAAACTCTGGCAGATAATGGACTACATTATCAGTGCTTACAACACTATCAATCGGATATTCTCTATGTCACAATATACTTTTTCAATAATAATGTTGTTAATATTCTCTGCTATAGTATTTGTTGGTAATATTGTTTCACACAACCACAATACAATTTATTAAATAAACCTGAAACATTAAAATGAATTTGAAATCATTGAAATATTAGTCTCCTTCATCAAAAGCTATTGTTAGGTCGCCCATTTTCTAAACACAATATCAAAAAATGATCGATATTTTGATAAGGCAATAATGTTTAGTGCAGCAAAAATAATTTTATTGATTCCATTTGGTTGGATTTTAATTTCTATCTAACTATAAAAGTTAATGACAGAGTGTCAAACCTCTGCCAATTAATACTGTGAATTTAAATTATTATTATAGTAAACTATTTAACTATTTAAAACCTTCCTAGAATTATGAAGATTTTGTAGTTAAAATTTGGTACAGAGGGGTTTAATAATTTTACCATTGCAAACTCTGGGGTAGAATGCCGCTAACCACATATTGTTCGATTATTAAACATCCCTAGGATCCACATGTCACACTAAATATTTTTAGTTTTTTTTATAACATTTTATTTGAATCAATCCAATTTTATTATCAATTTCTAGCTCTATACAGGGTGTCCCGAATTTAAATGGCAAAACTTCAGGAACTTATAGGGGACCGAAAAACTAAGACAAAAAGTCCTTTAGAGATTTGCTCGTTTTTGCTTAGTTTTAGAGAAAAACGCAAAAAAAGAAACAAAACAAAAATGTTACAGGTAGCGATTATCACCTTTCAGAGTTCGTCAGGTTAGGCAGTGAGGGTATGTAAACACTTAATGTTATCCTTTACATTCTTTTATTTGTTTACATTTTGGCTACCTTCTAGGATTATAATTCCAAAATCAGTCTTCAATCAGTTACTCAGATATTTTTGTGTGAATAGCATCAGCCACAATGCCACATACATATTCTAATGTTGAATACGCTGATATGATTTTTGTGTGTGGTTTCTGTAACGGTAATGCTTTAGAAGCTGTGCGGGAGTATGCGCGCCGATTTCCAAATAGAAGAGTGCCTAATCGACGAGTCTTTTCGTTAACTTTTAATAGACTACGAGAGAGTGGGTCATTCTTAATACGTCATGAAGGCGACCAATTCCAGGCAGCAATAAGAGCAGATTATCAGAGAAGAAATTGTGTCCAACGCCACTTCGATAACAATCCTGAGACTAGCATCCGAAGAGCATCTGCTGCATTAGCAATATGGTGAACTTTGAAAGGTGATAATCGCTACTTATACCATCTTCAAAAAGTTCATAATTTAATACCTCAAGATTATGTCAAGAGATTGAATTTTAGTAACTGGTTTCTTGACAAAATTCGCGATGATAATTTATTTCCATTAAAAATTATATGGACTGATGAAGCTACCTTTACAAGACAAGGAATTGTTAATCAAAGAAATTATCATTGTTAATCAAAATCCCAGAGCTATTAGAGAGAATAGGTTTCAGCATGAATTTTCTATTAACGTTTGGCTTGGAATTTGGAATGGATTACTGGTGGGACCATATTTTTTACCTGGAAGTTTGAATGGTATCACATCTACACATTTCTTGGAGAACGACTTTTCTAATTATTTGGATGACATTCCCTTACAGCAGCGGATTGAAATGTGGTTCCAACTCGATGGATGTCCAGCTCATTATAGCAGAGTTGCTCGAGCTTGGCTGGATATAAATTATCCACAACGATGGATTGGACGTGGAGGAGTAGTACCTTGGCCACCCAGATCACCTGATATGACACCCATGGATTTCTTCGTATGGGGAACCTTGAAGCAGAAAGTTTATTCAGTGTCAATCAACTTAAGAGAGCAATTAAGAGACCGAATCATAGATGCAGTGCACCAAATATCATCAGAACAATGTTTAGCTGCAATTTATCAAGTGAGTGCTAGAGGTAATGCTTGCATTGGTGCAAGAGGACAACATTTTGAGCAATATTTACATTAAAAAGAACATAACATAAATAAATGCCAAAAATACAAAAAGCAAAGAAAAGATAATGGTCTGACGAATCAAGACATTGCAACATTACCAGAATACAACTCGTATCTCCACAAACACATTATTCAATTTTTAAAAGAAACAAACCTGTACAAGGAATTATAGTTCTGAACCTGAGTATGGTGCCTCTAACCAAATGTGGTGGTACATGGCACCAAATTTGCTGTTCGGACTCAGCCCTGATTCAAAAGAACCGTGTCCACACTAAGACTCATGTTTAATTCAGTCCTTCCCGAAACGTTGAAGGAACAACTAGCCTTGTCAGGGATTTCCTCAGCCCTTTTTGGAATAATTATTCAAAAAAGTAGAAGTTTGAAGAAAAACCGGACTAAACGATGATGGGTTCGAAAATTATTTAATGGAGGGAATTATTACTCTCATGGACTTTTGAATAAATTAAAAATAGAAAACGGAATGGGGTTCAGAAGTTTTTTGTGAATGTCGCCAACTAAATTCGAAAACATTTTAACCAAAGTTGGAGGCCAAATATCAATAAAAAATTCAAACTTCAGGGATTCAATTTCCCTGGCAAATAGATTAGCCACAACTCTACGACTCCTTGACAGTGGGAACTCATTCACCTGTTTAATGTACACATTCAAAATTTGTAAACAATCGATATCCGAGTTTGTTACAGATGTATGCGAAGCCATCATTTGTTCTTTCTTTGAGAGAATATATCAAAACTAGTCAAATATCAAATACAATATTTTAAAAAATATTTATTTCTGAATAGATTGAACATAGCAATAAATTAATAAATTATAACAATAGTAAAATATATAAAATAAAAATATAAATGGTAAAATATTGTAATGATTTTCTTCTATCATTAATGTTTAATAAAATTATATATCAATAATTAATTGACTTTAACTCATTATTAGGGTTCTGTCAATATTCTTTTGAATTATGACTGGAAATATTTCCAACCGTCAGGACATGTGAACGTTGTTTTGTCACTAGGCAAGCCATTTCCGATCGCCTGAGAGCTATGGGAAAGATTCAAAAGGTTGGAAAATGGGTTCCACATGAATTGGACGAACGACAGATGGAAAAACGAAAAATTGTGTGCGAAATGCTGCTTTTACGCCACGAAAGAAAGGGTTTTTTGCATCGAGTTGTAACTGGCGATGAAAAATGGATTTATTTTCAGAATCCCAAACGAAAAAAATCATAGGTAACGCCAGGACAACCATCCACATCGAGTGCAAGACCGGATCGTTTTGGGAAGAAGACAATGCTGTGTGTGTGGTGGGATCAGAAGGGAGTAGTCCACTACGAGCTTCTCAAACCCGGCGCTACTGACAACAAATGATCAATTTGAGTCACGCATTGATCGAAAAACGCCCAGAATGGGCTCACAGGCACGCCAAAGTCATTCTTCAGCATGATAACGCTCCTGCACATTCAGCCAGATTGACTAAGGAAACGATTTCTTCGCTTGGTTGGGAACTCCTACCCCACCCGCCGTATTCACCTGACCTGGCGCCTTCTGATTATCACCTCTTCTCATCGATGGGACACTCATTGGCGGAGCAACACTTCAACAATTTCGAAAACGTACGAAAATGGCTCGATGAATGGATTTCAAATAAAGATGAAGCATTCTTTTGGAATGGTATCCATATATTGCCCGAGAGATGGGCAAAATGTGTAGAAAGCGAGGGTCAGTACTTTGAATAAAATATATTATACTTTTTTTTAAATTACTGTGTATATATTTTAAGAAATAAACGACATTTTAAACTTGCATACCTGGTAAACAATGTTTTGTGCATACTTTTTATATTTATTATTTTATATATAAACATATTTAAATTTACCTTAATTTAAATTTTAATTCAAGTCCATTACTGAGAGAACCTCGGAACACTTTCACTTATCTTGCCCAGTCTATTCTTCATCTCCAGGTTCATAATATTCTAAGACTCCAGACACCTAGCTGCCCAAGGTCCAAAACACTCTCCATTTCTTCTTCATTCTCTGTCCTAAAACCAACTGCCCCTTTTTCCTACCTGCCTCAAGGGCTGGTACTACCTCTCCAGGAATTGAAGGTTTCTCTAATCCCTGGGCTTCTATCTGGTTTGGACCCTTACTTCCAATATTTGCTCTTTCTGGACTTAAATTGCAAATATCATTACAAATATATAACATATTAATCTGAACACATTGAACATACAAAAAAAAAAATATATATATTGTATATTATATGTATATTTTATATATATATAATATACATGGGCGTAATGATTCCCTCCATTAAATAATTTTTGAACCCATCATTGTTTAGTCCGGTTTTTCTTCAAACTTCTATATTGTAGTGATGTTTCGGAGTCGAAGATAAATTGTATGTAAAAGAATTTTGGTTTGAATTTGGCGCCAGCGAGAGTTCGCCGCCGATCTAATTGTTACGTAGTTTGGTTTGTCAATTTGAATTAAGGTATGTTAAATAATGATTAGGATTTCTAAATGTTTTTGTAATGTATAAATTAAATTATATATTTTATTTTAAGTGATAAGTCGTTAAGACATAGTAAAGATGAAGGCCGTGAAGATTTGTCCTTTAACGGTTTTTTGGCTTGGACGCGTACTTTTTTGGAGACTCTCTCTTCTCCCTGGAGCCTCGAAGTGACGACATCTCTCCTTACTTTAGTGAATCGTTAGTCACATGTGATGAGTGTTTCAATAGACTGATGAAGAAAGGTTAGAAGGAAATTTGAAAAAAGAAGGATAAGTTGAGGAACAATTTGGATTATGAAGATCTGCAGCCGTTTCGAAGATGGAAGGTATCTTAATTACTAATATGTCAAATGTTATATAGAATCTGGTGTAAAATATGTTAATTGTTTGTTTATAAAATATATTCTTGAGTCATAATCATTATCTTTAAAAAACTCAACCCTTGATATTCCCTCAAAATTTATTTAAAAAAAAAAAAAAAAAAAAAAAAAAAAAAAAAAAAAAAAAAAAGATAACTTTATATTAACTAAAATTAGAATTTAATCAATTAAAAGAACATTACATTACAGCTCCCAAATAGGGACAATTAATTAATTAATAATTAGAACACTAGATAATTTTATTTTAATTAAAACTTTAACAAATTTAATCAAAATAAAATAACATCATATATATATATATATATATATATATATATATATATATATGGCCGTCACTGTTTCGGCATGCTTTGGAGCGCCTTTTTATTTCATCTTAAATCTCCATTAAGAATGCGCGCCTCCACGTGGTACGGCTGGATACCTCTACTCCCGATAAAAGGTTAGGGATAGAGGAACCAAAGCGAAACCCACTAGAGCTAACAACTCTAGTTGTACTTCGTCGGGGTAACCCGACCCAAAACTAATTTCTAACAATATCATGAATAGAGCTTCACACGAAAAATAATACTTCTTCTTTCTCTTCCTCTTCGAGCCATTACTGGCGTAGAGGGGCCTCGATCCAGCGCCGCCAATCCTCTCGGTTACGGCACAGCAACTTCATTTCGGCGATGGTTTTGTTTCTTTTGCACCCAATCCTCTGGATGTATTCCTGATAGGAGATCCTTGGGCGACCTCGTGGTCTTTTACTTGTTGGTCTTGCTTCCATGGTCTTTCTGGGTTCTCTCACTTCTTCCATCCGACAGACATGTCCAAACCAATTAAGTTGTCTCTTTTCGATTGTTTCCTTTAATGGAGGCACCTCTAACCGTTCTCTGATCCTTTCGTTCCTAATACAATCTCGCTTATATATGCATTTTTTCCTACTTCACGGTGACCAATAATGCTATTATTGATCTGGTAATAGACCTGGTTCGCTTTTGAAATTCTATTGGCTATTTCTTGGTCAATCCTGCCAGATCTATTTATTATGGTTCCCAAGTAGTTGTACTCGTTTAATACTTCTAGGACCTCCCTATTGCAATATATTTCAATGTCTTCTTCATCATTCCGTGAGAGAATTAGGATCTTACTTTTTAAATTATTGATGGACATTCCCTTCCGTAGTAGCTCCTCCTCCCATTCCACCATGGCCTGTTGCAGCTTTTCTTTCGAATCTGCAATTAGGACAATATCGTCTGCATATAAGAGACTTTTCACAAGTACGGTCCGCATTTTCCATTTGCCTATTGCAGTCCATGGCATTCTGCGCATGCATATCTTGTGCACCTCATCCATTAGAGTAATAAATAGAAGAGGGCTGAGGCTGTCTCCCTGTCTGACTCCTCTATCAAGAGAAAATGGTTTGGATTCTTTGCCATTTATCCTAATGATTCCCTTCGCATTGCTGTACGTCGATCTTATTGCCTGCAGTAAATCTGCTGGTACATTCTTCGTGGCAAGTGCGTTCCATATTTCATGCCTAGGTACAGAATCGAATGCAGCTTTTAGGTCAAGAAAAGCCAAATAAATGTTTTTATTCCTGTCCCATGCTTTTTCGGCAATATTTCTGAGGACGAAAATGTGATCCTGGGTCTTAATTGAGTACCGCAGATTAAGGAACGAGTCCAAGGAGGCAATCATTTTGGAAAAAAGAAAAACGTGGGATGGATTCGGAAAGAGCCTGGATGAAAATCATAAAGGAAATATTAAGCAGTTCTGGCAGACCGTAAAGCTTCTTAAAGGAAATACCAAAATGACAATAAAAAAAAAAAAAAAAAAACACAATACCCTGAAGACAAAGTCGGGCGATCGGATTCCAGGGTGCCCGACAGTGAGAAGCGAAGAGGTGGTGAATCGGAGCACCACAACAACCAACAACAGAATTTCAAGTCAAAACGAAAATATTATATAGGGACGCACAACATAAATTCGCTCCTACAAGTAGGAAAACTAAGACAACTAACAACCAAAATACACAGATTAATAAATAAAATACCTAAAAACAATGTAAAAAATACTATTGGGAGACTTTAACGCACAAATAGGACAAGAAAAAAAATATAAGAAAATAGTGGGAGAATACCCGGCACATAAAAGAACAAATAGGAACGGAGAAAGACTGATCCAACTTTGCCAAAACGCGGGATTAAAACTCATGTCCACATGCTACAGAGCAAAACCCAGCAAAAAGAAAACATGGGTATCACCAAACACCCTCCTGGGAGAGTTCCAACTAGACCATGTAGCGATTTCTGGGAGATACCAAAAGGAAATTCAGAACATCAGAATAAAAAGAGCCATAAATGTATCATCAGACCACTTCCCTTCACAAATAAAGATGAAACTGGTTCCAGCAAAAAAGATCCAGCACACAGAAAAACCTAAAACAAAGAAAATAGACAGAGAAATCCTAGTAAGAGAAAAAACACAGGAATACCGAGAAAGATTAAAACCCCCACAAAATCGGGAAGAAGCTACAAAGAACATGATGGATCTTGCAGAAGAAATAGCACCACAGAGAATATATAAGAGAAAGGACTGGTGGGACATGGATTGTGAAGATGCATTAAAGAAAAGATTGGACGCATGGAAAAACTGGAACCAAAACAAAACTATCAAAAGTATATTATCGAGAGGAAAAAAACACACCAAATACTAAAAAGGAAAAAAAAGAGAATTCCTCAACAGGCACCTAGAGGAAATGGAGGAAAGTTTTAGAAAAAATGACACTAGGCCATTTTATAAAGATTTAAAAAAAAAAGTCAACACACACTTACACACCCCCAGGACTAATACTGAAAAGAAAGGACGGGACACTGGCTCAAACAAATGAAGAAAATTGTAACAT
The DNA here is from genome assembly GCA_003667255.2 of Euschistus heros. Classification (NCBI taxonomy): domain Eukaryota; kingdom Metazoa; phylum Arthropoda; class Insecta; order Hemiptera; family Pentatomidae; genus Euschistus; species Euschistus heros. The sequence continues at coordinate 319,677 of RCWM02000832.1, forward strand.
ACTGGCAGACTATTTCGAGAAATTACTGAACTGCGATGAACCCAAAGAAAGAATAATTACACATGACAACACCCCCTTAGAGGTAGAATCGGACCCACCTGATGGTGAAGAAATAGAGGATATAATTGCAACACTAAAAAATAACAAAGCATCAGGAGAGGACGGAGTACTGGCAGAAATGTGGAAATTGACAAGTGATGAATTCAGGAAGAAAATCACAGAGCTAATGATGGACATCTGGATAGAGGAGAAAATTCCCAGGGAATGGAAAAGTGCCCTAATACATCCATTGCATAAGAAGGGAACAAAAACAGACCCTAATAACTATAGAGGAATTTCCCTACTGCCCGTTAGCTACAAAATTTTCTCCAAAACACTACTCAACAGATTGAACCCTCAAATAGAACCTAAAATCGGAGAATATCAAGGAGGCTTCAGAAAGGGAAGATCGTGCCAAGAACAAATCCTAAGCATAAAGTTCTACAAGACAAAACCCAAATCTCGTTTGTTGACTTTAAGAAAGCTTATGACTCAGTGGATAGAAAATCGTTACTGGAAATACTAAAAGAATACGGAGTAGATCAAAAGACTTAAACTATTTAAACAATTCCCACAGAAACCGATTCGAATGCAAGTCCTCAATCAAACTTAATGTTCGGACAGTACTCCATGACATAATAATTATTTGATTTAATAATTTAATCATTAATATTAAAGAGCATAAAATTAATATAAAGAAAAAAAAAAAAACTTGTTAGCCAGAACAATAGGTGCGGAAGCTAGAGGGAGGGGCTCTTGTCCGGTCGAGATTCACGTCTGCTCTGAGTCATGTTGCGGAATATGAATAAACAAACGTCGGAGAGTCCCATTTCAGATGGGACGCAAAAAAAGTCAAAAATACTAAACCGCCGAACACCATATTCATTGTCACAAGAGTCGACTCTGCTAGACTCAGCGTAAATTCTCGCTGGACTCAGATCAGACGCAGAGAGTCGAATCAAATGTGTCCCAGTGCGTACTAGGCTATACAGATATACACACATTCATTTTTATATATATAGATTTAAAACAGAAATTAGGAATGTTTAAATAAAAAAACTAAGTAAGCTGATCATAAACCATGGTTTAGCTCTTAAGAGGATACTTTAATTACAATGAGCTTTAAAGGGAAATTGTTTTTACAATTCAAAAGAGAGAATTTTTGCTCCCTTTCAACCCTTGATACTTAAACTGCATCACTACAGCTTTCAGAAAGATAATTGAAAGTTGAGATAAACAGTTGATAGTTGTTTATAAGTGAAAGAAGCAGTTTCACTGTCTGATGGAGCAGCGAAACTGACATTTCTTTCTTACAACAGGAAGCTCATGAATGCTTCACCTCCAAAAGAGGGGAAGAAAAAAACAAGCAAGCATAAGACAACCTAGAGGAAACAGGAGTGCAGGAAGAAGACAAAGAAATCCTTGAGATTAAAGATGATGAGATCGAGTCAAGTAACGATAAAGCTGATTTTTTTTTATTTGGGAATGTAGAAGAAGAGAGGGATCGAGGAGATTTAATGGACATTGAAAGTGACAGTGACTAGGGGACCTAAACAATTTTTTATATTCTAGTTATTTTCTGATGTTTTTATTGAATAAATAATAACAACAACATACCTATAAGAGTGTTTGTTTTTTCAATCCAGGAATTTTATTTAATTATAATTTCATTTAAAAATATATTTCAGTTTTTGAGTTCAATGTAACCATATAATTACTGATTTTATCTATTAATTTACAGTGTTATGAGCTATCTTGCTATTAATCATAAATTCCCAGGAGTTTATGAACTTTGGGAATATTGCTGACAATATTCCCTGGGACTATTTCCTTGATTTTAAATTCCCAGGAATTTTACATCACTAGCGGTATTTAAAAAAACAGTAAATCATGCTATTCAAGACTGCAAGCTTATCTGTTATTGGAACCCAGGCATTATTTTGTATAACTACGTGTGTGTGTTTCCTAAATAGTCCAAACTCATGTTGTTCATTTTTTATCAAAATTTTTGAGTCTAATAACATTTAACAGTCTCACCTGCCAACATTTGAAAATTTTAGAATCCATATTGAAACCGCTTTAGAAAAATATAATGAAAATTCCCTTTTGAAATCCATATAAAGTGTACTAAAATCTGAAATAGAATAAATACAGAAATCCAACACAAATACATTGCCAGAACACAAGTTAGCCCACTTATTGACACCAAAAATACATGAAAATAAACTTATAAACATAAAAGCAGACTAAGGAAACACGTCAGTAATTTTAGAAATAGATGTGTTTAAAGATAAAATTTCATAGAAATAATGGCTTCCATAAATATAAAAAACTCCCCCAAAAAATTTAATATTGAAGTTCAAAACTTAAATAATAGTATTTTAATACCCAAAAATATCATCTCTGTATCACAAACTCTATAGCATACTCAAAATACATAAAACTAAAATCCTACTAAGACCAATTATTAACTAAATCAATAGCTCCATCTATTCATCTCTATCTCTATCTACAAACTTGCCCACTATTTGATACTTAAATTTCTTTTTAACCCACAACACACGATAAAAAACTCATAGAATCAGTAAACAAAATTAAAAAAGTGAAAATCTTAAACACCAAATGAATATCTTTTAACATCACGAATATGTTCACTAGTATCCCACCATCAGAAACTATAGATATTCTATAAGAAATGATTTTCTCGTCTAAGCTACCACCATTAGAAAAATTATATTTTTACTTACAATCTGACAGTTTGGAAAGAGGAAACCCATACACAGAGATGTAGTCATACACAATAATGCCAGGAAACCACTAACAGATAAGCAAGCCTGCAGCCTTTAATAGCATGATTTATCATGTTCTAAAAATACTGCTAAAAAACAAAATTAAAATAAAGAAATTCAAACCAAATACATCACAACCAGCAATAATAGATACAGTAAAATCATGATTGCCAACAGTTAAAAAAAAAAAAATTCGGAAAATAAACTAGTAGTAATATATACCTAACACTCCCCAAGAAATAAATTTAGCTCCAATATTATGAACCAAAATCCACCAAAGTCAGAAAAGAATCAAGAAAGTTAGGATTAAATCTACTCTTAAATTAATTATTTATGAATCATTAGAAATAACAAAATTGTTTGTAACCAATCTAGATTTTTGTATAAATGAACATATAATTATTGTTAATAGTCCCATTTAAAATTTATTTCCAGTAGAAACAGAAAACTGACTAGCCATAGGGAAAACCTAAGGGATTGGCAATTTACCTTACTCACCTTTTGTCCTATTATATTCAGTCTACTATAGGATCTCATAGCTTTCAGAAGACCCACCATTTTGTCTCCTAAGGTGAGTAACAAGTCTGATTTTATGTTTATATTCTTAAAATTAATATATATATAATCTGTGTAACAAATAGCTGATGTTTTGAATTTTTTTAAATGTTTATTGGGACTGATGATTAATGTTTAACATCAGAAACAAGCTTTTAAAAAAAAAATCCCAATAGAAGTTACAAATAATTCATCAATCCTCATTGTATTAATCCTTCTGTATCATGCATACCTCAAGTGGTTATTTTACTTTGTTATAGATACTTCACTTATTAATTTTTGCATAACAAATCTGGTAGCATAAGCTGTTAGCCTTATTGATTGTGTTGGATATTTCTTGTTCGATACAATTTGATTTATGTAAATAAGTAATCAGGTATAATAATAATTCGAGCTACTCCCTTACCCATAGATTGCAATCCTACCATTTCCATTATTTTACTTTTTTCCTCATTTATATTAATTTATTTTCTTTTTAACCTTGCTTCACATTCTACTACCTACTACAAGTTCTACACTGAACAGGGGAACTTCAGTTGTAAAAAAGAACCAACAGAACACTGAAGTTGATTATGGTTGGATTGTTCAGAATTCACCATTGATACAATGTTGAATCTTGATATTCTGTGAAATCCATAAAGTATATCTGCAATTATGTAACCAAAGGAAAAGACATGGCTGTAATAAGAGTTGGTGTGGAGAATTTCAATGATGATGCCAGTATCAAATGCGTTGGATAAGCTGGAAGAAATAAAAAAAGTCAGTACATTTATGTCATATACCATCCATGAAAGGGAAAACACAGTTTACATCATTTGGCTGAACACCGCACAGTGGAACGAATCAACGCATTTGTTGGACATTGGGCCAATTCTCTAATAACTAAATTTGTCCTTTGTTTGGATCTTAAATTATACTTTATATTTCCTCTTAACAAAATCCATAGATAAATTAATTGTGAAATCAAATCTTATAGGAAAAATTCTTGATTGAAAAAGAATTTTTTTTAAAACTCATTTTTTTAAAGCAATCCACTGTTTGAGGTAATGCCTTAAATTAATTGTGCAACTACTGGAAAACAACTCATCCATAATAAGATATTTTAGGCAAATAAAACTTGGGATTATTTCAAACCTCTGGGATTTTTCAATGAAAATGGAAGGAAGAAACTCAAAAACCAATTGCGAAAATCGCCCGAAAAACTATCTTCACAGTAAATAACTAGAATTTTTGAAGTTTTTTTTTATTAGTCGGATTCTGCTCCTAGGAGCACTTTTCCGAGAAAATAATTTTTTCATTAATTTAAAATAATTTCTGTTGATATTGGCGTCTACTTTAATTTAAGCAAGCTTTCTTTTATTTACCAATGTTTGTTTACAGTCATTTATTCAAATAATCCTTATCTAACATAGAGAATTAACAATGAAACTCCAACATACTCAGTTTGTGTGGTATTTGAGCAACATAGGTGCAATGGTTCCTAAAACAAATTTTCAAGTTTTTCGATTTAATCATATAAGTTAAAAGATTATGACCTGGCATTGGAAACACGGTTTAATTCGTTTGGACTGGAACAAATTTCAAATACTGCGAAGTTCTGCTTACGGGAAAAATTAAAAAAATTTAATGGTAGTTTGTACTCTTGCTGGATTTCGTCTCACAGGAAGATCAATAGTTTTCTGGAGAAGCATGAAAACTGGTTGAATTTGGATATCATTGTTCCTGAAGATGTTATCCAGGACCTACCTTCATCGTCATCATCAAGAGCCGCAAGTATACCATCTCATTCTTAGTCATTTGAACAATTATCCGATGGACAAAGCCAGAGAAAAACAAAAAGTTTTCAAAAATGTTCAGAGGATATATTTGCTTTTGTCATGAAAAAAATATTCAAATCTGATGATGTAGATTACTTTGTAAATTTTATTAGGAAGTTTGGGTCAATTATAAACCTTGATAACTGAACCCCACACGAAAGAGACAGCACGATTGTATGTATCTCTATATGCCAGGTATTATAGGCCAATCACCGTGCACAAACTGCTAGTGTACGGAACACTGATAGCCAAAAATGCTATAGTACCTATTGGACAATTGTCAGAAGATGCTCAAAAAGCTAATCACAAGTTATTCCGAAATTTTAGAGTGTTTCATACCAGAAAATCATCGAGGCAACCAAACAATAGAGATATTTTAAATAATTTTTTAATAAATTCGGATCCTTTAATTTCGAATCTTAGACCGAAAATAATAAACATTAAACGTGATTTATTACCAGAAGCACAATCACATATTGTTACTTAGAATATTGAAAAAAAAAAAAATCCTAATTAAAATTACGTTGTTACGGGTTTAATTCTAATTGTTATTTAAATAAACAATTTTATATAGGCAATTTTGATTTATTAATTATACCTAGTATATTAACTAACAAAAGTAACTATCAATTATTTTTTTTATTCTGTAAAACATTTATTTAAAGAAAATATTACAATTTGCCTCGATGTGGGCAATAAGTAATATGGATGGCTTATGATCCATAACAATCCACCACACAATATGTACAATAAGAAATAAATACAAAGAAGAGATAAAAAAAATAATAATAATAAAATAAAATAAGTAAAGAATCTCCTTATAATATATAATACAATAAAATTAAATCTTAAAAATACATTCACACTTTATTTACAATATATACACATCCGAGGGATCCCCCAACGAGACTTTTCCCTCCACTTATGGAGGGACAAACCAGGTCCTGAGAGACCCCAGCGCTTCTCTTTCAGCTGCGTCACTGGTGTAGATAATACCAATGGAGGCTGAGTGAGAGCGCTATAGCACAGTCACTCAAAGTATGAGTCGAGAAGCTGGCCATTGCCAGGACTCCATGTCGAATTTTATAATAGATCACGAGACCACTGCCTTTTTAACCTGAGTGGAGCTAATAGATAGGGATTGTGATAGTGGATTAGGATGATGTGAAAGTTTTTGATCGATTTCCTTAATTCTTCTTGGAAATGAAGACAAAATTCATGAGGCATTGATATTAATTGAAGAATCATGCTTTGATTATATTGAACAAGGTATTATCTCAACTAGGTATAACAGCAACCAATTATCCACTGCACAACACATTTACTCAGGAGTGAAAAAAAAAAACAATAGGATTGCAAAGAATTGAAAGAATCAACCTCTAGAATTCAAGCATTTCGAATGTTTGGCTGTTACCCGAGATTATGAAATAAAGAATGTATTCCTTGCCAAATTTAATATTCATGACTACAATTGTTAATAAATACAATGATCACTCAGAAATATTTATTTTCTTATTTAAGCCATCTAACAACTTATCACAAATCCAAAAAACAATAAACAAATTTACTTAAATTTGGATAGGACAATGTTGGTGAGGTTAGCTAGTACAAAATTGAGGTGAGGCATAGTTTAGAGGAAACACATTTGTAAAACAGCCCACATTATCCCAGAACCTGATAAACTGAAGGTAATTATGATCAAGACTCAACAGTGGCAGTGTGGAAATAATTTTTAAAAATTGAATCCTTGCCGCCCTCAGCTTTCCGACTGGGAAAATCCTATTGTACCAAAACAGCAAGGAAAGTGAGAAAAAAAAGCTAATATAAAAACAAAATTTTTTAAATTGACAATTCGTTAATTTATGATATATAAATAGTGAAAATTTCCTCCACATAGTTTTAAATAATTTATTATTAGGCAATCGCCAAAGTATTAAGTTTTTAAGTACTTGCATTCCCAATTCTCCTCAAACCACTATGAGGTGGTTTGAGGAGAATTGGGATAAACATCAATCAATTCATCCATTTTAAATACTATAAACAGTGCTGAGAGCTACTAGAATTAAGGAACTAAGCTTCATTGTTGGTATTCATGAATATCCATATCATCACCATTTTCAAATAGGATTCACCTGTTTCTGTGATATTTCATTAACATACCACATGAAAACATTAGTTTCAAGAATATATAATAGACAAACAGGGATACCAAAAGTTATACCAAAGTCATTAAAAAACATATAACAGTTGGTAAATAATACAAGTTCAATTTCAAATTTAGGAAACCTTTTAATAAATGCTGTTTTTTTTATTCATAAATAATGCTACAAAATTGTTTCTTTTGTAACTATCCAAAGAAAGAGTATTTTTTTTTTTTTAACTTTATGAATATAATTATCATCACTTAGACTTCAATATTTACTTTTGGCAAACATAATCTTCAGTTTAGATTAGTGTTTTAAAAGAATATTTCCATCATCATTAACATATACATCAATTAGTTTTTAAAAGAGGTCCCAATCATCTATTTATAAATCACAAATCCATTACTTAAAAAATGTCAATTTTTTCATATTAATCTTCTTTGGTATAAATTCTACAGAAATTGAAACCAAGTGATTTTCTTTGACCTTTATCATAATTTGAGAATATAGGTAGTTTATTAATAATTACAGGTTATGAATCAAGAACTTTCACTTTAAATAAGAAGTAATCGATTAAAATAGGCTCTTGATCACAATTTAAATGAAGTTCTTAAATCAAGTTCTTAAATGAAAATCAATAATCTTACAATTTACATATTCTAAAAAAGTATACTCAAATATCTAAAAAGTAGCTGGATAGGGGATAGAATGGAAGAGACAGTTTAATAAATCAGCATCTATAATTTGTAGAATGCACATTGCAAAATATGAGGCCTAGTCTGGTATTAAATGATTGGTCCTTTTTGATTACTCAAAAATAAAAATTGCAGAACAGACAATTATGAGACCACTAAATGCGAAGTTGAGTTGACTCAGCTTTAAAAATATATTAAAATATTATGATGAATGGTTGGCCACTAGAGCCAAAACATAGTGAACACATTTGTGCAGTGTCAAAAGGGTCGACCTCACCTAATTTCAACCCGAATGTGATTCAATTTCATAGCTGTGTCTCTAGTGGCTCCACTTTCCCCAACACCAAATTTTCAATCATTCCACCTTTTTAGGCAAAAAACTAAAAACTTAGGCCTTCACTATGGTCATAGCAATTATTATTCCGCTCAGGTATTCCAATTTCCAATAAAGCACATTTACTTTTATCAATCCTGCCATCAAAGATTATGTAACTAATCTTTAAATAAAGTTCTCTCAATCTTAAATCAGCTAATATTGATAAAATAATTCTAAATGTCAGAAAAATTGAAGAGAAAAGATAGTCAAGTCATCTTACTGTAACAGAAACATTAGTAAAAGGATAGAAAGAGAAAACAACTTTTTCCCCTTTCAAAGATTCCCTTACTTGAGATACTTGTTTAATTCTCCTTAATCTCTGTAATTAGTAGCATAAAATTACATTTCTATGACCATATTTACGAGTCAAAAACTAGTAATATTTTTAAAATAATAATAAAAAGGTAATGTAATACATACTGAGTTCTCTCATATGAAGAATTAACCTAGCTACGAAGCCCAAATATTCTTCCTGTAATCAACAAATCATTATTGTATTACATTGATGAAATTTCTAATATAAAATAATATACAAATATAACTCTGGAGTCAACAACTTTTACAATGTTGGTATTTCATAAAAGAATAAATCTTTAATATTAATAATTAAAATAAATGTTTTGCAAAAAGCAATGAAATATTGAATATTGGAATTGAAAATATTAAACTATGATTTAATTTATGTTCCTTGCATGCTACTATCTTAAATAATTCATTAAATTAGTAATTATTAAACCAAAACAAATTATTACTGTTAGGGCTAATATTAAAAAAAATGGTGAGGTTAAAAGAGTACAAAAAAGTAAAAATTATCAAATTTTAGGAATTCCAGCTTTTATAAAAATAAAATAAATATACAATATATATATATATATATATATATATATATATATATATATATATATATATATATATATATATATATACTATGAAATAATTCTTGATTATTAAATATTTTTTAAATATATTTTTTATTTTTGAAGAGAAAATATTTGACCCCGGTTGGGATTCGAACCCAAGTCTCCACCTCTCTAGCGTGGCGCCTTATCCACTATACGAGCTTCTAACGATAAATACGAGCTCGGTGGCCTAGTGGATAAGGCACCACGCTAGAGAGGTGGAGACTTGGGTTCGAATCCCAACCGGGGTCAAATCTTTTCTCTTAAAAAAAAAAAAAAAAATATATATATATATATATATACATATATAATTTTGGTTAATAAATAATAAAATATAGTGCCTAAATACATAATAAATAATAATAATAATAAAAGGAGCCTGTTAAAAAACGCGAAATACGGTTGTCAAACTAGCAATACTGAACGGAATGGAAACCGCTTCCTTCCCCAGCCTAAGGAAAATGTTAGAAATATAAAGAAGAATACTAAGAAGAATTACAGCCCAAAAAAGACCTAAGAAGGCTTTAGGTTGAGACCTAATAAGGAAATAAACAAAGAAATAAAAGATTTGGAAACGGACATAAGAGTTTCTATGGGTTCAAAGATGTTCTATAAGGTTCTATGGGCATATGGTGAGAATGGACCCAAAGAGATTCAATAGAGAAATCTTCTATACAATGAGAGGATAAAAGAGTGCCTGGGGTATATCAAATAGATGAAGGAAGAAACTGAGAGACTGAAAACAAAGACCAAGTCTGTTTTGATAGGGATGACTATAGGAAAAGACCAAAATAAATTAAGGTCCTTGTGAGAGAGAGAAATGCGAAAAAAGGAATAGTGTGGACCGAGGAAAGAAGGAGGGAAGGGGTATGAACAGAAGTTAGGTACAGGGGTAAAGGGTAGAAACAGAATATTCGCATCGTCTCTAAGGCTGTTCCGTGGGGAAAAAAAAAATGGTGCAGTTCACCAATTCAAATAAAACATCTATTTGAGGTCATGAAAGCAGAAAATTTAGAAACATATGATTTTGATCCATTTTTTTAAAATATGCTTTATTAAATTGACCTGTATGTTACAGAACCATTCATCATAATTTTCACCAATTTCCAGCAGTTTGAAAATTTGCAATTTCCGATTCCTAGTCTGAGATATGTCAATGAAACCAAAAAACTTAGGTTGATTTTGGATAAACTGTGTAACTAAAATTGCAAACAAATAACAAAATAGCACAGGAAAATTAGCTTCAAACCTTAAACTCCAAAAATAAAAAGTTTCAACAGCTGGACATTTTCCAATCACTATTAGCTTTAAATGTAGTAAAGTAAGTATTCCTCGAAATAGTATCTGGTTTGGGCGGGGGAGGAGAGAACGGTTGAAAATTGTTGTATTAACTTGACCAATAATAATTTTTACCAATTTCCAGCTATCTTATTTACTTGAAAATTTGCACACCGTTGACAATACAATTATTTCACAACATCGTTCTATGCCCTCATGAGAATGATGTGAATAAAAGAAAATATTTATATTCCAGTCAAACATGTTGTAGAGTGCATGAAATATGCGATCATTTTTTACTTGAAGGTTTCATAGGTGGAGTAGTTAGTACAAGACTGGGAGCCAGCCACATGCAAATTTCATTAGAAAGACAAATTTGTTTCCTATCCCATTTTATAGTATTATCTGCTTCTATCTATGGTTCTTTTGTTTGGTCTCATTTCTTAGTGTATCCGTTTTTAAACACAAATAGAGTGGTCAGGAAATTGAAAGCTGTTGGAAACATGCCACCAAACCGGTTTTTATATCATGGGAAACTGACCCTCAAAGTGAAAAAAAAAATATTTATCTGCGTTTTTTTAATATGTTGTTAGAACCCTTAGAACCCATAAGGATAGTTAAAATCCAAGGTTGCAACCCTCAAATCCTGGTACGATTTTTGCAGTATGCGAACTTTGAGCACTATTTTCATTTTTCCTTTATATTGCGTTAAGTATGTAAGTTTGCTTAAAATAGCATATTCAATTTATTAAAGAGCACTCAATTTGAAATTTTGATCAAGTTCCGTGAAATATCAATGCCAGCCCACAGAACATGTCAAAACAGACACATCTAGCATTTTGGTGTGAGTATACCACAAGATTTAATCAAAATTTAAGACTTGATCATAATTTCATATATGAGGTCTGGTATTAAATTTAATCAGCTTTGAGGGGAAAAAAATAAATTTTGGGTTCGACAAATACTTTCGGAGTTATAGCCATAAGAATACCTATAAACGTGTTTTTGCAGAGAATTGTAAAGCGGAACTTTCCTCACAGCGAAATTCCTCATGCTAATATATCTTTCTAAATACAGAAATAGATACTTATACATTTATATCTTAATATATACAAATTACGTGTCATGTTCTTGGGCTACGCTGACACCTAAACTACTGAACCGATTTTAATCAAATTTGCACACCGCGTGCAGTTTGATCCAACAAGAAAGATAGGATAGCTTATATCTTAATTTATAGTCGCAATATTATTTGTATATTATCTGCAAGTCACAATTATCTGTTAGCTCTATACGATTATAGCATATGGCGGTATAAGGTTATACTATTATATAAAAGGACAAGCCATTTTTCGTTTGTGATTACTAACCGCCAAAAACTACTGAACCAATATCTACCAAATTTTGACTACATCATCTTTATAGGATGGTTTAGCAATTGTAAAATTTAATGATTTTCAACTAATTCTTTATTGAAAAACAAATAATAATTGGATTACAGTGAAGTTCAAAAATGGCGGCAATTGCCATCTACATGAAAGGTTAAAAAGTAGTGTTACATAGAGCTTGACATTGATACTAAAATTTACTTTTTTCAATTAAATTTTTATTAAAACAGCTATGTGGAGTGAAATATACCAAATTTTAACTAGATCATTTTCATAGTTCTAGATTTAGCAACAATAAAAATTTAAATATATAATGTTGAGTGTTAGAAATGGGTTTTGCCACACTATCACATACTTTTATGGTTAGAAATTAAAATCTAACCAGATCAAATCAATAACATAATTTCTGTTGAATGAAAATTATTACAAATCAAAATGGCGATCCTCAGCTGTTTTATATTGTGTGTAAAAATATGAATTTTGAACCTTTAGTTGTAAGCAATGATAATGCAGTCCATTCTATACAACAGTTTCTTAATAGTCTCTGTCCATCTGGATTACCAACTCATATATTAAAATTGAAAATTGGATGTCTAATTATGCTTTATGTTTTCTTTAAACACCTAATCAATCTAAATTTAACCAAGTTAATAATGACTGCTTAAAATTTTCAAATGTTCACTTTATTTTTATCGATAAACATAAAAAAAAAATCAATTATTAGTTAAAATTATCTAAGATCTTCACTTATGAGAGAGGGCGAAGCCTCGACGGGGGATGATGAAGTTATATATAAAAGGACAAGCCACTAACCGCGAAAACTATAGAACTATTCTGTACCAAATATAAATATAACGACTAAATCATCTTCATAGTTCAAGGAAGGTTTAGCAATAATTAAATTTACATATTTTCTATTAAATTACTGTTTAAAAAGCGATAAATATGTGGTGTGCAGTAAAGCGAGCGCCATTCAAGAGAGGTTACAATCATCCGGTGTTAAATATAGCTAGAAATTGATAGTAAAATTACTTAATTCAATTAAATTGTTATCCAAAAAGCTATAAATATGTGACAAGCGACAATAGCGTTTTAGTAAAACTAATGAACCTATCTGAACCAAATTTTAACTACATCATCTTCAAAGTCCTTGAAAGATTTACAATTAGAAAATTTACTATAGTAATAATTTATCTATTATATATTTGTCAAATACCACTCACTCATTTAACACGAAATTTCGAAAACCACCGAACAGATTGGAATGAAATTTCGTAAATGGCTTCCTCTAGGGCCATAGGTGCTCGATAAGAAAGGATTTTAAAAAATTTGGCCTGGATAGCATGTAATTCGCAAAAAACGCGATTTCTCATGCATAGGAAATTCTTTGAATTATAATTACGGATCTTAATGAAACTTAGTACATTGCTTCTTACTAGATGTTGACAATTATTTTCTAAGTAGTTTGCCCTATATCGGTAGGACAAAGGGATAAAATAAAAGTACTCATATAATTTTATTAGGCAAATAATAAAAGATTTATTGTCATATGGTATATGGTGCTAAGCTAAATTAAAAAATAGGTTAGATGCCTAAACCGCACACTTTGAGCCTTTATGAATTTAATTCCTTGAACCAAAAATCTACCTTTGATCTCAGTTCCGATGAGAATAACGCAGGAAATGATTCACAAATTTAGTTCACAACAAACAACTAAGGAAATCGGCTGCAAAAATATAGTCAAGCACATGTAGAGGTTAACAGGGAAGTAATTAAGAAATACAGGAAAAATTATCCTGGAAAAACATTAGCAGAAAAGCGGTTAACAAACATAAAGAGAGCCAACCGGAAGTTAAAAGAAATGCTGTACACACATATACTGATGATCACCCAAATATACATAGAGGGGCTGTAGTACATAGAAGTATAACATAACCCATCCTGAAATCCATAGAAAGTCTTCAAAAAAATACTCAGAAAATAATCCTCATGTTAAATGTGTTGCTGTAACAAAACACTATGAAAAACATTCAATGGAAAGGTTGCAGCCATGGACAGAAAAGAAGCATTCAGGTTAAAAGTATGACCCAAAAATTGAACATCCAAAAGATCAAACAGTCGATATGTAATTGGTGTTATGCTGTAAAATGGAAGGACAAGAGCCCTGTCATGTGCTGCAGTAACGGGAAAGTCCAACTTCCTCCATTTCAAGAATATGCTGAACTCTTGCACAACCTCATTACTTACCAACATCCTGAGGTTGAGCATGTCCTAAATAATATTTGGAAATAGAACGGTTGTTTCCAAATGACATCGTTTGGAGCAAAAGAGATAAAAGAGGGACATTCCATGCCAACATTTAAGGTGCAAGGACATGTATACCACAAAATAGGGAGTTTGATGTCTGGAACACAACAGCTTTTACAGTCTTTTATTCAGATAAATTTTGTTGGTGATGACAACCATAAAAGAGACATCTGCTGTGGTTACTTTCAGAATATGAAGCCTGCATTGGGAGGCCAATTCCAGAAAATTGTTCATGAACATAACAAGTATATCAAGGACTTCAGATCTGCTGTTGAGTCTGTTCCCAAAGATCTACAAGTTTTCCAGGTAGTTATCAGTGCTGACAAAAAGCCTTCAAATGCTCACTGTGGACGTTACAATACTCCTACCTCTAACGAAGTTGCCTGCTTGATTGTTGGCCAGGTGTTTAAAAAGCGAGACATTATTCTCGACTGATAAAAATTAGTGAGTTCTATCGAGCATAGGATTCTCTTCAGTGTCGTCTCATGTTCTGCCATGGAGAAGATGGGTACAGTATTAACATCCCTCAGCGTGACCTAAACACCAATAAACCACTTAAGAAAACTGTGTCTGCAGCACATTTTTACACCTTTATGTTGATGGAGCAAGAGATCACTTCCGTAATCTCCTCAACCAATTTATGCTTGATATGTAAGGAAAAATAGAAACACTAAAATTCTAAAAAAAAAAAAAAAAAAAAAATGATGAGAAGTGGAGACTATATTCACTTGAAGGATGACATAATAAAAGCTGATGGTCTGGTATCAGAGCTGGGTAAGATGGTAGTGCTGCCTTGAACCTTCACTAGAGGACTGTAAAATTAAAAAAAATTTACTTCTGCAAATTGTCAAATTTACTTATTGAAATTATTCTAAGGATAGAATTCATTAGGTTTATTTAAGTAATAATAATTATCAACGTTAAACTTAACTTTTACTAATTCAAGTTGTCCTTAATCGTAATGATATTAAACCGTAGCGGAGCACGGGAACTTTCAGCTAGTACTATTATATAAAAGGACAAGCCATTTTTTGTTTCTGATCACTAACCGCGTATACTACTGAACCAATCTGTACTAAATATTAACTACATCATCTTCATAGTTCCAAAAAAGTTAAGCAATATTAAAATCTACTGATTTTTAATTAATTTTTTATTAAAAAAGATAATATGTGGACAACAGTGAAGTTTGAAAATTGACCAATAGGTGGCGAGTGCCATTCTACACGAGAGGTTACAAAAGAGTTTGAAATCGATGATAAAATTTACTATTTAAAATATCAAGAAAATTATTAAAAAAAGATTTAAATATGGTGTGCAATATTTGGATCCCAGTGAAGCTTGAAAATCGACCGATTGTGTATAGTGCCATTCCACAATAGAGTTTACAATGGTAAACTGAACCTATCTCTACCGATATCTAAATAAATAATTTTTATAGTTCTAGGAAGGTTTCGCATTGGTAAAATTTACAATAACTAAAATTTAAATGTACTATGTTGAGAGGCAGGAACGAGGTTTGCCACACTGTCATATACTTTTATAGTTCGAAATCAACATCCAACCAAATGAAATCAATAAAGTTATTTCTCCCGAATACAAATTATTACTAAATCAAAATGTCGATCCTTTGCTTCTTTATATTGTGTGTAAAAATATGATCCAGGGGCCTTTTATTGTAAGCACTGATAATGCAGTTTATTTTCCGCAAGAGTTTCTTAATAGACTTTATCCATCTTGATTACCAATTCATACATTAAAATTAAAAATTTTATGTCTAATGGTGCTTTTATGTAATCTTCAACCACCTAATCAGTGCAATTATAACTAGATTAATAATTATTGCTATGTGTGAAAAAATCATTGAAGAAATAATGCTCAACCACATGCTAAAATACAAGAATCTTATCAATTAACAAATAAAACTTTAATTTTTAGTTGAAATTATCTTTACTTATGAGGGCAGGTGAAGCCGCGACGGGGATGTTAGTTAATAAAATAAAAATGAATTAGGTTGGTTCTTACAGATTCACACTCAGTCAATCAAACGAGTCTACATGATTTTCTCTTAAAATCCGGTTTTCCCATTTTCCAATCTTTTCCTGTTTTTTAAAACCTATTAGATTTACAGCTATCTTTTATGTCTCAAATTAAAGTTAATTAAATATTCTTTCAATGATTTCCCGTAGGTGTTTTTGTAAAACTAGTACTTTTATCACTATGCGGCCAAGAACTTGACTCCTAATAGAGAAAATTCAAATTTTGTAGAGATCACAATCTGTATCTCTGGAACCAATAAATCTACGAATCTGTAGTTAGACTCAAATTGAAAAACATTTAGTGCTCTTTAATATCTTAAATATGCTATTTCAAGCGTATTTAAATATCTTAAGAGTTATAAAGGAAAAAAGTAAAATTTTGCGATTTTTCGAGTACTACAAAAATCGTACCAATATTTAAGGGATGAAAACTAGGATTTTAACTACCCTTATGATTCCTAGCAACATATTGAAAAATGGTAGATAAATATTTTTTTTCTTTTTTGGTAAGTTTCCCACAATATAAAAACTGGTCTGGCGGCATTTATAAGATAAAAACAGTTTCTGAGGGCTTTCGACTGCCAGACCACTCGATTGGTGTTTAGAAAGGGTTTCATTAAAAAAAATAAGAGCAAACTCAAGAACATGTTTTTCCAATTATTTTTTAATATGTTCAATCAATCCACAACTTTGTCCTGTATTTACTTTAAATTGAATTATTTTGTTAATAACTTAAGTTTTACTTTAGTTTCATTTCAAATTAATTAAAAATAATTGAATGTCTGGCTTTCTATTACCATAACACAAACTATTCATGAAATAATTTTTTTTTTTTTTCTTTATAGCTTGCTTTGCTATTAAAGTGTTTTTTAAAAGTATAATTTATTTTATTTTAATTTTTCCTGTGCATATATTATTTTGTTCGGACTACTAGTTTCTTATAAAAAAAACCTGTTGCAATCTTGATTTTAAAATACATAAGCCGAATCTCTAAAACAACTAACCACATGCTGAAAGGATTGATGAATTAATTGTCAATTCTATTGGAATTATTTTATTTGAAAACTATTTTGGAATTTTGAACTTTCGTCATCAGTTCTAAAACATCAACACTTTGTTACATGGATAATGTATACATTAGTTTTCAAAAATGCAAGACAAGAAATCAAATATAATGGTACTCACCTGAAGAGACCTAAAAAATATCTGAAATATATTCATCGTGGGAAGGGGAGGGGGCAGGTAGGTTAAATTTGTGGGGTTTACTATGGGATTTCCCTTATGAGTCAATGGATTTTTCCGTTCCTATTGGAAATAAATTTAAAATGGGGCTATTAGAAATGTTTATCTGGTCATTTAAACAAAAATCTTAACTATATCTATGTTTGTTGGTTTCCTGTATATACCAAATTCATGTTGTTTATTTTTTATAGAGATTTCCATGTCTAAAAAATTTAAAGTTTTGTTGTTCTCTTACTCTAGTGTGAGTTTCGTTTAAAAAACTATTGATTTGCCTGTTCGTCCCAGGCCACAGGCATATTACGTTATCAACATACACCGATACCAGTATATGATGTGTTGAGCTAATTTTGAATGAACGATTTTTTTTTCCAATTTGTCCATGAAATGGTCTGCCAGATAGGGTGAAAGAGGGGACCCCATAGGTAAGCCTTCTTCCAGTTGATAAAATTTATTGTTGAATTGGAAGTAATTATGTTTTAGGCAAACTGTCATTAAATGGTAAAAATCTAATTTTTCTAATGGTTGAAGATTGGACCGGGAGATTAGTTCTGAAATTTCTATAGTTTCTGAAGGTGGGATACTGGTAAATAGATTTTTGACAGCAGAGGATATTAACCCTTTAAGAGGCGATGTATCCTGGAAGATACACATATTTCATACCTTTTGCATAATAAATGACGTAATGTCTGACGCATCATCCACTCGTTATTGTCTAATATCCTTTATTTAACCTTAAATTTCATGATACAAGAGTGGGGGATCAGCGTGGCTATAGCCATTCAAAGAGAAAAAAAAGAATAAATGTATTCAAAAATCCCAGGCTTGCCCGTTAAAGGGTTAACTTGGCATTTTGATACCATATTACAGCCCAATATCCACCTAAGTCGGAAAGGAATTAAAAAAATTAGGTTAAAAACCCTGCATTTAAAACAGATAAATCATTGTCATCATACTTCCCTTCACCTAAAGACAAAATAGACCCTTTCCAAAAAAGCGGTGTATACAAACTAAAATTTAATGACTGTGAAGCAAAATGCACAGGAAAAACTGGACAATCGGCAAATCTAAGAGTAAAAGAACAAATAAAAGCATACAATACCAGGTATGCAAGTTTAAAATGTCGTTTATTTCTTAAAATATATACACAGTAATTTAAAAAAAAGTATAATATATTTTATTCAAAGTACTGACCCTCGCTTTCTACACATTTTGTCCATCTCTCGGGCAATATATGGATACCATTCCAAAAGAATGCTTCATCTTTATTTGAAATCCATTCATCGAGCCATTTTCGTACTGACCTATTGACAGTATAAAAAAAACCGAGCATCTTTGTATTTTTTAAAATTTTAAACCAACAATTAATTTATTTTAAATTGTCATCTTTCTGTTGATAATTGTTATTAGACATTTCTTTCTATTCCTTTTTCTTATTTGATATTACTGATTTTTTATCTTCTTAAATTTAATTTATTTAACCAATTTATGCTGAAATATTTATTAATGTGTTAGGAGTGAGTGAAAATATATTTCTTAATTTCTGCTATAGTAAAGGAAATTAGTGCTTTGCGGCATTTGGGTTAGCATTCAACCCTTTGATAATAATAAAGATAATATGAAAGAAGTGAACATGTGAAGAACCAAGACCAAATTTTCTTTAAAGCTTTTCCCAATTTACATCTTTATGATTCTTTTTAAAAATATTTAATGGAATTATTCCTCAAAAAAGAAAAAAGAAAATTAAAAATCACTATAATTAATGACTACTTTACTGAAATTTATGCTTTTGAAATGGTTCTAATATTCAATTCCATAAGTAATAGCGACTAAAGTGTTTTAAAATTTATCTCATTAATACTCTAGTTGACACAAAAATTCCTGGCTGTTTATTAGGTGTTAACATAATAGTTTAAACCTAGTACTACCTTAAATAAACAGTTTGAAAGCTTGATATTAAGTGAAGTATTTCAGTTGAACTTAATTCATTACAAATACTTTTTTATTTTTTGTTTTGGATCACCAATGATTATGCAGAAAGCATGAAAAAAATCTACAGACACCGGATTTTTTACTGTAAGATGTACTTTGTTATGTAGTCCTTGTGCAGCACATAATTGAGATTAATCCGTCGAAACGCAGAGCTTGCCTCTTTTAACAGTTCCTTTTTTCGGTAACCATTACTTGTTTTACCAGCGCGCCCATCGAGCGGTACAATTCCAAATAAAACTTCCAAATTTCCCTCCCTCATTTCAGCAGAAGAGATCCTCAGATTCTATTCTAGGTACAAGTAGAAATCCCACAACTAAATGCTTTTGTTACATGTACTTCAACTGTGTAAATTATATTGTAGCCACTACATATGAAAGCCTTGTTATAATATTGAATAGCACAGGGTATTCTAAAATAGCTAAAGGGAAAAAATAGACCAGAAAAAGTAATGAATAAAAGTTGTTTAAATTTTAGTATTCTGAAATAAGCCATAAAGATTATAAATAGTCTTTAAGATGAGCAAAAAGCAATTGTTATAACAAAATTGACAATAGTTAAAAGCCTGAGGAACCATGATAAATGGCAAGGTGTTAGAATTGGATTTAATTGAAAAACTAAAATATTATGTTATTAATGTAGCATAATATATTAAATGATATATGAAGTATATTATTTATATGGATAATATAGTGCTTATATATAGTATGGATAAATAATATATGAGGATAAAGTATTTTATTTATGTTTACAAGTGGAATAATAAGAATGAATGAACATTGCTGTGTTTGATGGACTGTATTGTTTGAATGGTGAGATGAAGATGGTCAGGGTTTGCAGTCCGGATGAATACAAACTTCAGTGGTTTTGTGTTGCTAACAAAGATGAATGTAGTGGAATGAGTGGATAAAAGTATCGGAAAAAAAAATCATAGAAGAAAATGGCGTTAACATGTAATACATTTAAACATATTATAAATGGTACAATTGTAATATTTAACTATGATAAAGTATTTACTTCCTGTCCAATTTGTATTAACACGTATGTTAAGCAGCAATAAAAACTAAATAAAAAAATAAATAAATAGTAGCTAAAATATTACTTATTCACTGTAGGAAAGTGTTTTGAGCAAAATTATTAGATAGAGCGAAGAGATGTCTGCAATTTTCCTGATGTAATTTTTGGCGGATATTGGCGGCCATTTTGCAAAAATATCCCGATAGCCAACCCACGCATACCCTTGATAAAAATGATCCTATATATGTTATGGAGGCACACCGAACAAAATTTTGCTGTACACAATTTCCATGCAAGTCGCCTTCTCTAATAGCTCCTAAAACTAATTAAAACTCTGTACAAGAAAATTTGAACAGCTTTGCAGGTACTATAGGGAAAAGAAATATGAGGTTTTTTAAGTACCTAATGTAGAAGGAATGAAAATAGACCTCACCTAGCAAGTATTTGGACTTTTTGTCAAAAAACAGAAGATCAACAAAAAAAAAAAAAAAATGTAAATGGTTCCAACAACTATCAACTTGATTTTAATGAATTTAATATACAAAGAATAAAATAAAAAACACTGTACATTTAAGGAAATTGTTGAAAGATGAAAAGATAAGATCCCAAGAACAACCTCAGGCTCGAAGACTACTGTAGTTTTAGAGGAGATAACGGCAAAATCAGAGAGACATGGAAGGAATACTGGAGTAAAGTGACAAAGGAAGCATGGAGTAAGTTCCACAAAAAACTTAATGGATCCAACAAACCCAAAGTTGGGTGTTTTCAAAAGGGAAGAAAAATTTGTGTCCCTCCCCCCCCCCCCCCCCCCGGAAAAAAAGGACGACAATTACTATTTGTTTAAAAGGAAATAACTCCTATTAATCTCAATAGTCTCAGTCATGTTTTGGAGTGACATTGATCCCATTTTAAGGATCTACAACTCAAATTATATCATCCTTACAATACTATCGCAGTATACAATCCAATCTACATGTACATCATCAAGCATAGTTGATTGCCTACAATTACCATTCAAAATGTTTCAAACAGTAACCAACTAATGACTCTGATAACTATTTTTGTTAAAAGTGAATGATCATTAGGGTTCACTACATTATTTTATTGTAACTCAAGCCCAACTATTCGTTACAAACTGTTTCACCACAAAATATACAATTAAAATAAAGAAAGATAATGTTAAGTTTTTTAATCACCTTACCTGTCGGGATGGGAACACGTATAAATGGAGAACCGTTCTGTTATTATTTTTTATAGAAATCGTATTGTAAGAAAGAATTTTAAACACAACATAAATCATGGGACCATGCGGTCAAAACTATTTTTTACACTTTTTAGGGGGCTTTAAAAATCATTATTAGGAATCTGTGCGATGCTTGCCATTGAATAAACTAACTCCTTATAGATTTGGGGGATACGTTAATTGATCTATTTTTAATAAATATACAAACAAATAAAAACAACAAAGTGTTTAAATGGAGTTTATGTCAGAAATTTGTAATTTAAAAATAAATAATGCATTACGGTAACAGAACACTTACACCTCGATCTTAATAGACTATAAACAATTAGGCTTTAAGAAACATATGTACAACATAGCTATTATTATTTATTGGCATATATCCCAAAATAAGTAGAAACAATTTAAACCAGAATTAATTACAATTTCAGTTAGACAACATATAAATATCGTACAGTACAGTACGCTTCTTTTACACAGTTTTAAATTTAATATACATTTCTTTTTTAAATATATAATAATATGTTATTTGCATTTTATTACAATATATGAGTTTTGATAGTTATTGCTTCTAAAACAATATGTATGTACAAAACACCGCCAGACTATAAACTATGAACTTAGTTACTACTTGAAGTTGAACTTCCGTAGCCCGGTGAGGGCGAATCTAATGCTGGCATGCTCAGCTTTGTTTTCCCTGAAAATGTCAATACAAAAAAATTCAAAAATGTGGTTTGGATTAATATTAGAAATTATTGATTAAAACAGTGGCTTACTTCATCAATATTAATCCTATCAAGTTTTTGATATTCTTTTCCAGAACGTGGCCTCAAGGACGGTCACTGCAGAATGGCACTGGTCCCTGAAATAAGTGAAAATTATAGTATTTTATAGTACCTATATTTAAATTATTTTTAATTTGAACTATATATTTTAGTCTTCTTCTCTTATTTCTCAACTAGATGGGAGAAATTGGTCCTTGCATAAGAATGGGCATTACAAATAAAAAATGGAAAGTAATGATTAAAAAGAAGCAAACAAGAAGGGATCATAGAAGGGCTGTGTTGTTTAATATTATATCAAACCATAAATAATTAATTAATTATCACTACAATAGATATTAACTAAGAGGATGTAAGCATGAAAACATAGTAAAACTACACCATGAAACATCATTGGCTAACAAAAGAAGTCTTTAAAAATCAAATTTACTATTTAAAATATTGAATTCAATAAAGCTAAGAATACCTCAAGATTATCATGTTCTGAGGAGCTGAAAGATGACATGGATAGCGTTCTCGATATAGTCGACATGTCTGAGGCTCCACTGCTTGGTGCTGATTGAGTCCAAGTAAGGGATTGTCAGGGCTCCAGGAGCTCCCTGGATACGGATAAATCTGAAAGAAATATTTATATATCTTATTTACAATTTGACAATGTATTATATTCATATATTTATGTATTCAAATATTATTATATTTATGATGTCATTCATAAATTGTAGAATAAGTTGGCAAAAGGTCACATATATATTTTCTATAATCAATTTAAATACCAAAACTACATTAGCTTGTCTTTGAGGTGTAACTTCAAAGATAGGTATTTAAACTGAGTTAAGGTATGGAAGTTGGGTTCACTCAGCCTTGTGAGAGGTGAATGAATAACTACTACATTATAAAGAAGTAGCAGTTCAGTATAGAAAACTGAAGAAAATCTAATGAGGGCAATCAATCAACTTGAAAATCATTATTTCTGAGGCACTGTGAATAGTCTGTTAAGAGCATTTTGTGTGTTAAGTTTGTTTGTGAATTTTGGGCTATGGCTTTCCACCAGGAAAGCTATTTGATTTAATCTTACTTGTGTCTTATTGTACTCAGCTATCCAGCTAATGCAGATATGAATAGTCATTTGTGACCCATTGTGGGAATAAAATTTCATTTTTTATAAAAACACAATTTTCGCCCTTGACAACCACTATTCACCCCCCCCCCAGGTTTCCCACAATACTTTTTTATCCTAAAACAAATATCATTGCTGTTAAACATAAACTTATTTTCAGAAATTTAATTTTTTAAGGATTATTTTATAATGTTGTGTTTTCAAAAATATATCACAGTAAGTTAATAGATTTTAGATAATATCAAAGATTCAGCGAAAATAATCTTCATAAAAAGTTTTACAAAAATGAGGTAATAGGAAAACATTATGTGACAACAGATATATACTTATTTTTGGTCAAAATCAACAATTGAACTAAGCAAAATCACAGAAATATTAAAAATAATCACCTTTATTTCCTTCTTAGGAGGACAGATAGGGACTTCTGCTTCTGCCGAAGAAGACTTGATCCTCTGCCATTATGAAATTTGAAAAGTAAGTTTCTTCCAATGGGTCTGATGACTTGGATTTAGTAAGTTCTCGGCCTAACACCTCCGAGAGGACTGGGTCCTGACTTTTGAAAGTGGTGTTAAGATTTGTTTCAAATTCTAAGAAAACCGGCATCCGAAGTTTTTTCAGTGAGCCTTTAGACAACTCCCGCGAGTCATTAGAGCT